>CM027124.1:6630949-7075912 GCA_015476505.1 Urochloa ruziziensis | reverse complement strand
GATCTTGACCGCGATCCATCGGCTTACCAGATTGATCTTGGCGATCCCCCTACCTGGCGCGCCACTGTCGGTGATATTATCCTCCGGCAGTCTTCCACAGGGTAGCCCACGGAAGTGATTTGTAATGCAGGGAAGATCGCAAAGATCGGAAGCAGATGTTGGATGGACATACACAAGGGTTTATACAGGTTCGGCCGTCGACTCGACGTAATCCCTACGTCCTGTTTTGGGGGTTGTATGCGTAGATTGTGAGTTGCGATGTGTTTCAGCTGAGGTGTCGTTGCTGTCTCGTTGTTTTTGAGGGGTCCCTTCCCGCCTTATATATCGGAGAAGGGTTCAAGTCGGTTTGTATCCGATCCTATCTCTAAGAATCCTTTCCTTCTTTACATATTCCTATTCCACTAGGACTTCTCCTTCCATCCTTCCTCCGTGCGCCGACTTGTCCGCACGTATTCAGGTCCAGAACGGTGGGCTGGGCCGCCCCCTTTTGGTAGGCTGCCAGGCTTGCTCGTGAGGTACCCGGGTACTATATCCCCCACACACTACCTTGTCCATCTTGACGCGCTGGCGACGGGCTACGTCGTCGCTGAGGGCCTCGACGACGACGCTGCGGTGGCTACTGTTGAGCAGGCTGACGCGAACGTGGCGGAGACGGCCGCCACGCTCCCACGCTCTTTGCAGACGAGGTCCTCCCTGGATCCAGCCGAGGGTGACGGCGACACCTCTCCAGAGGGTGCCGTCGGCAGGGATGGAGCTTGAAGACCTTTGCCGTGAATAGTGCCTGTCAAGATTTGTAATAGGTTTAGGAACATTTTATCTTAAATTCGTGGTTGTTCAAGAACTTGGGCGTGTTCTATTATAGCTGAATACGTTATGTTCGCTGTTATGTCTCGATTGTGTGCCTCGAAAATTCGACTAAGTTAGATCATCTCCCTGCACGCAGGGAAGCTTGGACTGCTCGAGCCCAAGGTGTCGATGGGGACGCCGTATCCCGGAGGCGTAGGCTTTTCTGAACACCAACACTTTTGGGCCTTAAGCGGGCGCGCGCCTCGCCCTTTGCGAGTAGCTTAGGTTCGAGGTGTGTACTAGGAGGACGCCGTATCCCGGCGTAAGCTATCCCACGCCATCGCCGCCCCCTTGCCTTAGCCGTCGACGCCCAACCTCTATCGCTTTTTCGTACACACAACTGAGTCATGACAAAGCGACGAAAATTTGTAGAAAATTGCGAGAACAACAGTAACGAGAGGTGGAGCGCATATTTCCCAGGGTAGTGTGCCCTGTGATAGCCCCCGAGGGTTTTTTGTCTTTGCGCGGGGCGAAGAAAAAATCTCCCTGCCTCATTCATGAAAAAGTCGTGACCGAAATGATGGAACGGTGGGGAAACCGTAGGGTGGAAGAGTAGCTTAGCCTTTTTGCCGGGGAGGCGCAGGTGACGCGACGGGTGCCTGCGCAGTGACGCGACGGGTGCCTGCTCCGCTGCCTCAGGGCTGGTGACGCGACGGGTGCATGGCTCCGCTGCCTCCCCGTCACGGGCGTCCTGTCACTCTGTCAACGCGCAGAGCATTCAGCTAGGCTGCGGCCCGGCTTGCGTGCCACTTTGCTGAGCGATAGCGTCTGCAAGGGCTGCGGCCTCGACTTGCGTGCTGCTCGCTGGGCGATGGCGTGCTGTCGAGGGCTGCGGCCTCAACTGGCGTGCCGCTCGCTGTGCGATGGCGTGCTGCGAGGGCTTCGGCCTCGACTCGCGTGCCGCTCGCTGGCGATGGCGTGCTGCGAGGGCTCTGGGCCTCGACTCGCGTTGCCGCTCGCTGGGCGATGGCGTGCTGCTGTCTTTGATGTCGTCCGCCCCGCCTTTTTTGACGAAAATAGTACCTCGTGACCTTGGCCGTATGTACGTCCCCGTCGAACCGCACGCGTCGAGCGTGTTTCCTTTCTGAGGGTGCCCCGCTCTGCCGTGCTGTACGCGCCGTCCTCTCGCCAGGGGCCCCCTTGGGCGGTCCCATGAGTAAGGCACGTGGGGGCAGTTCCGCGCAGAGGGTCAGGCGCATGCCGTGGAGTGGCCAAGGGTGTGTGTGCTATAATAGGCGCGACCATGGTGGTAGGATCACAATGCTGTGAGCTTTTCAAGTACCATGGGTTTTGAGTTAAGAATGCGGGGTGGGGTGGAGCTCGCCCTCCTGACTTAGTTCGAGGGTGGGTGGAGCTTTGGTGTTAGAAGAATGCTAGCGAAGGGGAGGCAAATGAAGAGAAAAGGTGTCGGCCGCATCTGCCTCGTTGGCAACCGCTGCCTCATCTTCCAGCTCAGGCTGGTCGACGCTCGGACAGCGGTTGTCCTCGTCGTAACCGGTGCCTCTTCCAGCTCGAGCTGGCGACGTTTCAGGCATGGTTGAACGAGCATGTGCGATGGTCACCCGTCCACGCTCCGGTGCGGTGCGCGTTGGTGGCAGAGTGTCTTGCTTCCGGGTGCGCGCCCGTCTTGATAGGTGGGCGTCGCAGCCGCATTGCGCCGCTCAGGTCCTCGCCATGTTGGTGAAGGTCGTTTCACCAACCGGGCGCGCGCGACGACCTGGAGGTCGACGAGGTTCTTTGAACCTTTGCCGCGCCAGCCGTGGAGAACTCCCGTTTGCCTGGCTATGTGGCCATGCTGGTGTTAGAAGAAAACTAGCGACGTTCCTAGTCGGTCTAGGGTCGCCAGTGTTGAGAATGGGCATGGCCACCGTCTTTCGGCCGCGAAGGAGCGGCTTTGTATCTTGTTTGTTGTACACGACCGTTCGCCGGTCATGCGTTTTATGGCAATAAAGAGCTTCCTTCATCCATTCGAGGGGTGTTACCCTTTCTCTCCGCGAGACAAGCGATAATTCCAATGTTTAAACTGTACACGATCTTTATTATTATTATGGAGTCGCATGAGCTGATACATGGGCAAGCACGAGGAGCTTAAGGGTAGAAACGTCGTAGTTGCTGGATGTTCCAGGCGTTAGCGAAGACTTCGCCCTTCTCGTTGGCTAGCTTGTACGTGCCCGGCTTCAGGACCTCGGCGATGATGTAGGGGCCTTCCCACGGAGGGGTGAACTTGTGGCGCCCTCGAGTGTCTTGTCGCAGCCTGAGGACCAGATCTCCCTGCTGAAGTCTCGGCGTCGCACCTTCCGCGCTTGGTACTGGCGGAGCGTCTGTTGATATCTTGCCGAGTTCAACAGCGCAACGTCGCGCGCCTCGTCCACGCAGTCGAGGGAGTCTCGTCGAGCTTGCTGATCGCTTCCTCTTGATACGCCCTGAGCCTCGGGGACCCGTACTCTAGATCCGTGGGCAAGATTGCCTCGCGCCGTATACCAGAAAGAACGGGGTGAAACCCGTGGCTCTGCTTGGGGTTGTCCTAAGGCTCCAGACGACCGAGGGTACTTCGCCGATCCACTTGCGGCCAAACTTGTTCAGCTTGTCGAAGATTCTCGACTTCAATCCTTGCAATATCATGCCGTTGGCCCGTTCCACCTGGCCATTTGTTTGGGGATGCGCAACGGCCGACCAATCCACGCGGATGTGGTTGCGGTCGCAGAACTCCAGAACTTTTTGCCAGTGAATTGGGTGCCGTTGTCAGTGATTATTGAGTTTGGCACCCCGAACCTATGGATTATGTCGTCGAAGAACTGTACCGCTTGCTCAGATCGGATGTTCGTGATGGGCCGGACCTCGATCCACTTCGAGAACTTGTCGATGGCAACCAGCAGTGAGTGAAGCCCCCGGGCGCTTTTGGCAGTGGACCCACAAGATCCAATCCCCATACGGCGAAGGGCCATGTGATGGGGATGGTTTGTAGCTCGTGCGCCGGGAGGTGTGTCTTGCGGGCGTAGAACTGGCACCCTTCACAGGTACGCACGACCTCTATCGCGTCGGCAACCGCCGTGGGCCAATAGAAACCTTGTCGAAAGGCGTTGCCCACGAGGGTTCGAGCCGCCGCGTGATGCCCGCATGTTCCTGCATGGATGTCTCGTATCAACTGCCGTCCTGCGGGAATGGGGAGGCAGCGTAGCATCACCCCAGAAGGGCTACGCTTGTACAGCTCGCCGTCGATCATGGCGAACGACTTAGCTCGTCTGGCGATATCGCGCCTCGGTTCGATCCGAGGGCAGCGTGCCGTGGTCGATCCAGTCTATGTACTGGTGTCGCCAGTCCTGTGGGGCCGGGGCCGTCGATTTCCATCGCCTCCTGCTCCTCAGGCGGTGGTGTCCCCGGTTGGGGGGTCTCGATGCCTGTGTCGAGGGATCCTCGTCCATTGGCTCGATGCGGGCCTCCCTCGAGGGCGCTTCCGACGTCGTATCCGGACGCGGGGCTCGATGGAGGGTCTCGAGCAGCTCGCGGGCGAAGACGTTCGGGGGGATAGTGGTTCGCCCCGACGCAATCTTAGCCAACTCGTCCGCTTCTTCATTGTACTTGCGCGCGATGTGGTTGAGTTCGAGGCCGAGGAATTTGTCTTCGAGGCGCCGCACTGCGTGGCAGTATGCTTCCATCTTCTCGTCGTGGCAGCTCGAGTTCTTCATCACTTGATCTACGACTAGCTGCGAATCCCCTCTAACATCGAGGCGTTTGATGCCCAGCTCGAGGGCGATACGGAGCCCACTGAGGAGGGCTTCGTATTCCGCCATGTTGTTGGAGGCGGGGAAATGCAGCCGCACCGCATAGCGCATGTGTTCTCCATGAGGGTGAGATGAAGAGAGTCCCGCCCCCCCGCTCCGGTCTTCATCACATACCCCGTCAAGTACATAGTCCAACACTCTGCCTGTATCTGGGGCGGGGGTAGTTGAACGTCTGTCCACTCGGCGACGAAATCCGCGAGAACCTGGGACCTTGATGGCTTGCGCGGTGCGTACGTGAGCGTTTCGCGCCATCAGTTCCACCGACCATTTGATGAATCCTCCCAGACGCGTCCTGGTGCGGACTATCTCCCCCAAGGGAACGACGAGACCACATCACCGGTGCGCCTCGAAGTATGCCTCAGCTTTCCTTCGAGCCAGCACGACCGCCGTACCAACAGCTTTTGTATCTCTGCGGGTACCGCGTCTTGGTTTCCGATAATACTTCGCTGATATAGTACCGGGTGTCTTTGTACCGCAGTGCATGGCCTTCTTCTGCTCTCTCTACTACGATGACCGCGCTAACCACTTGGGTCGTCGCAGCCACGTATAGGTAGAGCGTTTCCCCATACCCTTGGTGGCGTAAGGATGGGCGAACTGAGAGTGACGCGACGAGCTTGTCGAGGGCTTTCCTGTGCCTCTGCGGGTCCAGGAGAAGGCTTCGTACTTTCTCAGGAGCCGGTACAGAGGTAAACCTTTTTCCCCCTAGCCGAGCTATAAAGCGACTCAGCGACGCTAAGCACCCCAGGACCCGTTGGACTCCTTTCAAGTCTCGGATCGGGCCCATCCGTTCGAGAGCAGCAACCTTCTCGGGGTTGGGTTCAATGCCTCCTGGGAGACTATGAAACCCAACAACATGCCTCGCGGCACTCCGAAAACGCACTTCTCCGGGTTGAGCTTTACACCGGCGGCTCGGAGGGCCTCGAAAGCGGCTCGCAAATCGTCGACCAAGTTTCCGCCTTCTTGGCTTTTACGACGATGTCGTCGACATAGCTTCCACGGTGCGCCCGATCTGGTCTCCGAAGACCCGAAGCATACATCGCTGATACGTGGCTCCTGCGTTTCGAAGCCCAAACGGCATCGTAGTGTAGCAGTATATGCTGAAGGGGGTGATGAAAGAAGTTGCGAGTTGGTCGGATTCTCTCATCTTTATTTGGTGATAACCGGAATACGCATCAAGGAAGCAGAGAGTTCACACCCACGGTGGAATCTACGATTTGATCGATTCGTGGCAAAGGAAAAAGGAACTTTGGGACATGCTTTATTTAAACGGTATAGTCCACGCACATCCGCCATTTCCCATTCTCTTTCATACTAATACAGGGTTAGCCAACCACACGGGATGAAAACTTCCTTGACGAATTCGGCCTCCAAGAGCTTGCGCAGCTCCTCTCCAATCGCTCGACGCTTCTGCTCGTCAAAGCGCCGAAGGCGTTGGCACACGCTTGGAGTTCGGGTGGATATCAAGGGAGTGCTCGGCGACCTCCCTCGGTATGCCAGGGCATATCCGAGGGGCTCCACGCGAAGATGTCGGCGTTGGCGCGGAGGAAGTCGACGAGCACCACTTCCTATTTGCGATCGAGGGTGGAGCTGACCTTCAACGTCTTGCCGTCAGGGTTGCTGGGGTTGAGGGTACGTCCTTGGTCTGCTCGGCTGGCTCGAAGCTGCCAACGTGCTTTGGCGCGGGGTTGTCGATCTCGTGAACTATCTCTTCCAGACGGGCACACAAGCTTCATCTTCAGCGAGTGCCTCAGCGTGTTCGACGCACTCGACGTCGCACTCGTAGGCGTGCTCCGAACGAGGGCCCCACGGTGATGACTCCCTTCGGGCCCGGCATCTTCAGCTTGAGGTAGGTGTAGTTCGGGATGGCCATGAACTTGGCGTAGCACGGTCGCCCGAGGAATGGCGTGATAGGCACCCCGAAACCCCACCACCTCGAAGGTGAGGACTTCCTTGCGGAAGTTGTCCGGCGTCCCGAAGTAGACCGCAGGTCGATCTGCCCGAGAGGCTGAACCCGCTTCCCTGGAGCGACGCCGTGGAACGGCGCCTTGCTTGGGCGCAGCTGGTCCCTGCCGATCCCCAGGAGCTCCAGGGTGGGAGCATACATGATGTTGAGGCTGCTGCCTCCGTCCATGAGCACCTTGGAGAAGCGTGTGTTGCCGATGACGGGGTCGCGACGAGCGGTATTGCCCCGGATTCGGAATGAAATCGGGGGTGATCCTCTCTGCTGAAGGAGATGGTCTCCTCCGACCACTCGAGGTACTTCGGGGCCGCCCGGTGCACTGCCAGGACCTCTCGACGTTCGCGCTTGCGCTGTCGAGACGTCATGTCGGTCGTGGGCCCCCCGAAGATGAAGAACACATTCTCCACCTGGGGGAATCCACCTTTGTCCTTGCCGTCAGCGTCTCCCTTCTCGTTGTCGTTCTTCGCAGCCACGCGGTTGTAGTATTTCTTCAGCATCTCACACTGCTCGAGGGTGTGAGTGACCGGGCCCCTGTGGTATGGGCAACGGTTTCTTGAGCATGTCGTCGAAGACCCCCGGGCCTCGAGGCTGACCTCCTGGGCCCTTGCGGGCAGGGTCCGCCGCGAGGGCTTCGTCGGAGTCGTCGTCTGGCTCTGGTACTCGTGGCGCCTGCTGCGCCTTCTTCCCTTTCTTCCCCTGCTTCATCTTTTTGGTGGGGGCCTTGGGCTTGTTTCCCTCCATAGGCGCTCCTTCGACGTGCTTCCCCTTCTTGTCGACGAAGTTGGCGCCCTCTGCCTCTTCGCCGGACGCGTAGCGCGTGGCGATGTCGAACAACCCACTAACGGTAGTGGGGGGCTTTCGCCCAAGTTTGCGCACTAAGCCTCGATTCGTCGTGCCCAGGAGGAAGGCATGAAGCACCTCCGAGTCCCCGACGTTCGGAAGGTCCGTGCAGCATTTGGAGAAGCGACGAACGTAATCTCGCAGGGACTCGCCGGGCTTCTGGCAACATTGCTGAAGGTCCCAAGGGTTCCCCGGGCGTACGTACGTGCCCTGGAAATTGCCCACGAAGGTGTTCACAAGATCGTTCCAGTCATGGATCTGGTTCGGGGGCAGCTGCTCCAGCCATGCTCGCGCTGAGTCCGCGAGATGGAGGGGCAGGTTGCGGATGATGACTTCATCGCTGGACGCACCACCCAGCGTGCATGCCAGGCGATAGTCGTTGAGCCAAACTCGAGGGTCGGTCTCTCCGGAGTACTTGACGATGGTGGTTGGTTGCCGGAATCGTGGAGGTATCGGTGCCGTCGGATCTCGCGGCTGAACACCCGAGTACCAGGAGGTTCCGGCGATGGGCTCTTGTCTTCACGGCTGTCGTAGCGGCCTCCACGTCGAGTGTGGTACCCGTGGTTGGTGGTGGCGTCGAGCTTCCTTTTATTGAGGATGTGACGGGCATCATCTTTGCCGGCGCGTGTGTCCAGCATGCATTCCTTCACAGGAGCCTTCATCCGGCTCTTGAGAGGAGTACGCACTGACTCCGCCCGGTCCTGCGCTCCGCCCACAACTCCCGTGCTGTCGGAGCATCTCATACGCGACGCGGAGCTCTCGGCCTGCTGTACCGCGGCCTGTTCGATCAGGGCTTGCGCCTCGCGGCGCAGGTTGCGACCCTGCGGCGTTGATGGCTCCGGCATCGCTCGTATCAGCGTAGCCGCGGCGATCAACTTCTGGCTGGTCCTTGCCAGGGCCAGGGGGTCATCCCCGTGGTCGTCGGCCATGATTCGCGCCTGCGCGGTGCGTGCCACCTCCTGCGCGAAGTTGCTGGGCCCCGGTCGCCCCGTTTAGAGGGCTGCGCGCAGCCGTCGAACCTGGGTCGCTCGTCTTCGAGGCTGGCCTCGAGTTCCCGCACCTGGATCAGCTGGGCCTGAACCAGTGCGGCGTCTCCGGTCGCGGGAGGTGCCGCCTGCCGGGGTGCCGCGCTTCCCACGGGGTCTCGTGGCGTGACGGGGCCGTTGTCCTCCGTGTCCGGCTCGAATACTGCCGCGACAAAGCACTCCCGCGCAGGGTCATGGTCCCCCGTGCTCGAGTCATCAGAGTAGTCGAAGCAATAGTCCGCCGCGGCCTGGAACACCACGAAAGCTTCGTAGTCACGAAGTTCGAGGTAGTCCCACTCCGGGTCCTCCTGCGGTGGCTTCGTCGGTGCTCGTGCTGAGGTATGATTCGCCCGGCGAGGTCGCGATGAGGTTCCGGATCGAGAGCAGGTGATGTCCAGCAAGATCGTCGTAGTCGTCCATCGCCGTGCTGATGGATGACGAGTACGCCATGCCCGCCCCACGCATCCCATACGGGAAACGTGACGGCTCGGCCTCGTCCTCCTTGTTCGGGCGTGTGGTCGGAGGCGCGGGTGTTGGCGTGGCCTTCGTCCCCTCGGCAATGGCGCTTTCGCTGAGGTCGACGTCGTCCAGGCGGCGCGCACGCGCAGCCCGGCGCCGCTCCCTGCGCGCTTGTCGCGAGCGTTGCCCTGGGCGCCTCTTGCGCCTGGGTGTTGGTGGCGGCTGGTGGGCTTGTCGCGGCGGTCGCGGCAGTGGTGGCCGCATCCCCTGGGAGGAGCCGCATGAGATAACCGTTGTCGGTTGCCTCAAACCCCAGGCCCCCGAACCAAATTGGTGAACCCGGCCGGGGAGCGGGTCGGATGAACCGTAGGAGCAGCGGTCAACGAGGCGCTCTGTACGGATCACCATCGAGAGAGCTGGTGGGTCAAGGAGTTGATCACAGTGCGAGTCCCCTACCTGGCGCGCCACTGTCGGTGCCGGAACCGCGCGGGGGCCCAAACACCTGCAGAAAAATGCGCTATGTCCCGTCTCTCGATGGTCGATGCAAGGGCAATACGGTGACACGAGGTTTATCCTGGTTCCGATCTTCCGATCGTACGTCCAGCAGGGTGTGCTTGCGCACTTGTATTGCCTCGCACCGGGGGGTGCTCGTAGTAGGGGGCTACAAGCTTGGCGGGAGAGGAGGATGAGTCCCTAGGTCCCTTAGAACGAGTGAGGGTTGTGTTCTTTGGTGAACTAAATGGTGAATGTGTGAATGAGTGTCTCTGATCGCCCCCTGTTCTTTGGGGCTGCCTCCTCCTTTTATAGTTCAAAGAGGGGCAGTTACAAACAGTAAAAGTACAGTACTTGGTACAGTGACGGCGTACGACGAGGCGTGACCGCAGGCGTGACTCTTGTCTTGGCTCGTGTTGTCGGACTATGCGACTTCCCGGCGTATGGTGCTCTGGCGCATGGCGTGGCGTCCCCTGTTCATGACGCACGCTTCCTGTGCTCCTGATTTCATGGGCTGGCGTGGGTCGTCATCATCGAGTACATCGGGCCGTGGACCCGTTCGAGGGCTCCTCATGTCCGTTCGAGGGGTCCCCGTACCAGAGTTGGTAGAACAGGGGAGCGTGACAGTACAGGGCTGTCACATTGCTCAGGCTCGTGACGCCACACAGGTCTATCACGCCGCACAGTGTAGAGGATGACCGCACGGCGTCAGGGGTGACCGCATGGTGTCGGAAATGACCGCACGGTGTCAGGGGTTGGCGGAGATGACCGGGGATGGGCTAATGATCCGTCGCTTGACTTCCTCGCCCAAGGCCGCGCAGAGCCATTTAATGCCCTTGCCCATGGGGCAGGTGAACTGTCAGCGGGCCCCACGAGCGAGGGGTCTCGAGCGAGGCGGACATAGGCATCGAGAGCGGCCTCCGGGCTTCGAGCGAGGGGCCTCGAGCGAGGCGGAGTTCCGCTTCGCTCGAGGGGTACTGGGCACCCTCGAGCTTGACAGCGGATCAAGACCTCTGCGCTTATTTTTCGCTGGGTTAATTGGTTCCAGCGGTTTAGTTGGTGACTTATTGTCGTCTTAGGGCCTCTCCCAGGATTGCCACCGACACATGGAAAGGCAAATCTCAAGTCATAAATGTGTATGCTGAACCTGTAAGAAAGACAGGTGATTTGGGAAAGAGCAGAGGACAACCACCAAGTTGGGATTGAAGTAGGAGATCCGGCATGTGCTTTGATGAAAAAAAAAATCAAATGAGGAATCGATTCCATTGAAAACAATGAAGAACTAAGCCTACAAAAATCAATAGAAGGTTTTAACAAAACTATTGTTTTTTTTGAGGCAATCAACGGGGGCGGAGTTCGCCCACCTGGCTTCAATAAAAGGCCGAGGCCAAAGTTGTTACATCGCCGGCACGGCGCGACAGATTATAGCACGGGGGGAAGGTAGTTGGTTGACAATGGTTGTATTACACAGGGAGAGTAGAGCACCAAAATTCGAGGGCGGCGCAATCTAGACGGCGGGGAGCTCTGGAGGCCCATAGCTTGGCATGGTCGACCATCCACCAACTTGTTCATTGCTCTGTGGTCTTGTTGTCATAGATAGATGGATGGCATCACACGAACTAGGCCAAGCACACTCTCTATCTGGATGTACGATAGATAGAACCTGTCCTCCCTGTACCATGGATTCAGAGAGAGGGAGAGCATCCCCGATGTAGCATAGGCTAAGCGGTGGCTTGGACCGTTTCAACTTTCAACGGGCCGTGCGACCGTGGAAACACGCGGGGTGCGGATCCGACGTAAATTATAAAGCAAAATTACACGTGTCAGGTACCAAGACGGTTAAGATGGGAGATTTGCTACCGTCGCTTCTTTTTCTTACAGCCTATGCTTGGCCAAATTTGCCATAGCGGGTTGGAGAGAAGAGAACACGTACCCTTGGAACTCAGCACGTACGGGGAGGAGCTCTCATGAGGTGCGTCGTCTTTGGCTAGGACATGAACTGCACGCTCGCGCGTAGCATCGACCGACCCGACGGACCGGCCCGTTTAGTCCTTGCCTGGCACAAAGCCGCGGCACGCGCTAAGGCTGTCCGCACTGGGTGCGGTAAATAAAACTGCACAAGTCATGTGGACGTTTTACAGTAAACTCTACCGTTTTTTGGTCCGCACCGGCTTACGGTAAAGGAACCTGGGAGTCCCGTTTCACTCCGCCGCTCGGTAAATCAAGCGAGCGCAAAACGCGGAGCGCTACGCGCCACGTCGGTGCAGGGCCCGCACGACCAACTCCTCACGCCCTCCCGCGGAAGGCGGCGACCTGCAGAGGAGAGGAGGGGAGCAGCCGCCGCTGGAGCCCGCAAGGAGGGGAGAAGCCGCCGCTGCAGAGGAGAGGAGACGGCGGCCCTCGAGCCCGCCGCTTGTCTTCACCAGCGCCGCCGCCGCTCTTCACCTCCGGCCGCCGCCTCGATCCGCACAAAGAGGAGGGGCGGCCGCTGCAGCTCCGCCTCGAGCGCCTCCTCACCGCGGATCAAGCCCTGCCTCGCCGAGCTCCTCCACGCCGGCCTCTGCTCCCGCCGCACGCCGCGCGCGAGATCTCTGCCTCCTCGCCGCAGCCCGCCTCGATCCGATCGTGGCCGACCTCAAACCGGCCGGCTAACCGCTCAAACCGACCGGTTTACCGTTCGAAACCAGTTAAACTGCAGATTTAATTTGATTTTTAAATTTGTTCGGTTTCTACCGTTTCCGGTCAAACTGGTCCGGCTAACCGCTACCGCCGGCCGGCGGTTTGGTCGGACCGGTCGGGAAAAAAAACACTAGCTCGGAAGCCACCTGCTGCCCGAGCGGGGCGACGGCCAATCATGATGCGGGCGTAGTGCTGCGGCGGCGCACATGCATGCCGGCTCTGATCCGGGCATCATGCATCGCTAGCTCCACGTCCACGGACCGACGAGGAGGTGTTGCTGGCGACGTGACGTGCTCCCTCTCGTGTCACGGCACACCAAGCCTACTAAAGCCGCCCGCACCTGATCGACCCGTTCCGTTCCGTCCTTTGGCACAAAGCCACGGCACACCAAGCCTACTAAAGCCGTAGTATCCACCGCGAGGCCGGCGGCCACACGACGCACGTACGTGTGCGCGGCGGCATCGATGGACGAGCCCGGCCGGCGCGCATGCCGCCCTCTCGGCTCCGATCGATCCATGCATGGCAATAGCCTTTGGGCGCTCGACCTGAACGGATGCCGGCCGGCGCACAGCGCTAATTGCAGAAAAGCGCAACGACCAACTCATCCGTGCACCGCGGCGAGGCATGGCATCCGTACGTGCCAGACGTGTGCCTGCCCGCGCCGACGGACCGGTACGTGTGCCGGGGCTGAGGCGTACCGTCGCACGTGGCGGGCACGCACCCAGGACTGTCTGTTACCTTCCAACTAGAGAGGTTGTAGAGATCTTTTAATGCTTGCAAACCGGCTGAGACGATTGCCAGTAACTAATTAGTAGTACTTGACAAGAGTCTAACAAGGCGTAGGCTAAAAGGTAAAGAAAACAAAACATATACTGTACGAAAGGTCCCCAAGCGGCATGATGATTGATCACTCTTAGATGTTGGCTCCCGCCATTACCCAACAACCCTCCTCTTTTACCTTGCTAATAATCACTTGGTCATGTACTCATGTGTATGTACTACAAAATTGCGCTGGAGCAAAGGCTCTTGGTTCTTTCCATAATTTCCGGCGTACCAATACGATCAAGAATCGCGACCCTCTTAACGTGGCTATCTAAGATGCTAATAACTAGATTATTCAGAATTTTGTGTGCATATTATAAACAAAAAGGAAAAAAAATATTGAACAACGACAGGGTGTGCACCTGGATCATCGTTGCCATGGCGGCTGGTTGGACAGCAGAACGTAAACGTACAATTGGCAGGGGAATTCAGCACGCGAGCAGAGAGGTGCGTCGTCTCGACCAGCTAGCGCGCGGCATCCGACCGGCCGACCGACCGACCCGTATCCACCTCACCCAGGCCGCGGGCCCGGGCGTATGCACCGCGGGCCCGGGCGTATCCCCCTCCCCCGCCGGGTAGCGTGCGCTGCACGGAGGAGGAGCCGGCTCCAGCTTTTCCCCTCCCGCCCGCCCGCCCGATCACGCACACGCACACCCCGCTACAAAACACCCCGCCTCCCATCTCCTCAAAATTCAAAATCCACCCACACCCACCCGTTCCTCCTCCCCCAATTCCCCACCCCACCGCGCCACCCGCTTACCTCACCGGCGAGAGAGAGAGCGCCGCCAAGAGCGAGCTAAGACCCCATGGCGCCGCCGCCGCGCCGCCTCACCTCCCTCCGCGCCGCGCTCGACCTCGCGATGGAGGCGCCAGAAGCCCGCCGCAGCGTCATCGTCGACGGCGTCCACCTCACCGAGGCCGCCGCGCTCCTCGCCTTCCTCCGATTCGAGCAGTCCTGCAACAGCTGGGACGTTCGCAACGCCGACCGCCTCGCCAGCCTCGTCTCCACCGACGGTCTCCTCCGCGCCCTCGCCGACGACCTCCTCCCGCGCCTCGTCACCAACCCGGCCTCGGCGGTGTTGGATATCGGTTTGACCTCGGTCAACCAACAGACCGAGGATTAGGGGGAGCGTATCTCGCCCCCTTAATTCGAGATAGAGTCCAACTAACCTAAGTCCGTTTTTGCCTTGATCGGGAGGTAAATATCTAGATGTGTACGGACTCGGCCCCGGGCCTACAGCGCGGACTATATAAGGAAGGGTCCCCCCACGGGTCCCTTCACGCCAAACGAGGTTTGCCTAAAACCCTAATCCACCCACCGATCCCTAAGCGCGCTGGAAGGCCTGGAAGCTCGAGCCGCGCGTCCTGGGCAGTGTCGCTGGCGTCCTGAAGGCCATCGATACCCTCAGAAGACGCTCAAGGAACGACTACGCTACAAGCCCGACGAAGCTCTCGCTGCTACTACTTCGTCAGGCCGCACCGACGCCATGGACAACAACAGCGCCGGTATAAAGCCGAACTCTTCTCTTTTTCCGCTTTAGCTAAGGTGTTAGATGTGATCTTGTTAGACTAGTAGATCCTGTTTATGCTTAACGTGCTAAGTATTGTTAGTTTGATCTAACAATTGGTATCAGTCGCCTAGATCTAGCTCTACTAGATCCCTAACACGTTTTTCTAAGTTAGACAGTTCGGTTTTAATGTGTAGATCTACTCTGTTAAGTTTTTGCTCATGTTTTAGTTTAGATCTACACGATCATTGGCATGTTTTAGTTCAGTTTTTATTAGATCAGTAAAGTTTTTCATGCCTAAACTGTGTTCTTAGTTAAGTTTTAGTTACACAGTTAAGTTTTAGTTAGATCTATAATATATTAGCTCAGTTTTCTTTAAGTTTATCACGTTTACATGTTTTCACTGGCACATCAGAGATCGCTCAAATTAAGTTTAGTCAAGTTTTTACAAATAAAACTTTAGATCAGAAAAGTTTGTGCTCGTTTTTTAGTAAAGTTTTAGTTAAAGCTTTAGTTAAAGTTTATGTTTTACCTAAGATCTACTCGCTTAGGGTTTCGGTTTTAGATCCGTTTCACATGTTTTTTTTCGCCTTATTTAAGATCATCACAGCCCAACCCCGCATGTTTTTACATCATCACAGCCCTAACCCCGAAAAAGTACATCATGTATATCATCACAGCCCACCCCAAAAGCATTAAGAGAAAAGAAAATAAGTGGAAAAAGCAAAGAAAATAAGGGGATCTTGGATCCCGAACCCTAGATCCCAGATCTAGGGTTCCCCCGAAACCCTAAGTACACAGAGGCTCACCCTAGCCTTGGCGGCCGCGCGTGGCATAAGCTGGCCACACTGCGACCGCCACCCTCACGACCGTCGTGCCTCGGCGCCCGCTCGCGCGCGTGACATGGATAAGTCACGGCGTAGCGGGGCCTTGGCCGCGGCCTTCTTCCTCATGGCGGTGCTTCTTGCGCCGCCGCCACCGGCCGTTGAAGCTCCACCGGATTCCCCTCGACGGGCCGCGCGCGTTTCCGCACGCGGCGCGCAGAGGAGATTCGTGGAGCTCCGGCTCGGCGGCGCTCCGGCGAGGTGGCCAAGGTCCTCCGGGATCTCGTCCCTCTCTCACCGGACGTGGGGAAGAAGAGGGAAGGGGCGGCGGCGGGCGGCGTTGCGCCGCTTGCCGCCGGCGGCGCGAAGCGCCGGAAGTGGCTGGAGAAGGGGGGGGGGGGAGGAGAAAGTGACCTAGGGTTCACTCTCCCCGCCCCCCCCGGCTGGCGCTCCTTTTATGCGGCCACGCCGCGCCCGCGGCCGTCCGATCAGTTGGACGGCTCAGATCAGCGCGGGGGCGGGGCGGCGACGCTGGCTGGGCCGCTTCGGCGGCCCGCCCGTCGGTTCGCTGGGCCTTGGCCCATTAGTTCAGCCAGCGGGCTGTTTTCGCTTTGGGCTGGGCCGCGCTGAGCCGCGCCATCGTCCGCGTGCGCGCGCGCGAGCGAGGCCGCGCGCGTGATGTGGGCTGCGCTGCGCTGAGCCGCCGAGCCGCGCTGCGCCCCAAGCCGCCAGCCGCGCGCGTGAGTAAAGGGCCGCTGGGCCGCGCGCTTAAGTGGGCCGCCAGGCCGTTCTTTTAAGCTGGGCCGCGAGCGAGCGCAATCTGGGCCTCGCATCCGCGCGCCAGCGCCTCTGGGCCGCTGCGCCGGTTTTTTTGATGATGGGCCGCGCGCGCGTTCTAAGTGGGCCGCGAGCCTGTGGGCTGTTGTGGGCTAATTTAAGTCACGGGCTGAATTTATTTTCTCCATTTATTAATTTTTTAGTATGTTTTTTTAGTTTTAAGTAATTATTAATTCCTGTTTTTAGCTAAGTTAATTATTGCATAAGTCTTTTATTTAAGATGTTGGTGTTCATACAATTTTTCTGCTAAGTTATTTTAAGATGATCACTGAAATTTTAAGTTTAAATCCACCTTATACTTAGAGATGCCTCTAGATAAATGGAACCACCGGGAAATTTATTTAGAGTAAACTTATGTTTATTTCAACCACCGTTGTTTATTCATGAGTATTAAGACGAATTTCGTTTGTTTTCCCCACCGGTGATTGCAAATTGAAATTTAATGCATGTTTTAATCAGACCACCGTAGGGTTATTTCATGCTTTTATTCGCATTTCTTTGTATACTATTATTTACTAAGCTAAGTTTTATTTGTCTTTTATTTCAGTGACAAATGTCAACTCAGTTGCATCGTACCTCAACAACATCAAGCCGCTCAACGGAGCGAACTTCCCCGAGTGGAAAGGACAGATTCAGACGTGTCTGATGTGGAACGACCTTGATCTCGCACTCAGGGAAGATAAGCCTGCTGCTCCTACTACTGGGGGCACTACCACTGCTATTGAGAAGTGGGAGAGATCCAACCGCCTAGCCATCATGGTCATAACTCAGACAATCAGCGCCGGCATTAAGGGGGCTATTCCCACTAAGAATACTGCTGGTGTTGATCTCACTGCTAAGGAGCTCCTGGCTAAGATTGAGGAGAACTTCAAGAGCTCATCAAAGACTTATGCAAGCACCCTGATGCTGAAATTAGTCTCCTCTCAGTACAATGGTCAGAATGGAATCAGGGAGCACATCCTCAACATGTGTGACATGGCAAATAAGCTTAAGAAGATGCAGATGGAGATCTCTGATGGTTTCCTTGTGCATTTCATCATGACTTCACTTCCTCAACAGTATGCTGCTTTTAAGATTAACTACAACACCAACAAGACTGTTTGGTCTATCAGTGATTTAATAAGCTACTGTGTTGAGGAGGAGGAGAGACTTAAGACAGAAAAGATGAAGGATGTGGTCAACATGGTTGGCAATCTCAGTCTCAATGGCACTCCTAAGAACCAGCATGAGTCAGGCAGCAGCAAGCAAGGCAACAAGAAGCACTTTAAGAAGAATGGGAACAAGAATTTTGGTCCCAAGAATGACAACAAGTTTAAGCGTGCTAACCAGTCAAAGGGTGGCAAGATGACTTGCTCTTTCTGCGATTCACCCAAACATCTTCAGAAGAACTGTGCAGGTTTTAAGGAATGGCTAAAGAAGCAAGGCATTCCATACGATCCAAACTATAAGAAGGGGGGAGCGAAATCTAAGAGTGGCTGATGGGAACGGCGTTGAGGTTGAAGGCATTGGAAGCTTCGTCTTAGAGTTGCCAGGCGGCTTCCAGCTTAGTTTAGATGAAGTTCTTTATGTTCCTAGTTTGAAAAGAAAGCTTATTTCAGTTTCAGCTTTAGCAGATTCAGGACACGTTTGTGTATTTGATAAAGACAAGTGTGTGATTCAGTTTAATTCAATAAATGTGGGTCTTGCTGAAAGGCAAGGCAAACTATATATGCTCTCTTTAAGTAATGATTCTGTGATGAATGTTGCTAATGTTTCAAATAAGCGTAAGCGTTTTAATGAGACCTCATCGAAACTGTGGCACTATCGCCTTGGCCACATTTCGAGGGGGAGAATGGATCGTCTCATTAAAGAAGAAATAATAGAGAAATTAGATTTATCAGACTTAGAGCAGTGCATCGACTGTGTTAAGGGGAAATACGCTAAGAAAATTAAGAAAGGCGCTACTAGGAGTACGGGCGTGTTAGAAATAATTCACACAGACATCTGTGGCCCTCTCTCTGTAGAATCAGTGGATGGTTATGATTCTTTTATAACATTCACTGATGATTATTCCCGCTATGGACACATCTACCCCATCCGTAAGCGTTCAGATGCGTTAGAAATATTTAAGATATATCAAAAGGAAGTTGAGAAACAGCATAATACTACTATTTAGATAGTAAGATCGGACAGGGGAGGTGAGTACTATGGGAGACATGCACAGTACGGTCAAATTAAAGGACCATTTGCTAAGTATTTAGAAGAAAATGGCATAAGAGCTCAGTACGCCATGCCAGGCGAACCACAGCAAAATGGAGTTGCTGAGCGTCGCAACCGTACGCTCATGCATATGGTACGGAGCATGCTCAGTCATTCTAGCCTGCCTGTGGAGCTGTGGATGGAAGCATTAAAGACAGCCGCCCATATACTAAACCGGGTTCCGTCTAAGTCAGTCCCCAAGACACCTTTTGAGTTGTGGAATGGGAGGAAACCGTGTTTAAATTATTTAAAAGTATGGGGCTGCCCTGCTGAGGCAAAGCTGTTTGATCCACAGCACAAGAAATTAGATTCTAAAACAATAAGCTGTCATTTTATTGGATACCCAGATAAGTCAAAGGGGTACAAATTTTATTGTCCTGGTCGCTTCAATAAGTTTGTAGAGACCAGACATGCTGTGTTCCTAGAGGACTCGGACGTTAATGGAATTTTTCCAAGGAGGGAAATCAGTCTCGAAGAATTACGGGTTGAGCTTCCAGAACCAGCGATTCAAGAGTCTACGGAGGTATATCAGTATGTATCACCAGTGATTCCCCCTACTCAGATGAGCAGCACTGCGCCAACTGCTGATATTCAGCAGGAAAACGTGGAGCCACCACTAGAGCCTCAGGTGCCAGCTAATGTTCAGGCGGAAGAAATTCCACAAGAAATACCTCAACATATTCCTGAACCAGTTGCGGTCGAACCATTAAGAAGATCGCAAAGGGAGAGGAAGAAAGCGATTGATTCTAGAATTTATGAGACATTTTTAAGTGAAGATTTATATGATGTTGGGAAAATTAATGATCCTGCCACATTCAGACAGGCAGTTGAGAGTGAGAATTCCACTAAGTGGATTGAGGCCATGCAAGAAGAACTTAAGTCTATGGGTGCAAATAAAGTCTGGGAGTTAGTAGAAATTCCTAATGGGATCAAACCAGTAGGCTGCAAATGGGTCTACAAAACTAAACGTGATTCCAGAGGGAACGTTGAACGTTTTAAGGCCAGACTCGTGGCAAAAGGATTTACACAGAAGGAAGGAGTTGATTATAATGAAACATTTTCTCCTGTGTCAACCAAAGATTCATTTCGAATCGTTATGACATTAGTAGCACATTTTGATATGGAGCTACATCAGATGGATGTTAAAACTGCGTTCCTTAATGGAAATTTAGATGAGACTATTTACATGGCTCAACCGGAAGGTTTTGCTATTAAGGGTAAGGAACATATGGGATGTAGATTAAAGAAATCCATTTATGGACTAAAGCAAGCATCCAGACAGTGGAACCTTAAATTCGATGAAGTTATTAAGAAATTTGAATTTAAGGAGACCAATGCAGATAGCTGCATCTATGTCAAAACAAAGGGTGGAAAGATAATAATCCTAGTGTTGTATGTGGATGACATACTATTAGCTTGCAACGATAAGAATATGTTGCGTGAGACTAAGAATTTTCTTTCATCCAACTTCGATATGAAGGACCTTGGTGATGCCTCGTATGTGCTTGGCATTGAGATACACCGAAACAGAGCTCAAAGAATACTAGGATTATCTCAGAAAGCATATATTGAGAAAATGCTTAGAAGATATAATATGGAAAAGAGCAACACTTCACCTGTTCCTATTCACAAGGGCGATAAGTTTAGTGAAGAACAGTCCCCTAATAATGATTTAGAAAAGGAAAGAATGGAGAACGTTCCCTATGCTTCTGCCGTTGGGAGCATAATGTATGCACAAGTCTGTACGCGTCCTGACTTGGCATTCGCTGCCGGAGTTTTTAGTAGATATCAGTCTAAACCCGGATGGGCTCACTGGGTTGGTGTCAAGAAGGTATTAAGATATTGCCAAGGCACTAAAGACTATATGCTCACATATAGGAGATCAGATAATCTTGAGGTTGAGTGTTACACTGATGCTGACTTTGCTGGTGATGAAGATGATAGAAAGTCTACTTCTGGCTATGTCTTCATGCTAGCAGGGGGAGCAATTTCATGGAGAAGTGGTAAGCAAGGTGTAACTGCTGCATCGACAATGCAAGCTGAATTTGTGTCATGTTTTGATGCAACGGGACAGGCCGTGTGGCTCAAAAGTTTCATACCGGCATTAAGAATTGTGGATAGTATCTCGAGACCTATCACAATGCACTGCGACAATCAAGCTGCAGTTTTCTTCGCGGCTAACGATAAATTAAGTGGTGCTTCTAGGCACATTGATATTAAGTATCGTGTCGTGAAAGAAAGAAACCGGGACCGCACTTATAAGATTGAGCACATAAGTACAAAAGAAAATATTGCGGATCCGCTCACAAAAGGCATACCACCGTTCCTCTTTCAGAAACATGTCCTAGGTATGGGATTGGTTGATAGCCTTGATAAGGTCCTGGTTCAGGGCCATTAGTTTTCCCCAAATAAGAATAAATAGTCCTAACAAGGTTTTTCAGTATAGACTATGGGTAATGTTGTCCCAGTGTGCCGTAGTGCTGCTGACGACGCATTGGTCTGGTACTTGCTGATTTACTGAGGAAGGATTTTAGTTTAAGTTAGTGATTGATTAAATATTAGTTTAAGTTTTAAGTTTAAGTTTGATTGACCTTCGGTCAAGGGGGAGAATGTTGGATATCGGTTTGACCTCGGTCAACCAACAGACCGAGGATTAGGGGGAGCGTATCTCGCCCCCCTAATTCGAGATAGAGTCCAACTAACCTAAGTCCGTTTTTGCCTTGATCGGGAGGTAAATATCTAGATGTGTACGGACTCGGCCCCGGGCCTACAGCGCGGACTATATAAGGAAGGGTCCCCCCACGGGTCCCTTCACGCCAAACGAGGTTTGCCTAAAACCCTAATCCACCCACCGATCCCTAAGCGCGCTGGAAGGCCTGGAAGCTCGAGCCGCGCGTCCTGGGCAGTGTCGCTGGCGTCCTGAAGGCCATCGATACCCTCAGAAGACGCTCAAGGAACGACTACGCTACAAGCCCGACGAAGCTCTCGCTGCTACTACTTCGTCAGGCCGCACCGACGCCATGGACAACAACAGCGCCGGTATAAAGCCGAACTCTTCTCTTTTCCGCTTTAGCTAAGGTGTTAGATGTGATCTTGTTAGACTAATAGATCCTGTTTATGTTTAATGTGCTAAGTATTGTTAGTTTGATCTAACAGGCGGAACCTCATCAGTCGCTGCGCCTACTACATCATGGCCTCGGCGAGCGCGGCTGGCTCAGGGTGGGCACAAATTCCCGAACCCGAACCCCGAACCCGAATTACCCGAACCCGATCCCGAATTACCCGAACCCAATTTACCCGATCACTATTTCGGGTACGAAGTCAAGAAACCCAAATTTAATTCGGGAAATTCGGGTATCAATCTCTGGAACCCGAATTACCCGAACTTTACTAAAAACCTAATCGATCTTTACCTTCACATCGAAGAAAGCTAGCATATTGCACTAATAGTTTGTTTAATCTATAAATTTATTTGTTTGTTTTGATCTATGACATGATGATCTAAGTTTTGTTTTAATCCCTGCATCATTGAGTTGTTGCTTGTTAAGGAGAGAGGAAGAAAGTACGATTTATTGGGTAATTCGGAAAAACCCGAACCCGAACCCGATACTTCGGGTACCCGAAAATTCGGGTAGTTATTTTTCGGGAGGAAGTTCGGGTAACAATTTTGAAAACCCGAATTTTAAACTACCCGAATTACCCGACCCGAAATTCCCGAGTTACCCGAATGCCCAGGGCGACGGCTGGCGGCACCTTCGCGGAGGGCGTCACCGGCCTGTGCAACTACATCCTCGAGCGCGCCGCCGACGACACCACCCTGCACCTCATGCGGCGCCGCGCCGAGGAGATGCTCCGCGGCATCATCGACTTCCGCTCCCGCCACGTCGCCATCGCCAACGCCGACCCCGACCCCGTCCCCGAGGACCTCGACCTCGACCACGACTCCACCTCCGACGGCGAGGACGACCTCCACCTCACCACCCTTCGCCAGGCGCTCCAGGAGGCCACCGCTGCCCCCGCCGCCGACCGCCGCGTTTACGTCGACGCCGTCCGCGCGAACCACTGCATCGCCCTCCTCGCCGTGCTGGAATTCCAGGCCACGGCCTTCAGCTGGACGGTGCGCAACCTCAGCCGCTTCCGAGCCGCCACCACCGTCGCCGTGTGCCTCGACAGCCTCCGCCTCAGCGTCCTCCGCGTCCTCATCACCGACCCCAACCGCGGCGCCGCGCTCATCATCCTCCGCGACTTCGCCGACTTCAGATACAGTACTGATTGATTTGATTCGGTGGCCAGTCTGGCATGGGAATTGTGCGCGCCACGGTTACAGTGACTAGTGTTGTTTGAGTTGCTTATTAGCAGGGTACTAGTATATTTTGCAGCTGCTGGTAACAGTGTGTACTAGCGTTATTTGAGTTGCTTAGCAGGGTACTAGTATATTTTGCAGCTGCTGGTAACAGTGAGTATATGTGCTTTCAATGAGCCTATAGTTTTCTTCTTGTCTGATGAAGTTTGGTTCATCTTTTGCTTGTCATTTTGCTTCTCTCTGCAGAAAAACATGTGTGCCATTTATGTCAACATTTCTGGTTATCATGTTACTAGTTTCATGGAATGGCACAAGGAACACAGGGTTGTTCTGAACTTCTGTTCCCTATTGCACTGCAAGTTAATACATGGATTTTTAAAGTGCTGCCAACAAATGTTCTTTCCCTAAATGTGAATTTGCCATATTGCACCTCATGTTCCTATCTGTTCTGGTAGGATGTATCATGCATGTGGCAAAATAGTGTAAACCAGCTTTAGTTTAGAATTGGTCTATGGATAAATGGTCTAGCGAAGTTTCAACATAAAGTATCGAATTCTGAGTCAATATTTTGCAACAAGGTATTCATGTTGGCTTAAGCGCCAATTTCTGTCATATTGCTGCTTAAAATTTGATTTTATCAGAGAAATGCGCTTTTACAGGATAGGGATCACTTTGACATATTTGGAATGTCTATGAAGCCAATTGAAACTGCCTGCCTATTTAAAATTCGACTTGCTTAAATTATTGGCCACAGAAATATAAGCTGCTCTTCCACTTGTACAGAATTTGAGCCATTGCCCAGGTACTGATAATGACACATCAATGCTGCTGCATATGAGGCCCTCCTTGGTGTTCAAAAGACTCGAACCTCCTGCAGGACCTGCACAATACAATGGTTGCAAATACTGATAATATAAATGCAGTGCAGTTGTTGCAGGTTTCTGAAGGGGTTGTATTCTAGGCTCTCGTAGCTGTTTAAATCTGTTGGGTTGATATGATCTCTAGTCTCTACCCAGCTCACTTTGTTCAGTGATGAAAGCACCTTCCATCGATACACGTATCAACTCCGGTGAACAGATTTAGCGGGCAAAACTTGTTCTTCAGGCTGGTACTCCGATCCCTTGAGAGTACTGCTAAGTTTCAGAATGTCCATTGCAAACAGCTTGTAGATATGCCATCTGACCTGCTGCTGTCTGCTGACGAAGCCTTGAGTACTAACCTTGGTGGAGGGACATGTCATGCCATGGCAAAAGTATCTTTCACAGATTTTTTTAGCACATAGGATTTGGTGGTGGTGCCTCTGCGTGTGAGGGAAAGGGAAAAAAACGGAGAGGGATCTCCCTGCAGGGTATGTTCGTGGTCAAACTGGACATTTTTTCTAGCTGTCCTGGTAACACTCGCTCATAGCTCTTTCTGCCATTACTCATTCCTTGCAAGGATGGTCGGTCATGTTGTCATGAACCTCCCGATATCAGAGTATGTTAGCCACGCATATGCTCTTTCGCATCATAACATTCAGAGCCA
Source organism: Urochloa ruziziensis (assembly GCA_015476505.1). Classification (NCBI taxonomy): domain Eukaryota; kingdom Viridiplantae; phylum Streptophyta; class Magnoliopsida; order Poales; family Poaceae; genus Urochloa; species Urochloa ruziziensis. Next base: position 7,051,773 of record CM027124.1, on the reverse strand, counting down.
TTTGTAGGGCCGGCACAAGCTCAAGAAACAAACTACTAAAGTTTCATCTCAAACTAAATTAGAATGGTTACACATTGCTCAACTACAATAGCTTGATCAAGAACACGTCATGGTAAATCTAAAGTTAAATAAGAATGATGCAAGTGATTACGACTAACTGCTGGGCTATTGGCATCGGAGACAAGGCTCCACAACGATCAACTTAACACCGGCGGGAACCTTCTCCTCGATGAGTTTTCTGATAGCCACAAGGGCTTTACGCTTTACCCTCAAACTGTTGCCCACGGGGATGCAGTGTTTAGATTCTCTGCCAGCGTCAGAACACCTCATAGTATAACCATAATGGGTGTCCAATGTAAGACACTCGAGTGACACTGCGTTCTTGAGGATATAGCAGGTGAGCTCAACCAAGCTCTTCACAGAGCTGAACCCTGTGATCTTCACATTCTTGAGGTGGCGATGCTGGCCTTCAGCCATCTGCCTCAAATCCAAGGAATGTCCAGAAACCAGTTCATCCTCCATAGGTTTCGTTGGTACCTACAAAGATGTAAAAGAAATGTAAGTAATTGGCCCGACAGAGAAATCAGACATCCTTGCAGGATACAACAAACAACATCTTACATCCAAGCTTAAAGTCTCTAAGGAAGGAGACGCGTCAAGGAAAGAAACCAGATAAAAATAGACATGGGACCAAGGAAAGGATCCTGGTGTCAAACAAATAGTCAGGTGCTTGAGGCAGAGAAATTTAGTAGGCAGAATTGGCGTAGTGACCACCTGCATAAACATCGACACACCTCAGATTAAAAATATTCAGAAGCTATGACTACGGTGATATGTGCATATTACAAACTATCTACAACACAAAGTTTGAAGAGTATATACCTCATAGCCGCAACATAAATCAAGAGTATAAAGATTTGGCATAATGGATGGCAGCTCAGAAGCATAACAGAGAAAAATTGAATGATAGACGCTTAAGTTCTTCATTTGCAAAGCTTCTCCAAGCAATAGTTTTGGCTTTCCATAAACTTCTAAGGTGGAGAGATTTGGAGCTTTGCTCTCTATCAATTTCAGCCTCCTGCATGTAGAAATTCTCAGGCAGCTGAAGCGCTGAAGCTCATGAGGTATTTTCACGCAAATTATTTGCTCGCAATGAATGAGTTCCAACTTTTCTAAAGCAAGAGAGTTGGAAAGAAGGCACTCTAACTCATCCCCCGTGATTCTCACGTCAAAAAGATGCAGACTTGTTAGGCTTCGTAAGGGACCAATTTCAGCTGTGGGGCTGAAGGTACAAAGGCAAAGTTCAAGATACCGAATTGAGTTCCTAACCCCATCCGATAAAAGCGAGCAGGGAAACTTGTACTCTTTCCGGGATAGCCGAAGGTTGAGTTCTTCAATCCCTGGTTTAACAGCAACCCGAAGCCATCTATTAAGATTGCGAGAGGAGGTATAACATGATTGAAGCTTCAATATCTTCACACCAATGCCTGAGTGGTTTCTCATAATACAGTCAATTGCGTTGCTTAAATCACGTCCATATATAGGTTCTTCAGGGCTAAACACATACTTATTGAAGGTGAGGTTGGGATAACACCTCCAGGAATGCAGAAAAGCACGAGACAGGCAAGCCACACGAGCAGCATCACGCAGTGGCATCAGAGAAAGGATATGATGCCAGATATCCTGCATGGGCAAGCACGGGAACAGAAGGTCAACATTGGGACTGTAAAGCCAAACGGTTACTTCAACCAGAGAAATAAAAACAGTAGAACCACATAGAGTAGCATTCTACCCCGGATAGCACCCCACATGATTCACACAAGGCTTGCTGCATTGCTTTGGTAGATTGTCAAATCAAATGTAACCATGGTACGTAAACTGAGCATCACCTACAAAAGTTTTTTGTTAAGAAAGAAAACACAGGCGAACACTAGGAGTTACTCTTTACTCACCAGTTTTTGTTAAGGATCCTTACTCACTATATTCAGGAACAATAAATTAATTTATTAGGATAGTAGGGATGTAGCCTATAGCAATTGGAGATCTGTTCTCTGATTACAGATAATATGGCATATTCTGAAAATTGGAGTTAAGAGTCGTTATGGTGATAGTATGCCTGCAACATAAGCCACCCATCATCAAAAGTTGATGCCACATACCTCTGGAAGGTCTGGGATTGAGCATATCATTGTTTCGCCAGCTTGAGAATCACCATCACCATTTTCTTTCAAAAAAGAAGAATCGCCATCTTGTTGACAGGGCGAACCCTTTCGTTTCTTCGCTGAAGCAATCGATCCATCTGCAACCCAACAAGCATGGTTATGGATTCTCAAAAGAAAAGTAGAAAGAAATAAGCATGGTTATGAGTTTATGATGTTGCATGCCAGACATTAATTGATCTAAGAAACTGAAGCATAAAAGCCAACATTCTCTTGAAATCTCCTCCCAAAGTTATTTTTTTTATTAAAGAATCAAAGGATGGGGCACCCAACTGGAATTTTTTTTATCGCTTATTACTCATATTAAACTTTATAAAATTATGGCACAACGTAAGCACCTGACCACAGAGAGAAAAACAGGTGAATAAACGACGCTTGCTAATTACCCAAAGTAACTGTGAACAAGCTTCTCTCTCTTTCAACAAAAGCATATATGGGGTTGCAAAACAGATCGGTGGGGGACCTAAAACCACATATTCAAACCGTCCTCGCAAAAAAAAAAGAAAAAAAAAACAGCGGCGAATCAACATGACGGAACAGAGAGGGCGAGAGGGGTAGGCTTACTCGGGGCATGGATTTGCCCGTTGCGCTCGCGCTGCGACATGAGCCGCTCTGCTGCCGCGCCAGCAGCCCTCCTCTCCTACCCTTCCTTTGCCTATCTTCTATCTTTATATCGACATATGTGCGTTTTCGTTTTGGTCTCCAACTTCAGTTTCGGGAAAGGAATCGCGCCGTCGGAGCCGAGCAGGACTTCGAGTGGAAGAAGATGGATTCGCGGGGCGGTCTACAATGGGCCGGCCCAATAGATGGAAACTTTCTCGCTGTCTCGATAAGGATTTACTTGGGCTTGTAGGTTTGGGCTTCCGAGGCCTGCTTGCCGGGCACGGGCACGGCGCCGCGCCCCTCGCCGGCTCCGCCCCCTCCGCCGCGTGCTGCCGACGCCGCTGGCCAGTCCGGCAAAGGGTGCCCACCAGGAGCAGCCGCCGACGGGAGAGGAGGCCGCGTGGGGCCAACGCCGCCCGGCAGCGGCAGCTCCTCCTCACCTCTTTCCCCAGCCTCATATCATCTCGTCCCTGTTCACTGTTCAGAGCAACGCGACCCGAGTAGTACCCGACCCCGCAATCGTCCCCCTCGTCGACCCCTCCCCCGCTTCAAGGTACGGCGACGCTCCCCCTCCTCTAGATCGATGGTCAGGACCCATGCGGTGAACTAGTCTGGTTGGATCAGCGTTTCGTTTCTGTTCGTAGGTGGCTGGTTAACTTGTCGTGCTCGTGGCTGCGGTATGCAGACGTTCTTGTGCGCGCCAACCCCTATGGTGCAGTGAAATGGGATGAGTGACCCATACGCATGGACATTTTTTTTTGAAAGATCATACGCATGGACAATGCTTTCAAGTTAATTGCCCATTGCCAAATTGTAGGTGCCTTGACTTGAAGCACCATTGTTGTACGATGTCATCTGAAAGGTGCTGGACATGTTTGCAGTGCTGTTAAGTGTTAACTACTAGTAGCATCTCTTGAGGCCATAAATCTGAGTTTTTAAGGAATCGCTCTATTAATCACAACTCACATTATAGTGACAACAGTTGGAGAAGTTAGCAGTCCATGTAGAAACCAAGGTGTAGGGTTGCCGTGGGGTGGAAAGGAGAGGAGATTCGCTGGGGCTGGCTCTAGGTTTGTTGAGTGATTCATTCTTTCCTTGGTGAGTGGGCGCTGTTTTCCAGAGATAGGAATGTGTTTTGGTGATGGGTGGGTGCGTTAGCGGGTTGGATTCATGTGACTGCGGAGATGTCGAGCGCTGATATGGGTTTATTGTTTTTTCCCCAGATTGTGTGTGACACGGAGGCCACACAGGCTCTGCGGTGCCGGCGGCGAGATGAAGAGTGCGTCCATCCCCACAGTTGCGATCGTGCCCTGCGTTTCCTCTGGCGATTCAAGGTACCTTTGCTTCAATACAGCCCTTTTGATTTTAATTTTGCTGCCAACCCTGTGGTGCAACGGAATGACATGAGTTACAGTTACCCATCTGCATAGACGCTGCTTTCAAGAGTTTATTGCTCATTGCCTAATTCACCTCTTCAGGTGTCTTGATGCAACATTGTTGTACAAAGAAACTTTGCTAGTGTGCATTGAATCATTGTTTAGTTGTTGCCCCTTACAAGTAGGGGAGTAGGTGTCCATGTTCAGTGTCATCTGAAAGTGTTGCACGTGTTTGGGGGACAGTTGAGTGCTAGTAGCATCTTTTGAGGCCATATATGGAATAGAGGGTTTAATTCTAGTTTTCCAAGGAATTGCTCTATTAAGCACAACTCACATTGTATTGATAACAGGTGGAGAAGTTACCGGTCCTTGTGTAAACCAATCTTTTATCATAACTCAACCTATACAACCGATTATTTAGGGAACTGGCTGGAAATATTGACATGGATGTTAAAACAGGCTTTTAGCATTGCCATCTTTTATTATAAGCTTCTCTTGAAATTTTTTCTTTGCTCCTGCTTTATCATGCACAAACTGATTCCATGGGATACTAGAAATATTTACAATAAGCAACAATTTTTACATAAACTAGATCTGAATTCGAGTTATACCTTCTTAAACTTTTTCAGGCCATATTGTTTCTCCTATGGGGCTTATGTTGTTGCAAGGTTAGTCTGGCCATTATCTATCCATGACCTTTCTTATTGCATGATCTTAACGTCTTTGTGGTAATTATCTATATCTATTGCCATTTCAGATGGGTTGGGACTCAGTTATGAAAATGAGTTGGATCTGCGAGTCTTATTCCTTTATGAGGCTTCTTATGCTATAATCCTCTTCTTCTTGTGGTATGTTTATTTATCACTGTACCTGTGTCATGCTTGACAGCTGCTTCCAGTAGAAAATGAAAACAAGTTAAGGCCTCTATGTATAGTGGTCCTTCTCAAATTTCAGGCCTTGATGGTTTGGTTATGGGGAGTAAATTTATGGGCCTTTGCGTAATCATCGGTCAACTATGCTAAAGTTTTTGATGCACAAACACATTTATCTCACAGAGAGATATGGAGGGTCAGTTAAGCCTATCAGATGCTGACTTTGCGTTTCCCATTTTTAAACTAGATTCTGGAGTTCCTGTGGAAATGTATCTGCAGTACTGACTTGGCTAGGCATATGCAGTGAGGGGAGAAGAGTAATGATTCCATGCTATATTTGATGCCTTTTATTCTTTGATAATGTATGTAATACAGTTGATATTGATACAGTTCTCGAATATTTCAACTTAAACTTTTTTATCCTCATAATATTTTTTCTTATGCTGAGTGCTAAGCTAACAAATTCCTATCGCATCATGAAAAAAGCTTGTTTATCTTGCTTCCCTATGCTATATATGGTTTCTACTTGTATTGTTGCTTCTCAATGAACATGATTCACTAGGGTAATTCTATTTGAGTATGTCTTGTGCTTGTTTCATGTTCCAAATCTGTTAGATGAGCAGTCTTCTTTTTTCATCTTGTGCAGACTGCCATTAACACAGGATTCCCTGTTTCTCATCTTGGCATAGCCTAATAAATTTATGGAAGACAAAACATTATCTTCAAACCACCTGAACACATGTATACTGTTTCTTAATCTTAGGGAGTACAAAGCTGAGATCTGGAGTTATAAGCATTTAATCTATGTTGTTTCTGCCATTTTTATTTGCTTCACCTCATAACAGGTGTTCTCAGATCTGGAGCACTCAGTTTGTCAAATGGTGAATCGCCAGGTGATATTTTCTATGTGGATATTGTTCGTAGTTGTAAATTATTGTGAGAACGGATCTCATTCTTCTATAATGTTTCCCATTTTAATATTTTTCAGGTTGCGACAATTGCTTGGTTTGAAGCAGATTCTATTTGTGGCAGACACTCCATCGCTATTCCTCTTGTTCTCGTGTTCCCCTACTTGTGCCGTCTCTTCCAATGTATCCGACAGTACAATACAAGGATACAAAGGAGAAGACATGTCTCTTGAATGGTATTTACTCATCATGGATCTACTTTGATTGTTAATTTATTTTTCAGATAAGGTACATGTTCATTTTTATACCCATTTGTGGAATAACTTGCCATTTTTCTAATCCCAAATCCAGCCCTCAAGCACACAACGGCAGTTCCAGTCATTTTCCTTCAGCTCTCAAGTATCATGTATTTCCTGAGCGTGGGTTGGCTTTTACCGGCCCCTCTGGCTTATCTCTAGTGTTATAAGTTCACTGTATTCCTTCTACTGGGATATAAAGCGAGATTGGGATTTGAGGTGTGGTGCCTTTACATGATCTCTTTGCTATTCGTTCAACATATGATGGACATCCAACCACTGCTAATGAGCTCTACTGTCCCTGCAGCATCCTAACCAGGATTTTCATGTTCAAAAACCCAAGCATATGAAGTAATCTTATTTATGGGCAGAACTGGGTATGGACATGCGTTGAACACATACATGATTTCACTTAACTCCTTGCTGGACACTCGGTCATCGGTCATATACATGTTCTGCAGGTGTTCTACCGGGTGTTAGGCAGCAATTTTGTTCTGCGATGTACATGGACATATATACAAGCTCTTGGCGCATCTTTGGCACAACTACCTGACAGTGTTAACCATAGCAGCACTGGAAACACTGGGGCGGTGGCAATGTGTGTTCATCTGAGTTGAGAACGAGCGGAACAAGATGGCGGACCGAGCAGAACTTGGAGGTGTCATCTAACACGCCTCTGGAAGGAGACATGCTACTTGATTCCAGTGACCGTACAGCATGAGTTGAACAGCAGTCTCATTTTTGCGGTACAGATTCATCACCATTCTTTTAGTGTGACCAGTAGTCCGCCAGTTTACGTCGACGGTTCAGATTTCGCCTGTAGACCTCAAAAGCTGAAAAATAATAGTAGTGCTGAATTTTTACGTCTTTATTCGGAATTCCATGCAGCCTTATCACTGCTTCGCTTGCATCGGCCGGGGAAGGTGACCATTGGGGCCCGTCCGGCACGATCGCCTCCTGTACGTGCAACGGCATACGCCCGGAACCGAGCATGCTCGCCGGCGCTGCCGCCATCTGCGACCCAGACCGAGCTTGGCAGAGGGCAATTGGCTTGGCATTTCCTTTCGAGCCTGTGACTGACTCTGTGTGCTGCCGCTGTGTGTGTGCAAGTTACTGAGGCAGGCCCAGGCCCACGCGTGAATTCCGGCGGCCTTTGTCGGCGTTCGTGCGGGCAGGTCCTCGCCGGGGTGCTCGCGGCGAAAGATCGACAGCGGCGGCAAGTACGGCATTGACTTCGCCGCCGGGCCCACCGGTCAAGTGCTACATCCTTCCTTATCGGACAGCCCAGAAAATTTCCGAGCAAACTTCTATTGGGCCGGCCCATTCCACTCGAATTCCTCTTGTTCCTTCCTCTTCCACCCAGAAGAGTCCTGCTCGTCTCCGACGGCGCGATTCCTCTCTTTTTTCGAAACCAAAACGAAAACAGAGGGGCAGATGTTGCATATATGAAAGATAGATAGATAGACAACGGAAGGAGGAGACGTCGTCTGGGGGCTGCTGGACCTGCAGCGGTTCATGTCGCAGCGCGAGCGTGATGGGCAAATCCTTGCCCCGAGTAAGCCTACCTCTCCTCTCCCGCCCTCTGTTCAGTCATGGTTGATTCCCCGCTGTTTCTTCAGTTCGGTGTGTGTGTAGTGGGATCATCCTTTTGAGTTTTATTTGTGTAGGCATGGAAAGGCATGGAACATCACAGCCATGCTTGTTTTCTTCTTCTTTTCTTTTGATGAGAATCCATAACAACGCTTGTTGGGTTGCAGATGGATCGATTGCTTCAGCGAAGAAACGAAAGGGTTCACCCTGTCAACAAGATGGCGATTCTTCTATTTTGAAACAAAATGGTGGTGGTGATTCTCAAGCTGGCGAAACAATGATATTCTCAATCCCACACCTTCCAGAGGTATGTGGCATCAACTTTTGATGATGGGTGGTTTATGTTGGACTTATACATACTATAATCATATAATCACAACGCCTCTCAAAAATTTTCGGAATATGCTATATTATCTGTAAACAGAGAACAGATCTCCAATCGCTATAGGCTTGATTCTGCTCGTTCAGGCACTCAGGTTTGCTATTAGTATTCTGTGCAGAAGTTACTTTTTCTTTCTAGGTTTCTTTGCTGCTTTAACCTATTTATAACATGATATTGGCTATTGCACGATAAAACATCATGCTGTGCATTTTGGTTGATGCAATTGCACAGCAACCGATATCGTTGTCTACTTGGTACTCTAATAACATCTTCAGTACCGTGTTTTCTTATTTCTCAAAACTGTTAGGGAAAACTTTTGTAAGCGATGGTCAATTTACCTACCAAGGTTACATTCGATTTCACAATCTACCAAGCAATGCAGCAAGCCTTGTGTGAATCATGTGGAGTGGCACGTGGTAGAGTGCTACTCCATGTGGTTCTGTTGTTTTTCTTTCTCTGGTTTAAGTAACCATTTGGCTTCACAATCCCAATTAATATTGACCTTCTTTCTATTCCCATGCTTGCCTATGCAGGATATCTGGCATCATATCCATTCTCTGATGCCACTGCGTGATGCTGCTCGTGTGGCTTGCCTGTCTCGTGCTTTTCTACATTCCTGGAGGTGTTATCCCAACCTCACCTTCAATGAGTATGTGTTTAGCCCTGAAGCACCTATATATGGACGTGATTTAAGCAACGCAATTGACTGTATTATGAGAAACCACTTAGGCATTGGTGTGAAGGTATTGAAGCTTCAATCATGCTATACCTCCTCTCGCAAATTTAATAGGTGGCTTCGGGTTGCTATTAAACCAGGGATTGAAGAACTCAACCTTTGGCTATCCCGGAAAGAGTCCGAGTTTCCCTGCTCGCTTTTATCGGATGGGGTTAGGAACTCAATTCGGTTTCTTGAACTTGGCCTTTGTACCTTCCGGCCCACAGCTGAACTTGGCCCCTTACGATGCCTAACAAGTCTGCATCTTTCACAAGTGCGAATCACAGGGGATGAATTAGAGTGCCTTCTTTCGAACTCTCTTGCTTTAGAGAAGTTGGATCTCTCTCAGTGCCATGGAATAATCTGCCTGAGCATACCATGTGCGCTTCAGCGCTTCAGCCACCTGACGATTTTCATGTGCGCTAGGCTGAAATTGATAGAGTGCAAAGCTCCAAATCTCTCGAGTTTAGAATTTTTGGGAAAGCCTGCAGAACTATCACTTGGAGAAGCTTTACAAATGAGGAACCTAAGCATGTATGATTCAAATGTTGTCTGTTATGCTCGTACTGAGCTGCCATCCATTGTGCCAAATCTTGAGACTCTTGACTTGTGTTCTGGTGATGAGGTACCCTAAAACTTTGTGTTGTAGATGATTAGCATTATGCGCATATTGTAGTAGTCATAGCTTATGAATAATTTCAATCTGAGATGTGACATATTTGTTCATGCAGGTGGTCAAAACACCAATGCTGCCTACCAAATTCCCCTGCCTCAAGCACCTGACCATTTGTTTGACACCAGGAGGATCCTTTCCCTGGTCCTATGTCTATTTTTCCTTGGTTTCTTTCCTTGACGCGTCTCCTTCCTTAGAGACTTTAAGCTTGGATGTAAGATGTTGTTCGTTGTATCCTGCAAAGATGTCTGATTGCTATGTGGGGACAATTACTTACATTTCTTTTTCATCTTTGTAGGTACCAACGAAACCTATGAAGGATGAACTGGTTTCTGGACGACATTCCTTGGATTTGAGGCAGATGGCTGAAGACCAGCATCGCTACCTCAAGAATGTGAAGATCACAGGGTTCAGCTCCGCGAAGAGCTTGATTGAGCTCACCTGCTACATCGTCAAGAACGCAGTGTCACTCGAGTGTCTTACATTGGACACCCATTATGGTTCTACTACGAGGTGTTCTGACGTTGGCAATGAATTTAAACAGTGCATCCCCGTGGGCAACAGTGTGAGGGTAAAGCGTAGAGCGCTTGCGGCTATCAGAAAATTCATCGAGGAGAAGGTTCCCGCCGGTGTTAAGTTGACCGTTGTGGAGCCGTGTCTCCAATGCCATAAGCCCAGAAGTTAGCCGTAATCACCTGCACCATGTATGATATTCTTATTTAAGTTTAGATGAACCGTGACGTGTTGTTGATCAAGCCGTTTGTAGTTGAGCAATGTGTAACCATTTTAATTCAATTTGAGATGAAACTCAGTTTGTTTCTTGAGCTTGTGCCCGGCCCTACAAATGGCTCTGAATGTTATGATGCCAAAGAGCAGGAATATGCCAATGCTACCATACTCTGATATCAGGAGGTTCACGACAACCGGGGCGACCATCCATGCAAGGAACGAATAAATGGTAGAAAGAGCTACGGCGGTTGGTGGGCGGGGGCGGCGCTGGAGGGGGCGGGTTTAGGGTTTTGGGTTACCGAGGGCCGTGGCCGCCGCCGGGTTTAGAGGGATGACCGGCGGCGGCCGGCCCGACGGCGGCGGGGTGTTGGTGGGCGGCAAGGGCCGGACGGCGATGACGCCACCGGCCGGGGGCAGAGGATGGCCGGTGGGCGGTGCTGGCGGCGGGGGTGGAGCGCGGCGCCGGAGACGACCGGAGGTCGCCGGCGGCCTCGCGGCGTGGGCCGACGGCGGTGGGGACAGTGGGGGGAGGCGGCGCGACGGTGGGAGGGGGCGGAGCGACACGGCGGCGTCCACGCCGCCGGCCCGGGGGCGGCGGTGGGAGGAGGAAGAAGGCTGACATGGTGCTGACATCAGCAGCTGACGTCAGCAGCACGTCAGCGCGCGCAATAGGGGGCGGACTTCCCGGCGTGCTTACCAAATCCGCATCGCCGACATGATCTGCTCGCTTCGCGGGGCGCATCTGGCTGGGTGGACGCCGCTGTGATGCAAGCCGGACCCGGTGCTGGCACGGCGGGAGGGGGAGCGCTTGTGCCACCGGCCGCCGGCCGTGGCGACGGGGAACGGGGAAAGCGAGGCCGCCGCAGACCGGCCTCGCCGCTCGACTGCAGCGGCGGTTCCGGCTCCGGCTCTCCTCTCCAGTCTGGGCTTGTTCTGTTTCCACCGTAGCTGCACTGCAGCCCCCTCTCTCCTTTGGACTTTCCTCTCCCTACCGAGCAGCGAGCACACAAGCAAGCGAAGCAACATCCAGCGCTGCATCCCTTCCTGCTGCTCTCTCTTTGTTTGCTCCCTTTCCAATCCGAGCAAGTTATCACCCGAAGGCCACCAGGACGAACTAGTTGTCTCGCTGTACACGCTACTGGTCCTGACCCTGCCACTGTACGCCTTCTTGGTCCAGCAGCACGAAGTCGTGCAGTGCCGGTCTCTGCGCTGTCACCGGCGGAGCTCCGCCCGCGTCGTACACGGCTCCCAAATGTTGTGGGGAGCCGGGGCTCATGTGAGCCCCGAATTCCCCCGCCGCCGCCGACATGTGGGCCCGGCGGCGGAGCCGCCGCCGCCGCCGGCGTTAGGATTCCGAGTTTGGGGGTGGTGGCCGGCCTTGGAGGTCTAGAAGGGGTTGGGGGTGGCAGCTGGCCCGGCGGAGGTGGCGGGCGGCGGGGCGGAGGGGCCGGTGGAGGCCGGCGGTTGGGCCGGCGCCGGCGGCGGGAGAGAAGAAACCGTGGATTAGCGTGCGTGTGGGCGACGGGCGGCGGCCGAGGCGGCCGAGGCCGCCGGGGACGGCGCCGGCGGCGGGGGCTTGGGGCCCACCTGGCAGCGGCGGCGGCAGAATTCGGGGCTCACGAGAGCCCCGACTTACAACATCCGTGTTAGTACACGGCTGCAGCCAGCTAAGCCGCACGTCCACCGGGCGTCGGGCGCGCATCGGCCCGAGCTCGCCTCCAGCCGCGCGCTATGCCTGCCTCTCCACTCCCGAGCCACACGGTGTAGCGCGGAGCTCCGGCGGGCGGCTCAATTCGCGGCAATGCCGGCAAGGGAGGCTGGGAGGAGCTCTGGCAGGTAGCAGGTGGCGACGAGGAGGTGCTGTAATGGCGGTCCAGCGCGCAGCAAGGAGCTCCCACGGCAGAGGGCTCTTGCAGTGCGGATCTCTGTGTGTTGACTGTTGAGGATGACATACGGGTCCATGCATAGTGGCAGCCACTTCAGCGAAAACCACTGCCATGTCATCTTGAAACCAGGGTGGTTTGAAGGGAAGGGGGTATTTCATCTGGTTTTGACAGATCGATGGTGCATTCTATCTGGTTTTGTAGTTCGAGGTTGAAATTTGGACAAACGTCATAGTTAAGGGTTGAAAAGTGAACTTTTCCCAAAAATTTATGGTCATTTGAATGAAACTGCTGATCAAGCACAGTAATGGAGGCATTTACTGTACTTAACACCCTATATATTAACATGAGATTTCTCCATTTGAGAAAAGAAAATTGCATCGCAATAGAGCTCACACATAAAGTCCCCAGTATGGTAATGGGTATCAGGGAAACAGATTCTTAGCGGCCGCATTTGTGAGTCGTGGTCGGAAGCTGCCGGTTAGAGCAGTTTGCAACGCCACGGAAACTGAGAGTTCAGGACGTATGCAGTGAGAGAACAGCGCCGGCATTGTCTTGGCCAGTGTGTCATCGAGCAGCCATTTGTCATGCCAGAAGGAGGTGAGTTTGCCGTTGCCTACCTGAACCATAGTGAGAGAACGGAAACGTGGGAGGTCTTCTTCGGTGCTCCATACTACCCTACAGTAGTATAGAGTATAGAGGAAAGGGTAATTTGGTAATTAAACTCTTTTTTTTTTGACCGGCACCGCACAACCTGCAGCCGCTTCATTCTTTCCCAAACGTCTGCCGCCGCGGACCCTGCGCGACGGCCGCCGCCTCCTCCTCGCGCCGGACCACGCCGATCACCGGCGTCTCGGCCGCTTCGTGGCACCTGACTTGGCTAGCCGCTAGCCAAGATCTTCCGCAGCTGGACCTGTCGGACCGCCGACTCCTCCTCGCCGCGGCCAGGTTGTTCCGCCGCCGGCCCTGACTAGCTCCAGAGCAGCCTCCACACATGCTGCGGGTGCCCAGGGCGCCAGGTTCTCGTGAATCCGCCGCCCCAGGGCAGGCCTGCTTCTCATCGGCGCCATGAGGCCTAGTCAAAGCTCTCACCGGCCTGACCTTGCCTCTTTCATTGCCAATTTCAGTAAGCCATTGATTTAATTTCCTCAATTGAGAAGATTTGGGGTCGTTTTTCTTTTGAGAAACTACAAAATGGAACCATGGATGTAGTACGGACAGGTTCTGTGCTCCTGGTGATGTTAAAGTTATTTTGTGTTGTCATATATATCTGAGTTTGATGTTCAAATTGAGTGGAAGGCAAAAGCAGCTAGCTGCGTTTGGTAGCATAATATAAAATTTAGATTGGGACAACTAAAGCATTTGGCAAGTGTCTAATGCATTTCATTTGTTTTCGATGATACCCCTGATGACATATGTGGAAGTGTAATTGGAGACGATGAGTATGATGAAACTTAACTCAGGTATTTCTTTCAACACTGCTAATTAATTTAGTACCTCAGCTTACTCTTTCAACACTGATAATTAATTTAGTACCTCAGCTTACTCTATTTGAATTCATAGATCCCAGTGAAAATATAGTTAAATACTTTCTTTCGTTTAACTCTGTCTTCCATTCCTTCCCTGACAATATTTTTTTTTTGGAAAGACCTTCCCTGACAATATAGCCATAGCTTGAATTTGCAGTGCTTATATACTTAACTTGATACATATTGAAATTGCCAGTCTGGTGAATGATATATGACTATAAAAATATATATTTTGTTAATGCCTTCATTACCACTAACTGATATATGATCGTAAAAATATGTATTTTGGCTTTTTGCCATACTTTGATGCTTCCTGTATATGCTCACCTGTTCTTCCTGATTGCCTTTTGTGCTGTTTGGACCTTGAAAGTAATTCCTGATGGATAAAATGAGAAACTTTTCTGCATATAAGGAGTGTTATGAGGCACATCAGTTCTAAAAGGCATAAATCATGTGTTCATGCTCTCAAAGGGCAAACACCAAGTGAATGTAATGGAGTAATTCATACATGGGTTGGTTGCTGCCTGCTGCAGCTAATATGTGTGCAGGAGTGTTGCCATTTACATGATAGATTGGTTGCATTTTATTTGTTTTTCAGGAAACAATGAAAGGAGGGATAGCTAGCTTTTGAACCTAACCTGCATGGTTTAGTGACCAAATTTTGATCAGGTTTGTCTTCATTTTTCACTGGTTATGTTACTCGGCAAATTATGCCATGTTGTTATCTAAATGTTGACATAATTTTTCAATTTGATGCCTCCATCTGATTTACTCGACAGGCTTGACAAGGAGGACTTTCATCTCCCAGCTCTCGTGGCCGCTTTGGAATGATCCTGCAGTTGCCCATCTGAAGTCGTACATGGATATTTTCGTAGGAGTACCATGCGGGTGAACAGACTGGGTGGAGCTAGTTTAGTTAAGATTGAGCTAGAGATAAGGTTAGCCGTGTGAGGGATGTACATACTATGGAAGAAAGATACTTTGGAATAAAATATACATGTACATCTGCATCTGGAGTGCCACAAAGTTTACACTTGTACTGCTACATATAATTTCAGCAGCTCATCGTTGTAACTTGTAAACAAAGCGACACAAAACAAAAACTAAAAGTATAGAAGATAATTGTTTTCGTCCAAGCAACGCCACTTCTTCCCATTGATGTGGTGCCCGTAGATGGTCAGGCTAGGCGGCACCGATTGATTATGTGGAAGTCAAAGTATCACATGGCCACGAGAGGTCATTCACATGGCCATCTGAAGTCGTACAGCTGCATATAAAGAAAAATCAGTTTAAAAGGAGGCCATTCAAATTAGAAAATGATGAACTGCTTGACTGTTTCGTTTGCACATCCCTCCATAACAGATCAATAGCCCTTCGTAAATCATAATAGATCGATAGCTGATCCTGACCTAAACCATTTTTGGAATTAGTAAAGGAGAGGGTTCTACTGGACATGACCTGAGTAAAGCAGACAAACAGGCAAAAGTACCTTGTTTACAAGCCCACCGCGCCGCACTGCGCTGGACATCGGGAGGAACGCAATCGCAGCTAGGGAAACCTGATTTGTAACGTCGAGGTGGTGTCGATGGTGCCGTCGGGATCACACTGAAGATACGCATGAGTGGTGATCCGACCTGCTGGTGGCAGGATGAGGGCGGTAGTAGGCGGGCTGGGGCGACCTTTTCGACAAGCGCCATGGGTGATGGTGGCGCGAGGAGAGATGAGAAGGAGCGAGATCATGTGGTTTGCGAGGAGCCGATTACCCACCGTCCTCCCGTGCCTTGCTCCCGGGGACCCCGATCAATGGCCGATGCTCGCGCGAGGAGCCTCGCTGGCGCTCCCGTGATCCTCCGTGCCGCCGCGGCCGGTACACGGGAGGAAGATGTGATGACGAAGATATGAATCTGAAGAAATGAAAATGCATAAATGAAAACTGATGTCAAAAACATATTACGTTGATGCGATTTGGAATCTTTCCTATAATACCCCTATATCACTATACTACTCAACCTATACCACCTTATACTACATGTAAAGTTTCAGTAGTATACAATTAATTTGGACCGTCGGATCCTTTTATACTAGTCCATTTTGAACACCAGTATAGAGTAGTATGGAGCACTGGAGAATACCTCAAACGTGGGAGTTCTTCTTGGACTAGGCGACAGAGGAAGGAGTCGTCATCTCCCTAGCTTGTGTGTCTGAAGAACCATTCTTTCCAAGGAAAGGCCTCAGGTTCGTGTAGCTTGTGAATGAACTTCATGAGTAGACTATGGTTCTGATGTTCCAGATTCTTGACGCCCAGTCCCCCATTTTCTTTGCTGACGCAAACTTTTTCCCAAGCCAGTAGGCATTGGGAGCCATGGCATTTCTCTTCCTCGGTCCAAAGAAAAGCTCGACGCCTGGCGTCTAATCTTTCACGAACGGTCTTTGGCAGCAGGTGTGATGACATGTAGTAGACGGAGAGACCTCCTAGGACAGAGTTGACCAACACCAGTCTTCCTTCGGTGCTCAGCAACCTTGCTTTCCAGCCAGAAAGGTAGCGATCAAATGTGTTTATCAGAGGTTGGTAGTCAGACACTCAGAGTTTATGTGGAGATAGAGGGAGACCAAGATAGGTTTGTGGAAAGGTAGAGATGGTACACCCCGGAGTCGAGGCCATTGTAGCCGCGATGTCCGGCTGAACATGCATTGGAATGAAGGTGGACTTATGGAAATTTATTGAAAGGCCCGTGGCCAAGGAGAAGTCACCCAAGATGGTTTTGAGGTATCTGATAGACTCGACATCCCCTCTGACTAGGATAAGCGTGTCGTCGGCGTATTGCAGTACGGGACATGGGAGGTTTGGTTCAACTGGATGGCATAGACGTCCGGCATCGCTGGCACGTCTCACAAGGCGTTGAAGAACATCTGCAACGATGATGAATAGATATGGAGAGATCGGGTCGCCCTGTCGCAGCCCGCGACGGCAAATGATCCATCGTCCAGGGTGGCCATTGAGCATAACAGCCGTTTTTCCACTCGACAGAATCTTGTGTATCCAGCCGCACCATCTATCATCAAAACCCCTTGCGCGCATGATAGAGATCAGACTGTCCCATTCTACAGAATCGAAAGCTTTCTTGAAGTTAAGTTTCAGGACAGCAGTGGGCATGCCTCTCTTGTAACAGCAGCTTAGCAGATCAGCCGCATAGACAAAGTTCTCTGAGATGCTTCTTTTGTGAATGAAGCCGGTTTGATCAGGATCCACAATGTCTTGAATATTGCCTCGTAGCCTGTTAGCCATGACTTTGATGAAGAGTTTCATGGGGCAGTTTTGGAGGGAGATTGGACGAAAAGCATCTGCTGCGCAGACACCATGTTTCTTTGGCAGCAGCACTAGGTGGCGCGCGGTTCAGGCCATCTAGGTCTAGAGTCCCTGAATGGAATTGTTGGAAGAGATGCAGAACATCGGACTTGAGTAGGTGCCAAAAGGATCTGTAGAAGGACGGACCAAAGCCGTCGGGTCCTGGGCTTGCGTTCGTGTCCATGGCAAAGAGAGCATCACTGATTTCCTCTAGGGTGAAAGGTTTGGAGAGATCAAGCCCGGCCACAGCCTGGGTTGGGTAAAGCTCTGAGAGATTAAAGCGCCATTCCACAGTCTAATGATTCCCTAGGAGCCCACTGTAGAAATCAAACAAGATGGTACTTTTGGCGTCGTGTGTGGTGAACTGCTGACCATTGTGTTCCAAGCAGTTGATGAGGTTTTTTCGTCGACGGCCGGTCGCAGCTGTGTGAAAAAAACGGGAGTTTTCGTCCCAAGCTAAGGCAACTTTCAAGTTGAAGCGTTGGCGCCAAAAATCCAGACGTCCAGCATTGATGATTTGCAGTGCTTCCATCGCAGGGACTAGTGTTGTTTGAGTTGCAGGGTACTAGTATATTTTGCAGCTGCTGGTAACAGTGAGTATATGTGCTTTCAATGAGCCTATAGTTTTCTTTTCTTCTCGTCTGATGAAGTTTGGTTCATCTTTTGCTTGTCATTTTGCTTCTCTCTGCAGAAAAACATGTGTGCCATTTATGTCAACATTTCTGGTTTATCATGTTACTAGTTTCATGGAATGGCACAAGGAACACAGGGTTGTTCTGAACTTCTGTTCCCTATTGCACTGCAAGTTAATACATGGATTTTTAAAGTGCTGCCAACAAATGTTCTTTCCCTAAATGTGAATTTGCCATATTGCACCTCATGTTTTTATCTGTTCTGGTAGGATGTATCATGCATGTGGCAAAATAGTGTAAACCAGCTTTAGTTTAGAATTGGTCTATGGATAAATGGTCTAGCGAAGTTTCAACATAAAGTATCGAATTCTGAGTCAATATTTTGCAACAAGGGATTCATGTTGGCTTAAGCGCCAATTTCTGTCATATTGCTGCTTAAAATTTGATTTTATCAGAGAAATGCGCTTTTACAGGATAGGGATCACTTTGACATATATGTCCCACGCCATATTTCTCCAAGAAATTTCAAGTTATAACCTTCTTGCCGCCTATTTGGAATGTCTATGAAGCCAATTGGAACTGCCTGCCTATTTAAAATTCGACTTGCTTAAATTATTGGCCACAGAAATATAAGCTGCTCTTCCACTTGTACAGAATTTGAGCCATTGCCCGGGTACTGATAACGACACATCAATGCTGCTGCATATGAGGCCCTCCTTGGTGTTCAAAAGACTCGAACCTCCTGCACATTACAATGGTTGCAAATACTGATAACATAAATGCAGTGCATGCTCCAAAATAACTTACGAGAAGGCGATGCCAACACCAAGTATTTCCATCTCAAGGCGAACTCAAGACGTCGTAAGAAGTATATTCAGAGACTGAGAGTTGGGGCAGGTTGGGCGATTACTCATCAGGACAAGCAGGACGCCATAACGGCACACTTCCAAGACGTCATGAGTGACCCCCCGCCGAGAACCAAAGACTTCAACAGGGACGGGCTAAACTTCGCAATAGTGGACCTTTCTATGCTAGCCGAACCTTTCACTGAGGAGGAGGTGCTTACGGCCATCTTACAGCTACCACATGACAAAGCGCCCGGTCCAGACGGCTTCAATGGCCTTTTCTTCAAAAAGTGCTGGACAATAATAAAGGGGGACATCATGGCTGCGATCAACTCCTTCCATGATCTACGCTGTGCGGACCTAAACCTACTCAACTCGGCAAATGTCGTACTATTGCCCAAAAAGGAGGGTGCCGAGTGCGTTCAAGACTACAGGCCAATCAGTCTCATCCATGCGATAGCCAAAATTATCAGCAAGCTACTCGCGCTACGACTTGCCCCACACATGGCTTCCCTCGTCGCCCCTTGGCAAAGCGCATTTATCAAGGGTCGTACCATACACGACAACTTTTTATATGTCAGGAACATTGCTCGCCGCTTCCACCGCAACAAAACCCCCACACTACTCCTAAAGCTCGACATCTCCAAGGCTTTTGACTCGGTACGATGGGATTACCTGATAGCCCTAATAAAACGCAGAGGATTCCCGACTCGTTGGTATGACTGGATTGCGGCAATCTTTTTGACGTCCACATCGAAGGTCCTACTGAACGGAATACCGACAGACCCAATATTGCATGGTCGAGGTCTACGCCTAGGCGATCCGTTATCACCGTTACTCTTCGTCCTCGCCATAGACCCATTGCATCAGCTTTTACACAAGGCGACCGGACTGGGCCTACTCAGCCAATTAGGTGGTCGCGTGGTACGTTATCGAGCATCCTTATATGCTGACGATGCCGCACTCTTCATTAAGCCCACTCTGGATGACGCTCGCAACACCCAACGCATCCTTCATTTGTTCGGGGAGGTCACCAGATTAGTAACAAACTCGTTTAGCTAGTAAAAGCTGGTGGAACTAATATACATCCACTTGTGGTGCGACAATTCTAAATGAGAAGAACGATCTTATTTTCCTATATGGTGGTTTCTGATGCCTTTGCCTTTCCTATTTGTCTTAAATCATGTGGAACCTAGTTCTGCTTGTTGTTTGTGATGTGCAAATTACTTAAACCTCTTTTGCAGCTTCATTCTGCTGGTGTTTTTGGGTTTTGAAGGAGCAGGAGGATCATATTGGCAAATTAAATTGATCTGTGAAGTATTTTTGAGATCAAGTTTGGAACTGTGTTTTTTTTCCCTGGTAATGCTGATGTATTCGAAGTGCAGAAATTAAACTTTGATAGCTGTTTGAAATCTGGGATTATAAAGGTGGTATTTGTCTCAATTTCAAGATTCAACCTAGTATGAACGCCATCACAGTTCACCACCAAAACTAGTGAAGTTGAGTAGCAAAACACCCTGCTGTGCTCACCAGTTTTCTGATCCCTGTACTGCACAACCAACGTGGAGATAGGCCTTTTATTTGCTTGTGTCTGAATGTTGAGTCGATGCAACAAGGTTGGATGTGGAATATATAACCGATCTATACTTTGCTCTTGATTCCTTAAGAAGCAGAATACGCCGACTTTGGTGGTGAAGCCGAGGAAGAAGAAGATGAGACGAATCACTTTGGTTAGCAAGCAAGAGTGATCTTATTAGGTTTCATGTTTCTCTGAAACTGAACGAGGACTGACTTGCTGTTTCGTCCCCTCCTCCCCTGCACTTGATGTCTGCACTCTGCAGATGGCTATGGCCATTTAGTTTCCAGTTTTTCACTGGGCGCGCCACGCTGCTGCGCTCGGCCTTCACAGAAAGAACGCTCCCATGTGCCATTTAATTTCCGCCAACTCCGGCGCCGCGCAGCGTGCGCTCGGCGGCGGCTGGCTGCATCTTCCGGCCGTCGTTCTTCCTTGGACGCCCGCGCCCGGCGCCACCCGGCGCGTCACTGACAGAGGCCGCCCAGCGCGCGCGTGTACATGGCATTCTTTCTGCTTGGCAACCGCGAGCTGTGTGTTCGTGCCAGGATCGGTGCTGTGATTCTGCTGTTGTTTGGCCATCCTGGTGCACGCGCTCGTGCTCGCCACGCCGTAGCGCTTGGCGTCGCCGGCAACCCATGGCCACGGCGCGGTGGCGGTGGAGGTGGAGGGCCGCGCGCGCCAACGCTGCCTGGCGGTGGCAGTGGAGCACTGAAGATTCAGAATACAATCATTAACGGAAAAAAAAAAATAGGCTGCTGTTATCCCTCCCAGCCGGATAAAGACAAGAGAACCCTCCAGCCAAACCAAGCTCAACCCCAGCGGGGAACCCCCGAATGGCAGGAGAGCTCAACTGGCAACACCAGCTGGGAATGATAACAAACAGCGGAGAGGAAATGACCCAGAATATGCTCGAGTTGGTAAGTTCGACGTCGGTTCGCAGACTTGGATATTTATGTGGTGCTGGCACTGGTGGAGTTGGCGAGGTGGTACTAACTAAAACACGCAGCGCGGCGACGTGAAGGCAGGC
The DNA here is from genome assembly GCA_015476505.1 of Urochloa ruziziensis. NCBI lineage: Eukaryota > Viridiplantae > Streptophyta > Magnoliopsida > Poales > Poaceae > Urochloa > Urochloa ruziziensis. The sequence continues at coordinate 7,030,572 of CM027124.1, read as the reverse complement.
GGGATAAGCACCGTTGGGCCGTGAAGTGCAATTCAGCCCTGTTGAACCGGAGAGCCCAATAACAATGTTGTCCGTCCGTCTTTTTTTAAATGAGGTGAGGAGAGGAGAGAATAGCGGCGTGCTGGCCGCGTGGGCATGGTCCAGCGGCGGCGTGCTGGGGGTGTGCGCGCCGTGCGCGTTTGCTGTTTCATCGTATGGTTTGCCTCCATTGGCGTCGTACGGCGACGTGGCAACTCGCAAGTAGGATGTGGAGACGAACTCGACAATGGGAAGGACCGATGTGTGAGAAACTAGGAAGGAAATGTATACGGTGGAATATGTGATATAATCTGAGCCATTATCATATTGGAATTGTTAGCGCCCGGACGTCCGATGTCCGGGGCTAGCGTCGGACGGTAATTTGGCAGACCCTCTCTAGCTCCCCTCCGAAGTTCCCAGTTTCCGGCCCTCTCCCATGACTTGTTTTGTTAATAAAATGAGGTCTTACCCTTGTTTTACAGTGTAACTGTGATTTTACCCTCATTTTTCTAACTTTGTGATTTTTCCTTTACTATTCACAAGTCAATGCAATTTTGCCCCCATTCAATGGTCAAAAAAAGGGCAAATTCGCAAAGACCAAGGGTAAAATCACAAAGACTTGTAAATATCCAAAGGCAAAATCACAAAGTTTAAAAAACAAGGGCAAAATCACAATTGCACTTCAAAATAGAGGCAAGAACACAAAAAAATCTAATAAAATTTGTTCAAAAAGAACTTACTATGTTTGTATAAATTATTTAAATAAGATGAGTGGTCAAACATAGGATTATAAACAATTAAAAGAAAAAACGTATAGCTACTTTGATACGTTCTTGGGGGAAAAAATTATACATCCTTTCTAATGAAAGGAAAAACCACAACTTAATTTCTCACCATGGACTTACCTCCGTTCGCCTCCATGGCATATTGGCATGTATCAAGTAGGCCCACGATATCAGCCTCTAGCTGAATGGCAAAAGTTGTACTAGTCTTTTTAATCGGTGTCAAAATAGTTGTAGTTTTTTCAATAACTAGCAAATATGCCCGTGCGTTGCTACGGGTAAGATGGACACGGAGGGGGAACCGGAGCCGGAGATGGAGTGCGATGGCAAGGGCGAGATCGAAGGATCCAAGCGGTGATGTCGTTGACGGCGGCGGCGGACATGGCCATGCGGCTGAGGTCGGTGGTCAGGAGCTTCAGCTCGGCGAGGATGCGTGCCAGCACGGGGAACGCGGTACGGTGATGGAGAGCTAGCGAACGCGCGGCGGCCCGTGCGGTACGGCGATGCGCAGGGGCATCAAGCATGCATGCCGCCCTCGATCGGCTCTAACTCTAATCCGTGAACATCGCTAGCTCCACGTCCACGGGAGCGCAAGTCCTCGCTCGTCGGCGTTGACTGCGTACTTGACGTGCTCCCTCGGTGTGACGTCACGAGATCGAGTAGTCCGCCGCCCGCACACAGCAGAGCACAGCTCGCTCGATCGCCACGCCCGGCCCGGGGGTGTCACGACTAGTATAGATGGCCATATGGGCCGTCCAGCCCAGCACGTATGTTCCGTCCTTTGGAGGCCACACGACGTACGTACGTGTTGTGTGTGCGCGCGCGCACCACCGCCACGGACGGCGGCGGCATCGATGGACGAGCCCGTGTGCCCGCCCGCCGCGCATGCATGCCACCCTCGGCTCGATCCGATCCGTGCATCGCAAGTGTCTCGTCGATCGGTGCTGGAGACGTTACGTGACGGCGCGCAGCCGAGTCCGCATCAGACGTGTGCCCTGCCGCGCCGACGGACCGAGACCGGTGTGCCGGGGCCGAGGCGTACCGTCGCAAGGACACGTACGTGGCGTGCACCGAGGACGAGCAAGCATGTAGTCATCGGCCGCGGCCCGAGGCCGTGCGCGCCCAGCTGCATCGCGAGCGCAAGTCTCCTCGGTGACTTGGCGGCGTCACGTGCGTGAGTCGCGTGACACGATCGAGGGCGTTGTGTCTGTGGCCCCGTAGGCATCAGCAGCAAACGACTCACTTAATTGGTTATTACAACCAGCGCTCAAGTCTCTGTTAATTATTACTCCATCCGTCTCACAAATATTGTTAATTAACATTCAAAATCTGTCTCACAAACAATGTTCTTATAGCTTCTTAGTAAGGACCACCCAATTAAACCAACACCAAATAATAAGTAAAATTATATAGAGAAGCGACTAGAGCCAATAAAATGTTTAATTGATACTTCTTTTCTAGTTCCAATAATACATGAGTAATTAGGGGTAACATAGTCATTTCTCACTACTAATAATATGTTCAAAAATGTTGCACCTCAACTTTTCTTTGCCGACAATTTTGAAAAATGTTGAGCCTCAACTTTTTTCGTCAACATTTTTTTGAAAATGTTGAGTGTCAACTTTTTTCGCTAATATTTTTTTTAAATGTTGAGTCCCAACTTTTTTCGTGAGTCTCAACCTTTTTCGTCATCTTTTTTTTTTAAAAAAATGTTCAGTATCTTTTTTTTAAAATCAACATTTCAAAAAAAATCACTGGCCGGCCTTCTTCTCCGGCTCCGGCGGCCAGCGGCCGGAATATGACTGCACGGACTAGGGCGCGTGGCAGTGCTAGGCCGGGGCAACGGCCGGAGTACGGCACGCCGGGGCTGCACGGTGGTGGCCGGAGCTCGGGGCCGATGAACGGATCTTCTGGTCGTCGCGGGAGGCGCACGTCGGCGGCGGCGCTCAGGGCCGGCAAGCAGTGTGCCCGGATGGACGCTGGTGCGGCGCACGAGGTCGGACCGGTGTGCGGCGAGCGCCACGGGCGCAGGTGCGGCGGTGATGTCGGTACGGCACGGCGGCGGAGCGCAGGGGCGACGCCGCGATGAGCTCACACCGGCACTGGGAGCTTGGGCGGCGGTGCAGGAGAAAGAAAGGAGGCGGCGTCACATGGGGTGCGGATGGGCCTGTTAGGGTTGAGAAAGGTATGAGTGAAAATCCAACACATGTTGTTTGTTGCACGAATCTCAAACGTTGGAAGGCGGAAGAGAAAAAAAATCTTGTCGTGCTGGTGCGGCGCACGTGTGTGATCGATCGATCTATATATATCGACCTCGAGCTCGACCGTGTCGTGGCTGGCCGGTCGCGGACACCAGCACTAGCTTGCGCTAGCTTCAGAGCCGCCGACGCCGCCGCGCCCCGCATCCCCGAGCGCAAGTCTGTCTCCTCGATCGGTAACTTGGCGGCGTGACGTGAGTCCCACGTGCTGTGTTCGTGGCCCGCCCGCACCCGAGTCGTGCCCGGCGCACAAATGGCCTCAGAAGATATTTTGTTTGTTTTGTTTATGAAATTCGCCTCAGGAGAAATTAACCACGCGGCCCCACAGCCACATCCTCCTGCCACACGACCTCGATCGATCAGCTTGTTGGATGGCGTCCACGGGGGACGGGCGATCGAGCCGGCGCGCATGCACCGTGCATCGCTCCGTCTCGTCGGGTGTTGGCGACGTGACGTGACACGATCACAGCACACGACTGCGGAGGGGTGTACGGTGCTACGTTGTGTGATGGGCGCGCAGTCGAGTCCGCCGCCCGGGCGCACCAGCTCTGAGAGAGGAACCGCGCGCGGGGGCCCACAGCCACAGCGCCACGCGCACGCCGGTACACGGATGCAGCCTGGGGTCCGTGCGTTTCACGGACCCGCGGGGGGAACCGGCTGCGGGCGGTGGCTCTCCGCCGGGTAGCGTGCGTTGCACGGAGGAGCCGGCTCCAGCTTTTCCCCTCCCCCCGCCCGCCCGATCACACGCCACCCCGAATTCTACAAAAGCACCCCGCCTTCCCCAACCGCCTCCCATCTCAAATTTGAAACCCACCCACCCGTTCTTCCCCCAATTCCCCACCCCACACCACCCGATCACCTCACCGGCGAGAGAGAGAGCGCGCCGCCGAGAGCGAGCTAGCGACCCCATGGCGCCGCCGCTGCCGCGCCGCCTCGCCTCCCTCCGCGCCGCTCTGGAGCTCGCGATGGAGGCGCCCGAAGCCCGCCGCGCCGTCATCGTCGACGGCGTCGACCTCACCGAGGCCGCCGCGCTCCTCGCCTTCCTCCAGTTCGAGCGCTCCTGCAACGGGTGGGACGTCAGCAACGTCGACCGCCTCGTCAGCCTCGTCTCCCTGGACGGCCTCCTCCGCGCCCTCGCCGCCGGCCTCCTCCCGCGTCTCGTCGCCGGCCGGGCCCCGGCGCCGGCCCTCAACCTGCTCTCCCGCTACGCCAGCTACATCACGGCCTCAGCGAGCGCGGTCAGCGACACCTTCGCCGAGGGCGCCACCGACCTCTGCAACTACCTCATCGCCGCCTGCAACTACCTCATCGAGCGCGCCGATGACGACACCACCCGCCGCCCCCTGCTCCTCATGCGGCGCCGCGCCGAGGAGATGCGGTGCCGCGTCATCGACTTCCGCTCCAGCCACGTCGCCATCGACGAAGCCAAGGCCGACCCCGTCCCCGTCCCCGAGGACCCCGACTCCGACGGCGGCGACGACCTCCACCTCACCAGCCTTCGCCAGGCGCTCCAGGAGGCCGCCGCCGCCCCCGCCGCCAACCGCCGTGTCTACATCGACGCCGTCCACGCCAACCACTCCATCGCACTCCTCGCCGTGGTGGAGCTCCAGACCACGGCCTGCACCTGGACGGCACGCAACCTCGGCCGCCTCCGAGCCGCCGCCACCGTCGCCGGCTGCATCGAGACGCTCGACCTCGGCCTCCTCTGCGTCCTCCTCACCGACCCCAACCGCCGCACCGCGCTCATCCTTCTCCGCGACTTCGCCGACTATATCAAGGAGGAGGCCGACACGGTCGGTGGCGACTTCATGGAGCACGCCACCAGGCTCTGCCACGAGTTCACCGCGCATGGCGCCACCGCCCACCGCCGTCCCCAGCCGGGCCCCACCATAGAGATGAGGAGCAAGGCGGGGCGGATGCGCCAGGATCTGGCCTCCTTCATGTCGCGGGATTTCTCGATCGCCGCCGAGAGCTCCGACTCGGACTCCGACTCCGACAGCTACTCCGACAGCTAGGCCACGGTTCGATGTCTGTTAGGATTGCTACTACTTCGATGTCTGTTAGGATTGCTACTACTAGTTGATTCAGTCCCTTAGTTAGCAGTCTGTTCGTTTGTTCCTGTCAATGCGTGTGCAAGATTTGGTGTCAAATATGGCCGTGTGACATGGTTGTTCTAGATAAACAATCGTTTGGGCATGACTATGAATTGGAATATCCAACCAGGAGACTTCAAAATGAGCGAACTCTTGGATTGTTTGTCATTTGCTTTGTTCTAAGACATCCCTTTCTGAAGTGTCATTAGATACACCATTTTAACTGCCAATAATCACAAAGGTTTCAATTATGAGGTTCAGTTCAATGCTGGTTATACCATTTCTTACAAACAGGCAACTAGAACATCTAGTTACATCAGCTGAAAGTAATACAGCCTAGTATTAGTCATAACAACACTTTTAGTGAAGCACTTTGACGTTTTGTAGTCATCAAGGGCAGTGCACTTCGGTTTTCCTTTCTTCTTTCCCTTCATCCCCACCTTCTTCATCTTCTCTTTGACCATCTCAAATCTGCAGTCTGTATGGATCGAGCCCCAAACATGTTTCCTCTTGACTCCCATCTGTATCTGTTTGAATTTCTGCAGTCTGCATTATAAATCTGCAGTGATTGGATGTGTGTCACATGTTGAAAGAATAGCAACGAGATCATGTAAAGGTGCCACATCTCAAATCCCAATGTAGCTTTATATCCCAGTAGAAAGAATACAATGAATTTATAATGCTAGAGATAAGCCAGAGGAGGTGGTAAAAACTGCTCAGGAAATACACAATACTTAAGAGCCGAAAGGAAAATGACTGGAACTGCCGTTGAGTACTTGAGGGCTAGCTTTGAGATCAAAAAATGGCAAGTTATTCCACAAATGGGTATAAACATGAACATGTAGCTTATCTGCAAAATAAATTAACAATCAAAGTAGATGCACGATGAGTAAATACCATTCAAGAGACATGTCTTCTCCTTTGTATCCTTGTAGTGTCAGAGACATCGGAAGAAACGGCACAAGTAGGGGAACACGATAACAAGAGGAATAGCTATGGAGTGACTGCCACAAATAGAATCTGCTTCAAACCAAGCAATAGTCAGCAACCTGCAAAACATCAAAATGAGAAACATTATAGAAGAATGAGATCAATTCGCACTATAATTTACAACTAAGGATAATATCCATACAGAAAATATCACATGTAAGAAATCAACCTGGCAATTCACCATGCGACAAACTGAGCGCTCCAGATCTGAGAACACCTGTTATGAGGTGAAGCAAACAAAAAATGGCAGAAACAACAAAGATTAAATACTTATAACTCCAGATCTCAGCTTTCTGCTACCTAAGATTAAAAAACAGTACAAATGTGTTCAGGTGATTTGAGGATAATATTTGTCTTCCATAAATTTATTAGGCTACTCGCTAAGATGAGAAATAGAGTGTTAACGATAGTCTGCACTATCCAGCTATCTCAGGAATTAAGTCAATTTAAAAAACAAAAGACGCCTGCGACCTATTCCCGATAGACTAGCACATATCTTTGACATGGATGTAAAAATATCGGCCAAAAAGAAGTCAGCGAATGTAATTGCACACAGGGGGACACAAAAACATTAGAAATGTGTTTTGATCCTGTTGCCCTCCACAACAGACCATATCATACTGTTTATAGCATAGGAAAAGTTAAATCCTATTGTAACCATTACTGATAAAATGCAACTTACTTGTAAAGGCAGTATTATACACCACAATGTCCTCAGAAAGTAAAAGCGTGATGATACGTAAAACATATCAAAAGAAGAACATGGTTGATCAAAACATGGTTGATCAATTGACACTACATAGATGCAGAGTGCTCATTGCTATGACTGTGCCAGCAATATACTGAATTTTATTCTTGCACCCATGATTGTTCTTATGAAATACTAGTAAGGCAGAAGCACTACAACAAACAGAAGCAAAGATAAGCAATAATGCAAAAGGTATGGTGACCTCAAGCAAACAATAAAGCATAAAGAATTGAATAAATTAGTAATAAATGGACTAGGTATTACACTGGTTGAGAGGCTGCAAGAGACACTTCTCCATGTGAGTACAGATATAGGCAAGCTGTCATGCTTGTGGGAACAATTAGAGTCAGCCAAGTAGCACACTGTCATTGGGAAAAATAAAACATATGGGTTACTGTAGCAGAAGAATATGAGTAGTACTGTAGTACGCAAGGTTACAGAAAAATAAGAGAACACTGATAAATGTAGAAACAACAAATGCAACGAGCACAAGAAATCTTGGTATAAGAGAACCAGGTTGAAAAAAAAGACTGCTCGTCTAACAGACATACTCAAACAGAACTCAACTAGTGAATCATGTTCATTGAGAAACAACAACAGAAACCATATACAGCATAGGGAAGTAAGATAACCAAGCTTTTTTCATGATGCTATAGAAATTTGTTAGCTTAGCACTCAGCACAAGTACAGATATTATAAGGATAAAGAAAAGTTTAAGTTGAAACATTCAGGAACTTTATTGTTACCAACTGTATTTCACACATTATCAAAGAATAAAAGGTGTCAAATATAGTATGGAATCATTACTCTTTTGCCCTCACTGCATATGCCTAGCCAAGTCAGACTATAGATAAATTTCCACAGGAAATCCAGAATCAAGTTTAAAAATGGGAAACACAAAGTCAAGCGTCCGATAGACTTGCCTTCCATATCTCTCTGTGAGATAAATGTGGTTGTGCAAGATCAAAAACTTTAGCATAGTTGACCGATGATTGCACAAAGACCCATAGACTTACGACATAACCAAATCATCAAGGCCTGTTATAAATAGAAGAATCAATACACATAGACAAAATGAGGGCCTTAATTTGTTTTCTTTTTTTACTAGTAGCAGCTGTTAAGCATGACACAAGTACAGTGATGAAATAAACATACCACAAGAAGAAGAGGATTATAGTATAAGAAAGCCTCATAAAGGAATAAGTCTCGCAGATCCACACTCATTCTCATAACTGAGTCCCAACCTATCTGTAATGGCAGTAGATATAGTGAATTACCACATAAACGTTAATATCACGCATAACAAAGGTCATGGATAGATAATAGCAAGACTAACCTTGCAACAACATAAGCCCCATAGGAGAAACAATATGACCTGAAAAAAAGTTTAAGAAGGTATACTTCAAATACAGATCTAGGCTTAAGTGAAAAATGTTGGTTTTTTGTAAATACTTCCAGTATCCCACGGAATCAGTTCATGCATGATAAAGTAGGATCAAAGAAAAAAATTCAACAGAAGCTTATAATGAATGACAGCAATGCTAAAAGCCCATTTCAACATCCATGTCAACATTTCCAGCCATTCCCCTGAAAAATCAGTTCTATAGTTTGAGTTATAATGAAAGATTGGTTTACACAAGGACGGGTAACTTCTCCAGCTCATGTCAATACAATGTGAGTTGTGATCAATAGAGCAATTCTTCTAAAACTCAGATTTATGGCCTCAAAAGGTGCTACAAGTAGGCTACACTTGACAGTCCCGCAAGCATGTGCAGCACTTTCAGATGACACAGAATATGGTATACCTACTCCACTACCTGTAACGGGACAACTAAACAGTAATGTAATGCGCGCTAGCAAAGGTTTTGGGTTCGTACAGACGTGAATTTGGCAATGAGCGAATAACTTGAAAGCAGCGTCCATGTGGATGGGTAGCTCCATTTCATTTCAATGCGCCATAGGGGTTGGCGTGCACAAGAACGTCCACAAAACGCAGCACGAGCATGGCAATTCCACCTAGCAGCTGAACCTAGCAGATCCACGCACAAAAGTTCCGCCTCCCAGCCACCTACGAACAGAAACGAAACGCTGATCCAACCAGACTAGTTCACCGCATGGGTCCTGACCATCGATCTAGAGGAGGGGGAGCTTCGCCGTACCTTGAAGCGGGGGAGAGAGCGACGAGGGGGAACGATTGGGGTAAGAGGTGAGGAGGAGCTGCCGCCGCCGGGCGGAGTCACTTCCTCTCGCGTCGTCGGCGGCGGCGCCGTTCCCGGGCCCGCCAAGCAGGCCTCGGAAGCCCAAGCCCAAACATAACACATTACGGGCCAAGTACATCCTTATTGGACAGCCCAGACAATTTCCGAGAGACTGGAGCAAACTTCTATTGGGCCGGCCCATTCCACTCGAATTCCTCTTGCTCCTTCCTTCTTTTCCCTGTTCCTGCAAAAAAAAAAAAATCGGTAAAATATAACTCGTTCCTTCTTTTCCCCGTTCCTCCTCTTCCAGAGTCCTGCTCGGCTCTGACGGCGCGATTCCTTCCGCGCATGGAAACCAAAAAACGAAAACAGAGAGGCAGATGGTGCATTATAGAGAGATATATGAAGATAGATAGGTAGACAAAGCGGGTAGGAGAGGAGTAGAGATCCGAGGAAGGAGGAGACGTCGTCTGGTGTGGGGGGACTGCTGGTTGCTGGACCTGCAGCGGTTCATGTCGCAGCAAGAGCGTGACGGGCAAATCCTTGCCCCGAGTAAGCCTACGTCTCCCGCCCTATGTCGATTCGCCGCTGTTTCTTCTGTTCATAGGGGAAAAATCGTCCTTTTGTGTTCCGTTTGAGTAGGTTAGGTCACCCACCGATCTGTTTTGCAACCCCATATTATGCTTTTTTTTTGTTCAAAGAGAGAACCTTTTCCTTTGTGAACATTCAACATAGGGGCTTGTTCACAGTTAGTGTGGTCACCCAATTATCAAGCGTCGTTTCTTCACCTGTTTTTCTCTCTGTGTTCAGGTGCTTTGCGTTGAACCAAAATTTGTTATAAACACATGTTTACTAATATGAGTAAGCGATAAATTAAAAAAAATTGGGTGCCCCATCCGTTGATTCCTTAATAAGAAATAACAAAAAATACTTTTGGGAGGAGATTTCAAGAGACTGCTTGAGTTAGTTTCTTCTTCTAAGATCTATTCATGTCTGGCATGGAACATCATAGTCATGCTTGTTTTTTTCTTCTTTTCTTTTGATTGAGAATCCATGACAATGCTTGTTGGGTTGCAGATGGATCGATTGCTTCAGCGAATAAACGAAAGGGTTCACCCTGTCAACAAGATGGTGATTCTTCTTTTTTGAAAGAAAATGGTGATGATGATTCTGAAGCTGGCGAAACAGTGATATGCTCAATCCCATTCCTTCCAGAGGTATGTGGCATGAACAGAATAACAGATGATGAGTGACTTACGTTGGAGGCATACTATAATCATAACGACTCTCAAATTTTTCGGAAATATGCTATATTATCTGTAAACAGAGAACAGATCTCCAATTGCTATAGGCTTGATTCTACTTATTGTGTTCCTGTTCGTTTGGGCACTCAGGTTTGCTATTAGTATCCTGTGCAGAAGTTACATTTTTTTTTCTTTGCTGCTTTAACCTACTTATAAGTTATAACATGATATTGGCTACTGCACAATAAAACATCATGCTGTGCATTTTGGTTGACACAGTGCAACCAATATCGTTGTCTACTTGGTACTCACATACCTAACACCCTCAAGACCATGTTTTCTTAACAAAACTGCTAGGGAAAAACTTTTGTAGGGGTTGCTCATTTTACCTACCATGGTTACATTTGATTTCACAATCTACCTAAGCAATGCAGCAAGCATTGTGCGAATCATGTGGAGTGCTATCCAGTGTAGATTGTAGAATGCTACTCCATGTGGTCTCTGGTTTAAGTAACCATTTGGCTTTACAATCCCAATATTGACCTCTGTTCCCATGCTTGCCCATGCAGGATATCTGGCATCATATACATTCTCTGATGCCACTGTGTGATGCTGCTCGTGTAGCTTGCTTGTCTCATGCCTTTCTACGTTCCTGGAGGTGTTATCCTAACCTCACCTTCAATAGGCATGTGTTTAGCCCTGAAGCACGTACATATGGAGGTGGTTTCAGCAACTTAATTGACTGCATTATGAGAAATCACTCAGGCACTGGTGTGAAGAGATTGAAGCTTCAATTATTTTATACCTCCTTTCGCAATCTTAATAGGTGGCTTCGGGTTGCTGTTAAACCAGGGATTGAAGAACTCGACCTTTGGCTATCTGATGTATTCACGAAAGAGTACAAGTTTCCCTGCTCGCTTTTATCGGATGGGGTTAGGAACTCAATTCGGTTTCTTGAACTTGGCTTTTGTACCTTCCAGCCCACAGCTGAACTTGGTCCCCTACGATGCCTAACAAGTCTGCATCTTTCACAAGTGCGAATCACGGGGGATGAATTAGAGTGCCTTGTTTCGAACTCTCTTGCTTTAGAGAAGTTGGATCTCTCTAGGTGCGAGGGAATAATCTGCCTGAGGATACCATGTGAGCTTCAGCGCTTCAGCCACCTGAGGATTTTCGTATGCGTGAGGCTGAAATTGATAGAGTGCAAAGCTCCAAATCTCTCGAGTTTAGAATTTTGGGGAAAGCCTGCAGAACTATCACTTGGAGAAGCATTACAAATGAGGAACCTAATCATGTATGATTCAAATGTTGTCTGTTATGCTCGTACTGAGCTGCCATCCATTCTGCCAAATCTTGAGACTCTTGATTTGTGTTCTGATGATGAGGTACTCTAAAACTTTATGTTGTAGATGATTAGCATTATGCGCATATTGCAGTAGTCATAGCTTGTGAATAATTTCAATCTGAGATGTGACACATTTGTTTATGCAGGTCGTCAAAACACCAATGCTGCCTACCAAATTCCTCTGCCTCAAGCATCTGAACATTTGTTTGACACATGCAAAATCCTTTCCCTATGACTATTTCTCTCTGGTTTCTTTCCTTGACGCGTCTCCTTCCTTGGAGACTTTGAGCTTGGATGTAAGATGACATTCGTTCTATCCTGCAAAGATGTCTGATCGCTCTATCGTGCCAATTACTTATATTTCTTTGTTCTTCTTTATAGGTACCAAAGAAACCTATGAAGGATGAACTGATTTCTGGACGACATTCCTTGGATTTGAGGCAGATGGCTGAAGATCAGCATTATCGCTACCTCAAGGATGTGAAGATCACAGGTTTCAGTTCTGTGAAGAGCTTGGTTGAGCTCACCTGCTATATCCTCAAGAACGCAGTGTCTCTTGAGTGTCTTACATTGGACACCCATTATGGTTCTACTATGAGGTGTTCTGACCCTGACAGAGAATTTAGACAATGCAGCCCCGTGGGCAACAGTCTGAAGGTAAAGCGTAGAGCGCTTGTGGCCATCAGAGAATTCATCGAGGATAAGGTCCCCTCTGGTGTTAAGTTGACCGTTGTGGAGCCTTGTCTCCGATGCCATTAGCCCAGAAGTTAGCCGTAATCACTTGCACCATGTATGATATTCTTATTTAAGTTTAGATGAACCGTGACTTGTTGTTGATCAAGCTACTGTAGTTGAGCAATGTGTAAACATTTTAATTCAATTTGAGATGAAACATTTTCTGAAAAAAGGGGGGATTAAACTCTGTTTGTTTCTTGAGCTTGTGCCCGGCCCTATAAATGGTTCTGAATGTTATGATGACGAAGAGCAGATGCCAATGCTCTACCATACTTGCTGTACCATACTCAGATATCAGGAGGTTCACGACAGCAGGACCGACCATCCTTGCAAGGAATGAATAATGGTAGAAAGAGCTACGAGCGAGTGTTACCACCCGACACGATCACATCTTTACTTCCCCTGACGTGCGCCTCCTGCACGTGCACCGTACGGCAGCTGCCGCCTGCCACCGAAACCAACCGGCAGACGCCCATGCTCGCCGGCGCTGCCGACATCTACGCCCCCAAATCGAGCCGGGCCGGCAGAGGGCAATTGGCGTGGTACTAGCGTGGCATGCCAGTACATTTCCTTTCGAGCCTGCGACTGACTGTGCTGACGATATGGAGGATGCTGCACTGTGCCGCTGTGTGTGTGTGCAAGTTACTGCAGGACCGTACCCGGCCGGCGTGAATTCCGGACGCTTCTGCAACGGATACACCATCGTCGACGAGCTCGGTACGTGCAGTGCGCGCGTGCAATTCTTCTTCTTTTGGTTCCACCCCCCCCCCCCCCCCCCCCCCCCCCCCACTCTGCTTTTTTTTAACACTCAATAATGAATTGATTGCAATTAAATTCAGCCCAATGTTTTCGTTCTTTCGTTTAGTTTCCCACTCTCAACTCACTGTGCAGTTTTCCCTTTTGGGTACGTTTATTGCTTCAGTTCAGAGGTCAGAGCTTGAGAGCTACCTCAGCCTCAAACAAAATTGCATTACATTTTTCTCCTGGATATTGCTAACATTCCGTGATTGATTATTGCAGTAAGAAAATGTACTTACTTTCTTGCAACGGAAAAATAACCAAGACCCTGATCTCTTCATTTTTTTCCACCGGAGGAATTATATTGTACCCTCAACAATGACGCCGTTTAGTTTTAGTGCCTTTTTTAAAGTGAAGTGGCGCCGGTGCAATGACATGGCCAACACTATAAAATAGTTTTTTTTTAAGATTTGGAAATGGCTTAAAAACTTTTGTTCTTTTCCCCCTCGCTAGCGCCATGGAGCTTCTATATATAGCCTAAATTTAGTTCCCTTGAGAACATTTTATTTTCCTTCACAATTATGCATCTTGTGTTTTTTTTATAAATGTCTAAAGCCCTATACTAATTTTCAAAGAGATTCCCAATTTTGTAAGTTTGTACTTCACTTTAAACAATTCCGGGAAAGTTTAGTGCACAAAGGATTTTTTTAGAAACTAATTAATCATGGATTGATTTTACTGATAGTTTAATTTGTTTAAGTTTACTTTATTTTACTTACAAAAATTATTTAGCTAAAAAATACTCATTAGCACAGATGAGGTTTTTTTAAAATAAAGTACTTTATCTATTTCTACATTTTAAAAAATCTAAAAGAATTAGCTGTTGGCCACGTCAATATCATGTCACCAGGACCACTCTGAATTGAAGTCCTGAGAAGTGAACTTTTATAGCTAAATGGTTTCTTAGTTTCGTAGTACTAGCGTGGCATGCCAGTACATTTCCTTTCGAGCCTGAGACTGACTGTGCCGCCGCTGTGGAGGATGCTGCACTGTGCCGCTGTGTGTGTAAGTTACTGCAGGACCGTACCCGGCCGGCGTGAATTCCGGCCGGGCACGCCGTGTCGCGCATGGCCGGCCTTTGTCGCACGCACGCCCGTGGCATGCGCGCGCGGTGCAACGGCAGGTGGCGCCACCATTTACTCCTCCGCCTCCCTCTCGTCACTGCACCACCACACCGCCACCTCGACACGTATGACCCCAATTGCCATTATTACCTTCTTCTTCTTCTTTCACTCACGGTCTTGCATTGTGTCCTCAGTCACCTTGTGGCCTTGAGCATTTGCAGCAGTTTCAATTCAGCGCGACCGATCGATGGCCGGCGGCGGCCAATGGCTGCTTCTAGGCCTCGCCGGGCTCGTCGTCGCAGCGGCGGCGGACGGCGGCGAGAGGTCGGCGAGGGCGGCGCCGGCGCTGTTCGTGTTCGGGGACTCGCTGATCGACAGCGGCAACAACAACAACCTGGCCTCGCTCGCCAAGGCAAACTACTTCCCCTACGGCATCGACTTCGCCGCAGGGCCCACCGGACGCTTCTGCAACGGCTACACCATCGTCGACGAGCTCGGTACGTGCAGTGCGTGCGTTCCTTCATCTTTTTCTTCTTTTTTTTCCAGCTTTTTTTATTATTTTATAACACCCAACAACGAAACCGTTTAATTTCCCACTTCAACTCAGTTTGCGTTAATTTTTTCTCCTGGATATTGCTAACGGTGACTATTGCTGTAAGAAAATGTGCTTATTTTTCTGCAACGGAAAATTAACCAAGGTCCTGATCTCTAGATTTTTTTTTCCTCGGAGGAATTATTTTTTACCCTCAACAATGAAGCCGTTTAGTTTTCCGCTCTCAACTAGTGTTTCTTTTTTTCGCTTTTTAGCCTTCTCTATAATTTAGTGCCCCTTTTTAGGTGAAGTGCGCCGGTGCAATGACATGGCCAATACTATAAAATAGTTTTTTTTTCCCATTTTTAAGATTTTGAAATGGCTTAAAAACTAACTTTGGTTCTTTCCCACCTCGCTAGCGCTATGGAGCTTCTATATATAGCCTAAATTTAGTTCCCTTGAGAACCTTTTATCTTCCTTCACAATTAGCCTATACTAATTTTCAAAGAGATTCCCAATTTTGTAAGTTAGTACTTCACTTTAAACAATTCCGGGAAAGTTTAGTGCACAAAGGATTTTTTTAGAACCTAATTAATCATGGATTGATTTTACTAATAGTTTAATTTGTTTAAGTTTACTTTATTTTACTTACAAAAATTATTTAGCTAAAAAGATACTCATTAGCACACATGAGGTTTTTTTAAGTATTTTTATCTATTTCTACATTTTTAAATTCTATAAAAGAATTAGCTGTTGGCCACGACAATATCATGTCACCAGGACCACTCTGAATTGAAGACCTGAGAAGTGAACTTTTATAGCTAAATGGTTTCTTTAGTTGAGAGCTCAAAACCAAGGTATGTAAGAGCATCTCCAAGAGATTAGGCAAATCGTATTGTAAAGTTAAATTTAGCTATTATTAAACAAAAAACGTTTCCAACAGACTCTCTATATGACTCTTCAAATTTAATGGCTCTTTATCCCACCTCATTCGTCCTCTATATTTAGATAGCCTACCTCACTAGCTACTCATACAGAGGCTGTTGAATTTGATCACTTTTTTAAGTAGCTTTTTTGTTTTACATAATAGCTAAATCAAGATTTTGCCCGTCCATTTTTAGCTAGACTGTTGGAGTTGCTCTAATTCTTCCTAGGTATAGTAAGGCAGTTAGTTAAAGGTTGCTGGAGTTTTTTGTCCCATACCCAGGGTTAAAAATCCCGACCGCTACCGGTCCGGATACCACGGTAACCAGTCAAACCGGTCCGGACCGGAAGCGGTACCGGCCGGTTGGAAATCGGCCAAATTTAAAATTTTTAAATTTAAATTTAAAAATTTAAAAATTAAAAAAAATTCTAAAAATACTTTAAGGTGAGTAGATTGTAATGGTGTCAAAAATTTTCAAATATTAGTTCATTTAGTATCTTTTGTTTGTATTAGAAGTTCAAACAGCCTACTAAATCAACACGTTAAACTTCTAATGCCCTTAAACCGCTACTTAAACTTCTTAAAAATCCTCTCTTTTTGACACCATTAGATTATATGCACCTTAAACTATTTTTAGGATTTTTTAGAATTTTTTTTAATTTTTAATTAAAATTCGAAAATTTGTCAAACCGCTCAAACCGGCCTGCTAACCGCTCAAACCGGCCGGCTAACCGTTCGAAACCGGTTGAACTGCAGATTTAATTTGATTTTTAAATTTGTCCGGTTTATACCGGTTTCCGGTCAAACAGGCAACTCTGCATTAGCTATCAGTGGCACCTTGTGCTTATGAATTTTGCAGTAGCCGCCATCTGTTCAGTACAGTAGTAGTTGAATGCGTGCGTGAGGTGACTGGTGATTGTACTACTGAACTCGATGCACATTTGTTTTAGAAAATGGAAGTAGAAAAACAAATGTGCATAGAGTTCAGAGTTCGTTGCTCTTAACTGAGTTTAGAAAATGCCCATGCTGAACAACCAACTATGGTACTGCTCAACTGAAAATGTTGATTGATCAACTGAAAAGACCTGCATTTGTCGTGTGTGTGTCCAGGGTTTTTTTTCCACGGTTCCGAGCGGTTTTTTTTGATAAAAACTGGTCCGGTAAACCGGTCAAACCAGCCGGTTAACCAGTAAAAGCGGTTTGGTAGGGTCGGTTTTGAGCGGTAACCGGCCCTGTTCAGCTACCGGACGGACCGGTTTGACCGCCAACGGTTTTTTTAACCCTGTGTGTGTCTGCAGCTGAGCTTCTCGGAGCTATCTAGATTGCAAGCCATTTTCATTTACTCCAGAACACATTAACTGTCTTGACAGACCACCGAATCCAGTGGCATCTTCTGCTTGTGACCCCAATTTTGCAATGGCCGCCATCTGTTCAGTACTAGTACAGTAGTAGTTGAATGTGTGCGTGAGCGTGACTAGCACATTTTGTAGTTTTGTACCACTGAACTCTATGCACATGGGGTAAAAAAAAATGGCACAGAGCTGAATTCAAGCAGTCTGACAAATGAAGTAACTGCATTGTTCATCAACTGAAAAGCCTGGCGTTTGTTGTGTGCAGCTGAGCTGCTTGGGCTGCCTCTGGTGCCGCCCTACTCGCAAGCATCCACCGTCCAGGAAATCCTGCAGGGCGCCAACTACGCCTCCGCCGCCGCCGGCATCCTCGACGACAGCGGCGGCAACTTCGTAAGCAGCCAGCCAACAATCCATGTGTTCATATACAACTGGCCAATGCATAAGTTATCTGCAAACTACTACACAGGCCGGGCGGATCCCGTTCAACCAGCAGATCGGGAACTTCGAGGCGACGGTGTCCCAGATCGCGGCGGCGTCCACCGGCGGCGCGGCGGCGGCGGCGGAGAGGGTGGCGCGTTCGATCGTGTTCGTGGGGATGGGGAGCAACGACTACCTCAACAACTACCTGGCGCCCAACTACGACACGAGGCGGCGCTACGACGCCAACCAGTTCGCCGCGCTCCTCGCCGGCCGCCTCGCCGCCCAGCTCGCCAGGCTGTACAGGGCCGGGGCGAGGAAGTTCGTCGTCGCCGGCGTCGGGTCCATGGGCTGCATCCCGACGGTGCTCGCGCAGAGCGCCGCCGGCAGGTGCTCGCCGGAGGTCGACGCGCTCGTGATGCCGTTCAACGCCAACGTCAGGGCGATGCTCGACGGGCTCAACGCCGGCGGCGGCCTCGCCGGAGCAACGTTCACGTACCTCGATAACTTCAGGATCTTCAAAGCCATCCTCGCCAACCCGGCAGCCTTCGGTAATTAACCAATATATATAAGATTAATTATTGCATCAGATCGATCACTAGCCGATCTAATTTGATCTGATGTGCAGGGTTCAGCGTGGTGGATCGAGGGTGCTGCGGGATCGGGAGGAACGGCGGGCAGATCACGTGCCTGCCGTTCATGCCGCCGTGCGCGGAGAGGGAGCGCTACGTGTTCTGGGACGCGTACCACCCGACGGCGGCCGTCAACGTCATCATCGCCAGGGAGGCGTTCCACGGCGGCGCCGACGTCATGGCGCCCATCAACGTTGCGCAGCTCGCCAGGCTCTGAATAATCAAGATGTATGATCAGAGCTTGATCATTCCGTGTGCTCTTATTTGTACTACTACTACTATGGCTAGTAGTGGTTTTATATAAAAACCAATGAAGTATATGGAGACCACCCTGCTCCATGCATGATGTGATGTGAACCGGACCTGTATATAGTCGATGTTGAACACATATAGACACTAGCTGCATCTGTTTTTATGTAGTAATATATAATAGATATATTACATCTTCCACTAATGCTTATAGCTTATTAAAATAGCTTCATATAAAATAATATATAAAAAAAGAACATCCTAGCGCTAGGACGCCCGATGAGAATTTTTCATCAGACGTTCCATCGCAACACCGAAAACAAACTGCTACAACATTATAAATCACCGCCCAAAATATAAAAAATACATATAAAAACGACTATATTGTCCGATTCTAGGATAGAAAATTCTCACCACAACATGGCTCTAATGTTTCGCACAACATCCTCGGAGAGCACAATATGCAGAAATAAAGTTTGCAACATTGAAACATACCTTTTGCAACATTAAAAAATTATTGTAATTGTAACATTTTAAACCTACAGTTGCAACATATAAATTCAAATTATTTTTTTTAAAAGTATAAGTAAAATAAATAGAATCATTTAATTAGACTAAAAAGATGCAACATGACAAAACAACTATTAAAACATCTATAATTATTTTTTTCAACATTCTAAAATAGTTGTTTCAACATCCTAAATAAATAGTTGTTCATAATATCTAATGTAATATCGATAACGAACATAAACCTCATGCAACATTAGCACACGCTTATCGCAACAGAAATACATGTACAAATCTCCCACCGCAACATCCATCTTTAGGATCGGATCTCTTGCGCTGTAATATATCACATGTTTATCGCAACAAAAGTACTATAAAAAAACTCCCACCCCTCAAAGCCATTGGGTTGGACGTCCTAGGTATAGCATTACCATAAAAAAATTAGCACGATTTATCACTAAGTCCTGGTTGTAGTAATCTTCAAATCATGTGCACAAGTTCTTGGTTCCTGGCTCCTCTTTGCTTTCTCTTGTCGTTATTTTTTTTTTTTGTTGCTCTTTTTCCTTTTAATAAAAATTTGGCAATTCTTTTGCCGTCCGTAAAAAAAAAGGTTCCTGGTACCTGCTCATTTTGCAGCGAGCTTAGAATATTTGTCCCGTGCATGAACTGCTGTTCACTTAGCAGCAGATTGCAAGGAGTATACTATATAGCGTATACAGTTCATGAAGTGCATGATATGGCTGCAATCACAGTACAGATGCAAAATGAATCTAAAAAAAATACAGATGCAAAATGCAACAGCCCTAGAGGCGAGAAGCTACGAGCTGTGTGGGAGAGGGAAAAAAAGTGCTGGGACCAACCATTCAGTTCTACTGAGTAGTGAGTATTTAGAGAGCACAAGAGTTGTACAAACCTAGAGTCGATAGTGTATACTAGTTAACTAAAATACATAATAAAGAAGCTCATATATGCATGGTTTTTGGGTGCTTACATTGACACGCATATCGTATTATCGTGGTATTGTGCACGGACACTTGTTGTATGAGGTACATTTGAGGTAGGAGTAAAAAATTATCAATAAAAAAATAAAAACATATATATGAAGCCAACTTAGAGTGAATTTCTTGGAGGTGCTAGTACGGTGACTTCAAAAGGATTGAATCCAAGGTGGATATTGTTGTATGGTTACCCTAATTCTACTTTTACATACTAGGACTCGAGAGGGGTTATTAGGAATTTAGGACTTCTAGTTTTTTTTCTTTTTTTTTTGCAAAACATTTAGGACTTCTAGTTGATACTCTAACTCCAGTGTTGAATCCTACTAGGAATAGGAATATGGGATTAATACTTGCATATTTGAGGGCCTTAGAGGCGACTGCAGAAAAAAAAAACGGTGGAGGCCATAGGGATTAATCAATTCAAAAGCAAACACAACTCATACCAACACAATCAAAGACGTGTAAAGAGAAATTAGGAGTGCTTAAGAGGATTATGATCTTGGTAATTCTATAACGCTAGATGTGTATGTAGGAAAAGAATCAAGAGATCCTAAATTCCTATTGTGTCAAGTAGAATTGTGAGAGAGCAACAATCACTCGCATTCTTGTGAAGTTGTGCTTAAAGAATTTGGAGTCGACTTCACCACCAAAATTTTATTAATTTTATTCTCTTGTCATGATTGCTTCAACTTTGTTGTCATGGTATTATATCTATATTTTGTTTTGTATACGCAATATCCTTTCTATAGGTCAGATGAGCTGTCGTGCATAATTGAGGGTATTAAATTATAAGGGATATACAAAATGGTAAGCATGCATGAACTCATCTAAGAAGAGGAAGCTGCATTGACTCTGAGATGTTGATGTCCACATCTTCATGGTTTTGTGAAAAAATTTCCACACGATCGGAGTAGTGTTCTACTTTACTTGTTACACCTTTAGTGTTGTTGTGCAGTTCATCTAGTGGCCATCTCCTCCCGTAGAAACGTATAGAAAGCTATTATTTCAATAGAAAATTGAATATACAGACACTAGTAGCTTAATTGCTTCTCCAATAACTGGGTGTGCAGATCTTAATCATGATCATACAAGGATGCTGGACCGTGGACATATACATATACATGAGTAGCATGAGCCATCACTAGAGCCAAGAACACGAGCCGACCAAGAGACAAACCATATTTGTTATTAGGTGAATTATACAGCTTTTCAGCTGCAACCACAGAGCATCTACAAGTTATTACTGTTACTCCAATCTATGCCTTGTACTATATCATTATTCTTGTGTTTATTTGTAATATGCAGTTGTTTATCGAAAAGGATGCTTCAGCAGAATACATTTTGGTCAATCTGAACTAGAGTCTACAGCTCGATCAATTCCCCAGTTACAGAGAAAATTTTTAAGCTCTCTGACCTATAGTATGCCTTACAAAAGTCAACGAAGCATCATGATTGTAAGAAGAATTATAGTAAAGTTATATCCATGCCATTCTGCACTAGCGCAGTAAGATACTAGTGTACTTACAGTCAAACAAATCAATCAACAACGAAGGATCACTCACAAGTTGCAGACTCTGCCTCACTAGTGCTAACGATGTTCCATCATCGTTCAGCTAGTGACAAAACCACCATGCGGCAGAGCTTGTGGACTGGAACGCGCGTCCCTTCGGCTTATCTCGCTCCACTGCAATTCTGCAAACAAGCCCTCTCTCGTAGAAAAACACATATACAAATGGAGCAATGCTGCGTGACGCAGGCGCAAGTTCAGGAACTGGAGCACGCGCGCGTGCTGTGAGCAGAGAGGCCATGTCAACTCCAAATACAAGCTCCTGGCCTGGTGGCCACTCGGTGCCGCCATTGGCAGGGCGGCTTGTCGCTGCACATCTCTTCTTCCAATTCGTGCACCAGCACTAGACATGCATATTGGAGTTAGTCGCCAGGCAGTGGCACTGCAGGTATAGATTGATATATCTGAAAGAGAATTTCACTCTCACTAGCTGAATGTCTCGCATGCATTGCATATGCATGTATGCATGCATGCCTGTTACAGTGTTACTGAACTGTCATGGCGGCGTGCGTGTGCTTTCTCGTTCAGAAAGGAGGAGGAAAGGGGAACGGAGAGTGACCCACTCAGGCTACCGATGGCGACGGCAGGAGAGCATTGGTCATGGAGATCGATCAGCCGCCCACAACGATCCATCTGATCGTCAGGAACAGAACCGGCAACAGCCCAATCATTCAGTCCCACGCACCATGTTCCAGCAAAAAAGTTCAGATAATTTTTACGCGCCATGTTCCAGCAAAAAAAGTTCAGAGAATTTTGTATTGTCCCAGGGTTTGGCATGCACGCATGATGCATGCATATGGACGGACGCATCACCGTTGATCTCTAGTACGGCATGTAACTGTTCGTCTCGTGCCCTGAGTCCTGACTGCATGCCTGGCAGTGTGGCGATTATTCTCCAATTAATGTTTATTTTTTCCAGTGAAGAAAAAAAAAACGTAGTATGTATTAGTTGCATGACGCTATTGGGCACTGTGGTGGCGGAGTGGCGACCGGTGGTGAGTGATCGATCTGCAGTTCTTTTTGACTCCACGAAGTAGGCCGTTCTTGGCAAGATCATGGATCTCCTAGTGGCCATGCATGCATGTCTCGGCCGGCCTTTTGGATTCATCCATGTAGTGCACTATAGCACTAGACACACACCACTACACCAGTACATGTACATGATAGTGGATTATAAAAAAAATGCCTGTATAAACCACGTTGCGTATACCACAAGCAATAATATACAAGCAATCCAGCTGCATTGGCGCATTATAAATAGCCGCTCCCGGTGCACTCCCCAAGCAGCAAGCAAGTGCTCACTCACTCGTCTTCTTCTTCTTCCTCTGGTCGCTCGATCCCTCAATCAATCGAGGCAAAGGAACAGCTAGCAAGCTGAAGACGATGGGCGCCCAGGAGACGATGAAGAGGTTTGTCAGGCTCCTGCTCCTCGTGCAGGCTGCCGCCGTGCTGCTGTCCGGCCCCGGCGCCGCCGAGCTGAGCATGGACTACTACGCCATGAGCTGCCCGTTCGCGGAGTACATCGTCCGCAACGTCGTCGGCCAGGCCCTCATGAAGGACCCCACCCTCGCCGGCAGCATCCTCCGGCTCCACTTCCACGACTGCTTCGTGCAGGTAGCTGCTCATGGATCAGATTGCTAACAATATAATCCTCTCTCTTCTCCTCCTTTCATGCAACCTCTGATCACACTCACACTCCACACTGATACATAGATACATATATACATATATATAAATGTATAAATATCCATGCATGTGCAGGGGTGCGACGCGTCGGTGCTGCTGGACTCGACGGACGACAACACGGCGGAGAAGGACGCGCCGGCGAACAAGAGCCTCCGTGGGTTCGAGGTGATCGACAGCATAAAGGAGGCCCTGGAGGCGCAGTGCCCGGGCATCGTCTCCTGCGCCGACGTGCTCGCGCTCGCCGCCCGCGACGCCGTGTTCATGGCGCGGGGCCCCTACTACGGCGTGCCCCTCGGCCGCCGCGACGGCTCCCGCTCCGTCGACTCCGACACCTTCCTCGCCCTGCCGCCGCCGGTGAAGAACGTCACGCTGCTCATCCAGATCTTCGGCAACGTCGGCCTCGACGTCCACGACATGGTGGCGCTCTCCGGCGGGCACACGCTGGGGATCGCGCACTGCGCGAACTTCAAGGACAGGATCAAGGACGAGGTCGACACGCTGGACGCGTCGCTGGCGTCGTCGCTGGGGTCCGTGTGCAGGGGCGGCGACTCCAAGACGGCGCCGTTCGACAGGACGAGCACGCGGTTCGACGGCGTATACTACCGGGAGCTGACGGCGCGGCGGGGGCTTTTGAGCTCCGACCAGACGCTGTTCGAGTCGCCGGAGACGAAGGAGATGGTCAGCATGTTCGCCATGTACCCGGACTACTTCTTCTACGCGTTCCAGCAGGGGATGCTCAAGATGGGGCAGATCAGCCTCAAGGAAGGCGACGAGGGCGAGGTCAGGAATTCCTGCAGGGTAGTCAACTCTTAATCTGATTGATCCCAAGTATCAGTATGCAGCTATATATTCTCTCGACCGGTCCTCTGTTTGTCAGCAACAAGTGTGTGAAATCGTGTACGTGCTTATATATATATATATAAGTATATGCATAGCTTGTAAAAGTAAAGCAAGCATGCATGGCACTGGTGTACATATGATGCAGGCCGGTACGGTGCCCATGCATCAAGGTAGGAAAACTTAAAGAAGCTCAAAGCAAATAATGGGATGATAGATGTACTGGATGTGTACTGTAACAAATAATAGCTCAAGAATCAAGGATTTCTGCTTGGAAATAATAGTAGCTGATTATCCAAATGTCATCGTCGAGGAACGTGTTATATATCCAAATCAGTCAGTCCACATAAGATATATCCACGTGCTTTCTCCTTGAATTATTGAGTAATGTTTTTTTTTTCTGAAAAGATAGCAGGAGCACTGCTCTGTCATATAAGAAGAAGAAGCATTCATACATAACGCGCCGAAGCGAACACCACCACCCAAACAAACTCACACGACACAACACTACACCACCACCACCACCTGGGAGAGAAGCTGAAAACAAGCCGTCGAAACAAGCGCCGTCGTCGCCAACGCTGTGCCACGCCAAAAGCTGCAGCCCGCTGCAAGCCCGAAAGGCTACCTGAACTTCTCCGCCATGGGACTATCCTCCTCAAGTCGCACACACGATCGTCGATCCCCCCGCTTTAGTGTAGCTTCAGCATAACACTCCCGTCGCAGCAACAATAAAAGCCACTGATCCTGACCACTCTGCGTGGGGGCCTCGCCTCTTCCACCGCCTCACACTCTCTGCCAAGGACTCAGATATATGAAACTGCTAGGAGGGCAACATCTCCACCCAACCATCGCCAAGATCACCACTTCACCATGTGCGCCAGCTCAAGACCTCCAGTACCCATGGGCCCTCTGCACCTCCCTGCCACCGCGGACTATGCGCGCATCCTCTGCCGCTGCACACGGGCAACTCCACCAATCAACCACCTCCATTGCCACTAGCCGAGATAGGCCTCCAGATGCGGCGCCTCCAGGAAGGTCACGACGCTAAGGCGCCGCCGCCGCACATCCAAAGATGGACAGGGTTTTCACCCTAAAGAGCCTCGCGTAGTAAGAACGTGGTGCCTCGCAATGATGCCCCCAGCGGGGAGAACGACGCCACAAGGACGACGTCACCATTGCCACCGACAAGCGTCAGTGAAGGCTTTCGCCCGATTCAGCACCATGTCTACCACACACGCTCGACCAAGTCGACAGCCTGCTCTCCCTCGCCTCCGCAACGCCTCTACCGAAAGAGACCCAACGCAGCCCGAAACACCACCACGGCGCCCCCAGCTTGCACCTGCAGCCTCCCAGCCCCACCACCAAAGCAGCGCCGCACAGTATCACCGTCTTGGAGGAGAAGAGGAACACCACCTTACCACCACAGCACCTGTCGCCCGCTTGCAGCACGCCGGCGACCCCACCATCTCCGAGACGTAGGCTCAAATCTGGTAGAGCCACCGGCCCCCGGGCGCGGCCACTGCTGGCCGCGAACCACGGCCACGACCAGCCACGGTCACGGCCGCCCACGGCCCCAGCCGCCCCCGCGCTTCTAGCCCTTGCCGGCCTCCTCCCGCAGCAGCTGTAGGATCTGGCGAAGCCGTCCTGCAGCGGCTGCCGCCACCAGTGCCGCCGCGCCGGCCACAGCCTCCGCCGCCGCCTTCAACCAGCTCCCCTCGCCGCCGTCGGACCCCAGACGTCCCCACCCACGAAGACACGTCAGATCCGGCCGGGGGACCGCCGGATCCACGCCCCCCAACCCCCGCCGCCGCGGAAGCCCGCCGTCGCCGGCGGCACCCACCAGGCCGGGCGGCCGCGCCCGCCCCGACGCCCTCGAGGCAGGGGAAGAGCGCCGCGCCGCCGCCGTCCCCGGCATCGCCCAGGCTTCCGGGGACGCCTCGGGCAGCGGCGCGACGGGGAGGACGGGGGGCGGCGGAGTGCGGAGGCGGGGCTAGGGTTCGCCCCCCCCCCGGTCGCCTCGCGGAGACGACGCGGAGAGACCACGAAGATTGTTCTCCTGAAGCGCAATTTGTGTTTTATTGAGTAATGTTTTCTCCCCCGTCGAATCTAAGCACTGGCACTTCCCATCCGGAATAGCTTACACATGGTTCGGAATGGAATTGGGCCCATCTGGGCCTTTCCTCCCCCTCCTCGGCCAGGAATGCACGTAACCCAGCCCGGAATGTAGCCTGGCTGAAAGTATTCAGGCTCAGCCTCCTTACCACTGGTAGCTAACCACTCTAGCATGATGCTCTCGCTATAAAATCTACCTTCAGCACCATCTAGCAAACTAGGCCACTTACTGATGGGTTTCGCAAGCTT
The DNA here is from genome assembly GCA_015476505.1 of Urochloa ruziziensis. Lineage (NCBI taxonomy): Eukaryota > Viridiplantae > Streptophyta > Magnoliopsida > Poales > Poaceae > Urochloa > Urochloa ruziziensis. Next base: position 7,004,236 of record CM027124.1, on the reverse strand, counting down.
ACTCAAACTAAAACTCTATCAAAGTCATTACACAAAGTAGTTTGTCTATGTAAGAGACGACCCGCATATATATAACCCATGGAACATGTATGAGTATAGTAATGCGCTTTGAGTAGTGTGTGGGTACGTGTGTATACTTATTAACTGTATATGTGGTTTCAGAAAATAAACTTGTGTGTTTAAAAAAACAACTTTCCCAAGAAAGTTTGCTTGAATGAATTGCTTGTAAATTAATGGTGCGGCTTTCAAGTGCGAGTACACAGGTACCAATTATGATGCAAATAAACCTAGTTCGATCTTCTGAGGCATGCACTGAATACCTTGTAACCTTACATCATACTTTAACAATTATTTTCATGAGATGCCAAATTGGATAACCCCCAAGACATTTAATAAACTTGGGACACATCATACGTTTCATCGAATCTGCATTAGTATTTATTTGTCAAGATTCAACGGCACACAAGGGGGAATTCACCGAGCCCCAGAATCAGATTTGCAATGATATTTTTTCCCCCATGCAAAACCTCTGTGACGATCAATATGTGTTTTTTCTTTGGCTTAATACCAGAACAAGAGATGCACACTGAAACCATTATTCCCTGCATCACTGTTGAACTACTATGCTCATGGTAAGCTAGTGAGTTTAGCTTTCTTACGAGTTAGACAACAATTTCAGTTTCACACATCTTCAATCTTCAGAATTTTTACAAATCGCCAACCTCTAATCCTCATTAGCCATATTAATTGGTTTTATTACTATACAGAGTTATTTTGATATTAAGCAAACAAGCTCTTCGAACAACAGTGCACATGAGTAAGGAGGGGAATGACATATATGTTGCCACTCACACCGTCTAGCCATGCAGTTTCATGAAGAGTCTGTTTGCTTAATATCAATGTGGACAACAGCGGTTTCATGATGATCCCTGGACTGCTACACCTTTCAAACGTATGGCCTGGTAAAGAGTTGCCTTGAATCACATGAACTTCCAAAGGTACTCTGTTCTTCACATCATGGTTGAAACCAACTCTTGCAAACAGACAACCTCAAAAATAGAAGCAGCATGCGAACGGGCAATCTTTTGTGCTAGACATACCATAACCAGTATAACTTCAAAAAAAAAAAAAACATAACTAGTAGGCAATGTTTAAAACCTCAAAAACCAACGCTTCCAGTTTCAACATTACCACATTAACTGTTTAACCTTTAAATCCCCCAAAAAGTACAGTCTAATTTCTAATATTCTCAGTTGTGGAGCTAACTATAAACTGGTTACACTATAGCAATCTGCAAATAATTTCCTGAATCTCATATAAAATACAGTCAGTACTATTATGTAACAATGTTGAACTGAACCAAGCAGCCAGGCCAAATCAAAAGGCTTTAAACTGAAGTGTGTCATTCCACGATCAGTCCACATCACAGCTTTACTGATCCCATGACAGCTTTACATATATCTTGCATTCTAGACTCCAATAAAACCAAACGATTTATACCAACGACAGTAGGTTTGTACTTTGGCTGCTTCGAGCAAACAGATTGTAAACACCAAATTTAGCATATTAATGGCATACAAAATGGTAGCTAAATGCAAGTAAGCAAACTCAATTGCCTAGCAGTGGCAGCATAGCCAGATCTGTCAGGTACGACTAGATTTAAGGATCCTAAGATTCATTTTCTACTTTAACCAGCCTTCCACGTACCCACCTCATCTTGGTCTTTTCTTCAGATGTTGTGTCTTCTTCCATTGTCCCCGGAGCATCTTCTCTTGTTTCAGTATTTTCTGCAGGCCTGGGAGCATCTTCTTCCAGTGTGACTGGACGACCTAATGATTCAGCTGCAATGCAATCATGCTTTGCCTTATCATTGGCCATTGATTGCCTGACTTGAAAATCTATTATTCCGAAATCTCCATTCACAGCTTTAAGCTTTGATGAAGCTGAAGGAAGAAGAAAAGCTCTTTCCATGGAATTCTCTATCCTCTGATATAGTTGTTTTATTCCGGTGAATGCAGATACATTGAAATGGAAATCGATGCCATTAACATTGGTTGGGGGAAATTTTATCCCATTTACAGGTTTATTCTCTTGCTCTAACACACTGCTTTCATTCTGTGTCTCCAGTCTGTGGTCGTAATCCAATAAAGCTGAGTCCTCTGACATATCATCAGAAGCATTTTCTGGAGGCCCATCAAGATCAACACGATCAAGTGATACTCTTGCCTCTGTAACAAGCTTTCTAGCTTCTATAAGTGATGCTTGAGCAAAAGGGCTCATCGCTGCAGCAGTTTCCAAGGCATCAGCAGCCTTTTCTGCTTCTGCAATCAGTGACCTTGCAGTAAAGAATTTAGGCAGCAGTTATTTTTCAAGAAAGAGAGAAATTGAAACAGACAAGAATGAAATGGCATTTAGAAATATTTCCATGAACACTCATCAGGTTTTCCAGAACAATTAAAGGAACATGAAACATAATGATGAAATAAGGCTACAAGTTCTTTTCCACAGCCAAAACTAATAGAGCATGTCCTGCATAGTCTACCTTCCATTTTGAAAAAAAAAAAAGAGAGAGGCATACCTGGCCCTTTTAATAGCTTCTTTCTTTTCTATTTCTAGTGCTGCCCTTTGAGCTCGAACCTTTGATAACATCTCCAATTTTTGACCTGCCATCGGATCTTTGTAGGGAGTTGCACTTTTCTTTCTCTTAACAGTTGCCCCTTTTCCGTGAGCATCCTCTAAGCTTACAACTCTGGCTTGCACAGATTTCTTTTTCATAGTCTCTCTCTTTAGACCAGGTTCTTCAGCAGGTCTTGGCTTTCTCGGTGTTTTAGTGCCAGTACATGAGCCATGGTAGCTAGCAATTCCACTACAAACACGTTCACGGTATTCCTATAGGGAGAGAGCACTCAAAAGTTAAGCGATGATCTCAAATGTTCATGCCAATGAAAACAGTCACCAAACTTCTATTGCTTATGCATGTAGAATGAGAAATAGATCCAATATGGCATCAAAATCATTTTTAAAGAAAATATATGAAGATGCTTTTAGGGCTCTTACTTGATCCAACCACTTTGCAGCAATAGCTTCTGCAATTTTTCTCCTCTGCTCAGGAGTTTTTGGTGCTCGTCTATTACCTCTTGGCCTTGGCATTGATTTCCTTTTCTGGAGATTCTCCAACCACTCTTGCCGCATTTGCTCAGTCAATATTTTAAATGAATTCCATTGGAGGCCAACTCCACCAGCAAAGCCCTTTCTAGCCGCATCAGCTACCATGTCCCTCCACTCCACAAAGCAGCCATCCTGCACCATTAACCTCTGCAGACGCAAACTCCAGCCTCGCCTCACTCCCTCTGATATCTTTACTCGTGTCTCCTCACTGTATCAATTACAAGCACCAATAACTAGGGATGCACCCACCAGTATATTTGATAAGAACTACTTTCACGAAAATTGTCAAACCATGTATTTATAGCATTTTATTAAATCTCTAACACTGCATGACTTAGGAGATCATGCACATGAGTTCTTTTTTGGTAACTGCCAACAGAGTTATCTGCAGCTGAACATAGACGTCGAGCAAATTTAAATTCCAGAGCAGTGCAATCAAAAGTCAAACCTAAGATAGAATGTGAGGACAGTTCAGATTGAAAATCATGTACATTTAATTCTGGACTCACCTACTCATCAAATAAATAAACAATTTTCTTGAGAAATAAGTTGAAAATGCAATCATTTTGATCACATGACTTGTCGTTCACCCTTGCATTGCCATATTTGTACTTTCCCTAACTTCCCATAAAAGGGTCAACATGGTTTAAGATGTTCCCAAGATCCATATGGAATTTGAACACTTAATGAACTAAACAATATATAAGATTTGGCCAGCGGGTTATAATTAGAAAAAAAAGTGATTCCTCATGAGTTTGGAATTAAACACATAGAAAGTAGTATGCTAATTTCATTTTACTACATAAACAGATTAGTATTGTGAAGTACCTCTGTGCATGACCCAGATTCATCAGCTTTTTCTTAACCTGCGGAATATGGTTAACAAATCCATGGATGTAATACATGTCATGTACTCATGTTACTCAAAATAATTTAAACTAGAGAAATAATATAAAGTTATGTCTTCCTGCAGAATTGAAACATTAAATATCTGGACAAATTTACAAATTGACACTGCAAATAAGACACTCATAGGAAACAGGTCAATTGTTTGGTTTATGTGGATTTTTCTATGAAGAGTGACATACGTTATTTGTAAAGAGCATGCCGGTTAATCTGTTCTAGCTCTGTGTTGAGAAAAAGAAAAAGATCGCCCTAGGACCTAACAGTTAATGACATCAAAAAGTCACAAGTTAAAATTGATGTTTCAGAGTCAACATGGAAATGAATACTAGTACTTAAATAAATTGAGAAGCAAAATGCAGCATAGTTAGGAACAATGCACAGTAGACTGGTACGAAATAACAATTTACAGAGATACATATTGATCTATACAGTTATACGAGTTTACGCAATTTGCAAAACAAGATGGATACCAACTCATCTTTATATAGATGGGATCACTTGACCTATAAGAAACCTATCCCTAGAAACCACAATCTGATCTTGGGACCAACATTAACAGTAACACCTGGTAAAAATCACATGAAGAATAAGCATGAACAGTGCGCCGGTCATAGGGATATTCGGTGCTGACCCTTCCTCCATACGGGCCCTAATAGACTAGACATGACACCTTGCAATTCTAGGCTCAGCGTATTGTTAAACGACTTGGCCCCGCAAATTCCGCCATCAGGTCACTGAAACAACCACCATTGCTGGGATGTTACAAGCCAAACCATGAAACAGAAGCACACCTTGGCCACCATATGCCACAGCTGTGCCCATACCCTCCTCCCAGTCAAAAATTTTAATTTTTGGTGAACACATATTCAACAAATCAAACGTATTTTAATCCTATGTGCATGTAAACATTACTCTTTAATTTTTTGAAAGGTTCGATGTATCTGTTCAGTCATCTACCTAGCAGCAGCTACAAGGTGTAGCTGACAACATACAGTGCCAGGTAGAGACATCAATTTCTAATAAGTGGACTGGCAGGCTTCATAGCACCTTTTAAGGAGGGAAGATGTGTTCAATTGTTTGTCTACAAGACTACAACCTTCAGATTATGAAGCACAGAAGCAGTGAGCTCAAATGCACAGGTAAAAATAAGTAATCAGCATGACAAAATAGTAAATACAGCAGACCACATGAATAATAACAATAACTCTTACATGACTTCACCTTGGGGTCTTGCATCGCAATCCTGGTTCTCTCGCGAATCCGCTGTAGCGTCTCTGCACATGGAATTCAACCAAATAAGGCACAAGCTTGTCCACAACATGTAATGAGTCGTTACTTATAAGTTAGCAGCCTCTGTATTTTATTTCACTTGGCTCCTACTCCAATCCAATGTACTAGGCCTCAGTTATCAATTTTACACTGCATTTCTCCAGCTAACCTGTGACACCTCGGCAAATCCAACCGTTATGCCCGTTGAGAGACATGTTATTACAACATGGTTGCAACATTTTCAAAACAACTTAAGCGCAAGAAAACTAAAGAGTACAAGTATTATTATTATTATTATTATTATTATTATTATTATTATTATTATTTGCGAAGGGAGAGTACAAGTATTATACCTGGGCTGTGCTTCCTTCCCTTGTTCCACGGCGTGTTACCCTTGTTCGCCTGCGATATTCGCATCCGCCTGAGCCTCTCCCTCTCGTCCACGTCCTCCTCCTGCTCCTCCGTCAGGACGCCGCCGTCCAGAGCCAGTCCCGAGTCCGCCACCGTGACCACGTGGACCACGCCGTTGCAGGGGCGTCGTGTCGGCACGAGGCGCAGGAGCCGCCGCTGCGATGAGTCGGAGGAGCGCGGCCACGGGGGCATCTGCTGGAGCCGTGGCCAGGAGGAGATCCAGTAGCAGCCCTGCAGCTGCGGCGCCATCGAGCGAGTGGCGGAGTAGGGGATCCCAACGGCGAACCGAGAGCCGTCGTGGATTGCGCGCGGCCGGAGCGGAGGGGAACGGAAGGTGGTGACTGGTGAGGAAGCGACAGGCCCTGAGCAAGATGGTGATGGACTCCGGCCGGGTAGCGAGGCAAGCTGCTTGGAGAAGAGGCCGGAGCAGCTCGCCTGGACTCCGGCCAACCGCCGCCGTGCAGCTCGCCTGGATTCGCCGCAGGAAGGCAGCGCCGGCAGTGGGGGCAGGGGAGGAGCCGGCGGTGGGGGAGAGAGACCGAGGAGGCCGGAAAGAGAGGGCGGGCCGCGGGCGGATAGGGAGCGGGAGAGGAGGGGAGAGGAAAAGTAAGAAAAATTGGAGAGAGAAAGAAAAGGAAAAAGAGGATGAAGAAAAAAGAGGGGGAGAAGAAAAGAGAAAACGGAAAATAAGAGACAAAAGAAAAGGAGAAGAGGGTGGAAAAAAAAAGGGAGAAGAAATGAGAGAGGGTTGAATAAATTATGTGATAGTTATAGGATATAAGAGTATGACGGGTACGGAAGAAGTTGGTATAAAGGTTGAAATCTCAATAACCAAAACAGAATATATTTTTTAAAGGTTAAAGATATAGTATGACGAGTGCGGACACGTAGGGCCTCATTTGGATCCCATCGGATTATGAGAATCTAGATTCCAGAAGCCGAGTGGAATCCAAACAGGTTGGACCTTGGTCTAAGATTCTACTCCCTCTGTCCCACAAAACATGCAATTCTAAGAGTTTTCACATAAACCAATGTGTACGCGAAAAGATGCATGTGCCCTTCTTGTTCTCTTTTACCGGCGCGAGAGTTGGTGGGTCCCGCTTATCAAATAGTGGGTCCCGCTTTGTGAGTGGGTGGGTCCCGCTTGTCAGATGGTGGGTCCCACTTGTCATACGATGGGTCCCGCTTTGTGAGTTGGTGGGTCCCGTTTGTCAGATGGTGAGTCCCGCTAGTGGGTCCCGCTTGTGTGCTAAAGTTGCATATTTTATTAGATAAATTTTAAACCTTAGAATTATGTTCTTTTGGGACGGAGGCAGTAGAACTCAAAGGCTAGATTTTTAAAAACTCAGAATCCAGACGACGCCGGTAATACCTCAGCAGCGGCGAGGGCGCCGAGTTCATCCACGCCGTGGCACCAGACCTCACCACCGGCGGCATCACGGTGCCGGCGTACGTCCAGCCAGCGGTGTGGTCGCTCTTCCCGCCGAACGGCACGGACGTGTTGTCGCCACGTCGCTCAACCACGGCGTCGCCGACGGCACCACGTTCTGGCACTCGTTAAACACCTGGTCGGAGGTCAGCCGCCGGAGCTTCGAAGTTCGGGTAGTAGTTTTGAAAACCCGAATTTTAAACTACCTGAATTACCCGACCTGAAATTCCTGAATTACCCGAATGCCTACCCCTACTTCAGGTGGCTCGCCAGCAAAGGACTACTAGACGGTCGAACGACTTGTTAGGATCCCCGGGGCGGCAGTTCCCTAGGACATGCATGGGTGCCGGAGGCCATGGCCATGGCGCCCTGCAAGCTGCCTGTTCTCTGGTTCAGCAACAGGGATCGAAACAAGTCCAGTACGCACAAGCGAAGTAGTACGTGAGTGTGGTTTCAGAGGAACAGAGCTAGGTCATTTTGGTGCAAAGATTATTCCAACAAAATGGAAGCTGATCCCCACCCAAGGATACAAGCGACGTGTGATTTACACGGTAACCAGTTCAACAGGCCGGCGGCAACATGAGTTATCTATGTGCATGTAGGTCATAGCAAAACGTGCTTGCCAGTAACCAAAAAATAGCAAGAAGCAGCAGAGCTAGCAGAGAGAATACACATAAATAAGCAATCTCATAGCACATAAACGTTATCAGAATGTTTGGTTCCGTCTCATCATCAGAGGTATATATCAGCAAAGCACATCCCATGATCAATCAAATCAAATCAAACCGCACACGACACACTAGCAGCTAGAGACGCTGCTTATTATTACAGTGGCTTCAGGCTCGTCGCAAACGCCAGGCGGCGTAGCAGACGGACACACACACTCAGTCAATCTCAAGCCAAACACAAATCGAAGCAAAGAATACACAGACATGGAGATACACGCATCAGCAGGCGGTGGTACACACCAAAGCTGCAGATACTCAATCGCAAGCCACACTCACTGTAGCACACATCTCGGCAGGCCAAGCCTGTTTGCAGCAGGCAAAACCAGGCGGCCGCCCTTCTTATTTGAAAATGAAACACGCGCGCTCGCACACACACAGCTGCAGCCTGCAGAGGAAGGCAAGGCCCGTCAAGGCAGGCAGGAGGCAGCCTTACGAAGAGCCAATCAATGGGCCTTGGCTCGCCAACGATTAACAAACAACAAGCTGATCGATCAACTAGAGTTAGCAGCAGATGCAGAGCTCGGAATGATTTCACCTGGGCAGAGGCAGAGCAGAGTGATGGAGAAGCACAAACAGATATATATACAAACAGATAGTGAGTAAGCTGCCTTAATTAATTAGCTTGAGTAAAAAAGATGCAACCAGAGACGATCGTTACCTGAGGACGGTGCCCCTGAGCAGCCGGCTCCGCTTGTAGTAGCGCGAGTGCACCGGCTTCTCGTAGAGGGAAGGGTGGTGCCCGGCGTCCACCCCGTCCCACTCCAGCTTGTCCCACACGTCCTTCTCCACCTCCACAGCCGGCCGCCTCCTCATGCTTGGCTCGCGGCCCATCAAGGACGGAAGCCGGCGCAGGCTCCAGCATCCCCTGACCCTGATGGTCTCGAGCGTCGGCGCTAGTGTCTCGGCGGCCTCGCATATCTGCTGCAGCGCCGGCAAGTCGTGCAGGTGGATGGTGGTCAGCTTCGGGAACTGGACACTTGTGTGCTGGTACTCCTCCATACCGGGTACGAAGATGTGCCAGATGTCGCCGCAGTGGACGATGTGGATGGTCTTCAAGCTGGGGAAGGAGGGGCGTCTGCCCATCGCAAGCGCGAACCGAAGGCTTGGGCAGCGACGCAGGTGCAAGTGCTGTAGACCTTTGAAGCGATCACCAGAGTACCAGATAGGGCCTTTGCTCCATACACAGCTAGCCATCAGGATATCCGATACCCAGATGGTCTCCAACCTACCGTTGTAATCCTCTGCACCCGGAGGAAAGACGGCGTGCAAGTTGGGGCATCTCTCGACGCGACACCATCTGAGTTGGTACAAATCACTTGCAGGCATGGTACTACTGCAGGTCGAGACATCATGCACGTGTATTGATTCGGTGTATTCACTCATCAACGAAGCCAGATTTTTAATATCAGAAACTTCCTGTGTCTCAGTCTGCACGTTGCGGCTTCCATCACCAATCTCAATATGGTGATCCGACTGTTGCGTTGGAGGCTGTGGGAAGGCTTGCATCGGGGTCAGGGCGTCACCAACCTTAGTAAAGATGTCATCATACAGGCCTGCTACAACATGGTGGTTTTCATCGACTGGTCTCCGTCATCTTGCTGGCTGTTGCTTCAGGTTGAACCACAGCCCCGCTACATGCAGCCAAAGAGGTAATGTTGATGCTAAAACAAACATTGCGCCATTTATTATGTATTGCAGCCGCAAAGGAGCGAGCGAGCCTCGCATCCACAATAATAGCATGCACTTGTAGGTGGAAGGATCTAGAAAAGGTGCCAAGTGATGGCTGAGTAGCACAACCAAGTACCCTCCCAGCAGGCCGTGTATCTATACACAACAGCTCTAGTACTTCCCATTGTTTCCATTGTTTCCTGGGATCTGAGCCCCATTTTATTGCACGAAGGCACTCACAGCCTAACAGAAAGAGCCGCTTAAGCCTTGGGACATCCACCAACATAGTTTCAAAGTCAAGTACCTCGATTGGACATCCGGAGAGGTCCAGTTCCACAAGGTTGGGAAGCCCACACAGGAGCAGTTTGTCCAGCCGCGTGCAGCCTTTAAGAGATACTATGGTGGTTTTGGCAACACTCTTTCTTTGTACATCAGGAGGTTGCTCTGGATGGGACGTTTCTGGAGGTAGCTCAACAGATGGTGTCAGATGAGCTGTTGGCTTATAGCTGTCCAAACTGAATGACCTTAGCCTGGAGTTATTAGAAAGCACAACATCCTCCAACGCATCACAACCAGACAGATCAAGCATTTCCAGGCTTGTATTGTCCATAAGAAATGAGTCTCCGATGTCACTTGATGTTGTCTCTGCTGCCTCATCATACACAGGTCTGATGATACGTAGACGTTGGAGGTTAGGCAGCCTCTTCTGTAACTGATGATGACTTGTCCACCATGGCCACCTAACTCCTTCTATGTTTAGCTCCATGAGGTTAGCCAAGAAGTCTATCTTCTCCTCGGATAAGATGTCAGCCCAATCTGTGTAGTGTAAGGTAATCACCCACAAGCTCTTAAGAAATGCCCAATTGGTTGTACAAACCCCTCCTTGGGATTTAGTTGTGTTGTCATTCGTACAATGGTCTAAGCCAAGGAATCTCAATGTGTGGCAATGGAGGAAAGGAGGTGATTCAAAATTGAAGGCACAACAAGAGAGAATTAGAACACCAACTTTGCTGCACTGTTTAAACAAGACGTTTGATAATGAAGGTGCACCAATAGTCCTATCAAATGCTAGGAAGATCGACGTTGCCCTTGCCAGTATATTTTTCATGTTGTCTTGAACTATCTTTTTCTTTGAGGTGACAGATATCCAACGGTATGGCCTCTCTTCATATTTATTAATGTTATCATCATCTTCACCTTTAACCACCAAATGATAAGTCCCCAAACATTGCATCATGCTATCAAACACTTATCAAGCAAAGAATCATCATCACCACCAAAACTTATTTCTGAACCCAATGCATTGCTAATCTCCCTTGTTCTATCCCCTTCTTGAATGATCCCATCACAAATCCAAAAGTTGGGAGCATGAGGTGCCCAATCCATCACAATGGTGCTGCGAGAAATGCGATGCAGGAAAAACCCGTAGCAAAAACAATCTATGACCATGGTTAAGTTGATTTCTGGCATGAATGGATAGCGAGCAACTATGTCATTAGCCGCCTCTTTAGAAAACAATGCATTAAGCTCTGAGTCCTGATAAACTTGGTGGGTGTATTCAGTATAATGAAAAGGTCTGTGCGTCTTAATTTGTCTGCTAGTCTGAAGATAGCATCCGTCTCATGTATGGTCACGAAACTTCTTCTAAATGTCCATATTATTAAGCCAAGATATTCTGGAATACCAAATTCCCATAGGTCGACCTCAGCATTACTCCCATTAAGAAAAACCATCATAAATCTACTTTCCGTCAGGGTTTGGACAATCATTGCTGAGACTTGTCGTACCACATCCCTAGAGCCATAATCCACTCCATTGAAGTCATCCTCCTCCTCCTGCTCATCGATCATGGCCATGGCCTTTCGGTCAAGTTTAAGCTCCTCTGTAATTTTTCTCTGCATCACCCTTTTACTTTGCCAAGTTGAGCAATCAATTAAAAATGTTCTGCCAAAGCATAGTTCTGGAGGAGGAGCTTTCATAGATGGAAGTGTTTGTGCTATGGATCTAAGAACCGCGGTTGCTCCAAAGCCATTCCAGCCATCAAAGTAGATGATGTTGTTGTTGGGGTTCCTCTGAATAATATTAAATATTTCCTCTCTGGCTCCAACAACATCTTTTGCTTGGATATACTGAAATGCAGGAATGGGTGGAGTTAATCCAGCTAGCTAAGAGACCCTTTCGGTATATAAAGCAATTGGGTAAAGAAAACAAACTAGAAATCATATATGCAGAAACTAGTAGTATTACCTCTTTTTTCATGATGCCGAAACGCCTCTGCCACTGTAGAAGGTGCAGGAACAGAGATTAACAGGGATGGGAGACGCGCAGAACCGACTAACCCATGATGGTCAGCCGGCCAATCCGCTGAACAAAGACCTTCTTGCTCTCCCCAACGTGTACTAGCTACCTGCATGAAAGCACGCACATATATGCAACAGCACTATGAATTTCAACATCATAAAAGGATTCGAGGGGAATGTGCACACCTTTAAGTCGTTGCAGTGAGCTTATTAATTTCTGCCGAGCTTGGCCAACGGAAGCCGAATGGACGACCCAATCGAAAGAAGAAGCAACGGCTTGGTAAGTCCGGAAGTGGTATATATCACGGCAGCTAGCTATAGCTGTAAGCAAGCTCACTAGGTACGATGCCTTGCTTGCTACTGCTTCCATGCATATATGCCTTGCTTCTCTTGCCCAAAGCTATGCATATATGATGTTTTACCAAAGCTTGCTTTTCTTTAAAGATACATGCATGCATGGGCTGATTCTTTGCTATTGCCTTTTTTTTTTCTTGCTCGGTTGTTTAAAGAGGTTGATGATTATATATACTGCTTTCTCAGTACGTTATAGCCATGTGCCCATGTGACTCTCTTTTGACTCCTGGTGCATGCATGTCTCCGTTCGAGCAGCTAGCTTCTAGCCATTAGTTCAACCTGTCGGATCATGCAACACCGAAGCCATACTTGGCATTCACTACTCCCTGAGCTCGATGAGCTCGATGGTCAGTCCGCCTGGAGGTGCGGAACTGAAAGCAACAGGACGCACGTGAAAGGCGTCATCGATCTTGAGCGCCAAGTGCCCTGTGGCCCGGATCCCGACGACGAGGAGTATTCTTGTCTTACGTGGTGCCACCGCGCGTGAATAATGCGCCGGGACGTTCCTTTGATATGATTCCGTACGTCATGACGACGTTCCAATCGTGTTGCTGTCGCGCGACAGCAAGAACACTCGCTAAGAAGCTAACCAACTTGGATGTCCCAGGAGGCATTCATGCCCACACGCATGACGACGTTCAGAGTGGAGAAGAGAGCAATAGGGAGAGCGAGCTCGGCCGGAGTGAGGAAGGGAGCTGTGGAGCTCGTCGGGGTGAGTCGGAGTGGCGGCCCTCCTCGGCCTTTCATAGCTGCGGTAAGGCGGTGGCGCTGGAGGATTGGAGTAAGGCGGTGGAGGCGCCGGTGATATTTACTGGCCACGCCGTATGGGCGGCGGCATGGGTGGCGGAGCCAGCGATGAGACGAAGCCAGGTGGCGGCACGGCGGTATGGGCGGCGTGTTAGGATTGATCTCCCTCCAGTGGGCCCAACGGCCCACTGGGCATAGGTCTAGCGCCCTGATCGGGGGCGCACCAACCCTAATGGTTGACGGGTCCCTGTTGCACTGCGCCATATAAAGAGGTGGGGGCCGGACGGCTCAAGGCACGAGGTTCACCTGAGCCGCCACCCCCCCCCCCCCCCCACACCAACACACACCCACTGATCCGGGGGCGCAGGAATAACGGGAAGCACCGTCACCCCAACGCCCCGACGACCACCGGCGCAAGGCACCGGCACTGCGCGTCGCTGCCCTAGGGCAAACTTCACCACGCGAACGAGATGGCCGGGTCGAGCTCCTCCGCCGCCGCTGCCGCGCCCCGCGGTGAAGGTACGACCCCGCTCTCCCCTCCTCTCTCTACCCCTAGTAGTAGATCCCGTGCATGTGCATCTCTTGATTCTCTCTGTGTATCTCTAAAGTCCCGGCTATTTGTGCATCTAGTGATCCTAGGGGTCTAACATTGGTATCATACTCCTACTAGAAGTAGAAATAGATCGGGAAAAGGATGAAAAATCGATTGAAAATCGAAAAAGAAAAGAAAACAGAAACCCTAACCCTAACCCTAGATAGAAAAGGAAGAAAGAGAAGGGGAGAGGCCGCTCGGCCTTACCTACCTCGCCGCCGGCGTCCAACGCCGCCGGACAGAGCCGAGCCGCGACCGCGGCACACCACCGCGCGCGCGGGCTCGGGCTTTGGCGCCACCAAGGCGCCGCTCGACCGCGGCACGCTCTCCCGCAAGGGAGCGCGCTCGCCGGCGAGGGGCACCGCGGCGGCGCCGCCGTCTTCCTCGCCTCCGGCCTTGGGCCGGGCCTTTCGGATCTCGCTGTGGGGGGAGCAAGGAGGGGAAAAGGGGAGGAGTAGAGGAAAGAAAGAAGGGGGAGGGGAAGCCGCGGCCGTGCGCCGGCGGCACCTCCCCTCACCGCTGCCGGCAGCGCCGCGTCGGCCGCCGGGCGCGGGAGAGAAGGCGCCGCCGGCGCAGCCGCCTGCGGGCGTGGGTCGAGCGGGGCGGGGGGAAAGAATGGAAGGCTAGGGTTCCCCCCGCCGGTTCCGCCTTTTATACGGGCGTGATTAGCGCCGGGCGTCGCTCGGCCGTCGATCTCAGATCTGACGGCCGGCGCGCGTCGGCCGAGGGTTCTTAGTGTGGCAAGCCGTGCGATCTGTGAATGGCAAGGTATCGCGTTAAGCATCAAAGCAAAAGCACACACTCTCACTACCCAGCAGGTACGAGCTACGATCCTTTGCTTGTTGCCTCCGTGTATCAGCTCAGCTGTATGCACAGCTCGCATCTTCTGGGAGAGTGCTTTGCTTTCTCTCTCCCTTGTCTTTTTTTTTTCCAAAGTTTGCATGAGTCCTCTTTGCCCTTTTCTCAAGATATATGCTTAGATCTTTTATCTCAGCTTTTTCTCTCTTTTTCTTCTCGAATCCTTTGTTTAAAGAGATTGATGATTACTATACTGCTTTCACTCATTTCTACTGCAGCTTTGAGTATCAAAACTGTTCAGATTTGAGTTCAGCCCCCAGCTCTGCAGACCACTTGACCACTACCATAACCAACTCGTGGCAGGCAACTAGTCTAGGCAGCCATTCGATCAGTCTTCGAAATTAAAGCACCGTACCAACCAGAAGTGCAAGGCGCCACCGTCTAGGTACATATCGTGTCCCGGGCTCCCGGCGTGTCGTCCGGCCAGAGCCGGCGACCTCGCCGGAGGCCATGCACCTGACGCCGTGGGATCTCCGCATGATCACGGTGGACTGCATCCAGAACCAGTCAACCAGAAGGGACTCCTCCTGCCGAAGCCCCAGAAGCACAACACCTCATCGACAGCCTCGCTTCGTCCTTAGCGTACCAGTTCTGGCGGCGCAGGTCACCGAGCTCGCTGACGGCGGCGTGTTCGTCGTCGCCGTGGGTCGCTCAACCACGGCGTCGCGGACGGGTCCACGTTCTGGCACCTCTTCAACACCTGGTCGGAGATGAGCCGCAAGACCTTCGTCGGCGGCGAGCTCTCGCTCTCCACGCCGCCGCCAGCGCTCGACAAGTGGTTCCTGGACAGCTGCCCCGTGCCCGTCGTTCTACCATTCGGCAAGCTGGAAGAGATCATCCGGCGGCCGGTGTACGCGCCGGTGCGGCAGTGCTTCCTCGAGTTCTCGTCGGCGAAGCTGAAGGCGAAGGCGAACGCCGAGGTGTCCGGCACGGCGGCAGCGGCGATCATCTCGTCGCTGCAGGCCCTGCTGGCGCACGTTTAATTTGGCGCGCGGCGCGCCGAGCCAGGGAGCTGCCGCCGGAGCGGGAGACGACGTACGTCCTCCTCGTCGGGTGCCGCGGGCCGGTGAGAGGTGTTCCGCAAGGCTACGTGGGGAACGCCGTGACGGCGGCCAGGGCCAAGTGCGCCGCCGGCGAGGTTGTGGTGAAGGCCTTGGGCTGGGCGGCGTGGCAGCTGAACCGTGCCGTGGCGGCGTTCGACGAGGAGGCGGCCCCCGAATGTTTCGAAAAAAAAAAATCCGGCGGTCTCTCTGCCAGCGACCAAACATTCTGCTCGTGTGTTTTCTCCTTAAATTAGTGAGTAACATTCCAGGGCAAAAGGTGGTTATCATCATCATCTATATAACCGCGCTATTATAACTAGGTGATTCCCCGCACGTTGTTGCGGGATTTGAAAGAGTTTTTCAATAAACTATGAATCATTGTGGTTGCTTAGTTGCTCGTAAAAATAGTGCACTTGTAGAGATTACCCTAAGAGCCATTTGAGTTATCTCTTGATAAAATCATAAACTTTTATGTTACTTTTGAATAAATAAGAAAAAATAATAAGATATATACATCTAATGAATAGAAATGTGCACTACATAAGAGAGAAATAGCAACTAATGCATCTTAGTTGGATATTAATGTATCTTAGTGTGAGGTGATGACGTGGATTCATGAGAATTGAGAGAAATCCTTAGTGAGGATTACTCATATAAGTTATATAGATTAAACTATATCCTTTTCTTCACCCTTTTTTTTCATTATGGGTTATGCCCGAATTTCATTACCTCATCAAAGTAACAAAATTACAAACTTTCAGCCAGTACCGTTAGCCATTTCAAACTTCCTACTCGCATTACCATGGCGCGTTACGCAAACAAAAGATAAAAGCTACCGTCTCACCAAAACCAAAAGGCGTCCAATTGACGTCTTCACCCAATTGGTTTGGTTTTCCCCATTTAAGGTCAAAATTCGCGAAA
The DNA here is from genome assembly GCA_015476505.1 of Urochloa ruziziensis. Lineage (NCBI taxonomy): Eukaryota > Viridiplantae > Streptophyta > Magnoliopsida > Poales > Poaceae > Urochloa > Urochloa ruziziensis. Next base: position 6,987,842 of record CM027124.1, on the reverse strand, counting down.
CTTGAGCTAAGCTGTTCTTGGGTTGGTCAACGCAGCAATTTGACGCGGGCCCAGGAATTTTGCTGGGAGAGGCATGGGCTTGTAGAGGTAAACAATTTTTTTTTTTTTTTGAGAATTTGTAGAGGTAAACAAATGGAAGGCCGGCCGAGGACGACAGCTCGCAAAGAGGCTCCAAAGTGGGCTGGGCCAGGTGATTGGGGCTATTTGCTACGTGGGCCACGAAATTAAGCAAAAGACAAGGCCTCCCTCAGTGCTTCGGCTCCCGCTTCCAAACAACTGCTTGTTCTCCTCTTTCTCTGAAGACCTGCCCAGTAAGTGAGAAAGGAGGAAGCCATAAAGCCTAGTGATTAAGCGCATATCAACCTCAGACGCAAGAAAAGGTGGTTTAGTTTACCACCACATCACAGGCGTATTCCAGGGCAAAACATGGTTACCATCTATATAACCGCACTATCATAATTAAATAATGTAAACTCTACCCTTTTCTTCACTCACTTGTTTTGGTTTTCCCCATTTAAGGTAAAAAATCCGTGAAACTTCAGCTAAACTGTTCTTGGGTTGGTTGGTCAACGCAGCAATTTGACGGGGGCCCAGGAATTTTCCTGGGATAGGCATGGGCTTAAAGAGTGTAGATATATGGGCCGGGCCTGTTGATTGGAGCTATTTGCTACGTGGGCCACGAAATTAAGCAAAAGGCAAAGTATCTCTCTCTCTCTCTCTCTCTCCCCTAATAAGAGAAAAAAAAAACAAAGTAAACGAGGTAACAGGAATGATTGGAGACACCTCAAAGAAAAAAAAAAGAATGATTCGAGAAGTTCCTTTCTTACTCTCTTTCCTTTGCAAAGAATTGGAGAGCTTAAACTCCGGGTGTTGTGGATGGATGATGGGGAAAAGGCGCACAAACGTTATGCCTCGTGATGGAATTGACGCGCACCGACTCCTTTTCTTAAGTGTCGCGTGCACTTGGCTGACACCCAACTCGATCGAATGGGAACCCCATTCCGGAATCCCTTTTTTTTTGGAATGGAATGGAATATATCTAATCAATACCTCACTCCCTCACTACACGTTACAATTTCATTTGCGCACGCCCAGCGGCCCAGATAAAAAGGCAAATCAGTTTCATATTATGGTTATCTTTCGCGGCAAAAAAGAAAAAAAGTCTTTATCTGCACGTTTTTATTGTCATGGATAATAAGTTGGTGGGGGCCCTGCACCTGCAGCAGAGATCGGCGCGCTTGCTGCTGCAGCTCGCCGCAGGTTGGCCCATCATGTCGTTGGTTGTTGCCGGATGAGATCTGGTCCGATTAATTTTTGGTTTCCGGGATGAAAAAACACCAAATGGGTGTGGTCACCGCAACTAACAGCAGGAGCCGACGGTATTGATTGATGGTTTGGTCCAAACCACCAGCTCCCCCAGAGGCAGATGAGAGGAAACGAGTAATAATTAATCAACGCAGCAGCCACTTTGCTTGTGGCGGACTCAAACAAAGACGCCCTGCCAGCGCCAGCTCAGCCGAGCCCCATCAGCCCAGATCTCGATGCAGCAGCAACAAACACATACACGACTACACCTTAGCTGTAAACCAAAACAACCACCCGTATATACTGATGTATGTACGTATGCCGGCGAGACGACAAAAGCTAGCCCTTCCATGCATGATGTATGTACGTACGTACATGATCGTCGTCGTATACGGTACGCTAGGGGGTCGTATACTGTATTGAGACCGTGCGTGTGTCACCTGCTTATATTACTTCCAGGGCTATAATGCCTGGACTGGATGGTTGGGAAATGCCTTCAGTTAATTAACTTGCACGAATGATGAACGAACCAACGCTATAATCCAACCCGGGAAATGAATGGGAGTGGGCCAGCAGCTAACACACAGCCACACACACACGTCACCCGGTCGCGGCCAGCCGTTTTCGTCGCATCTGCATGCATGCGCGCGGCTCTCTCGGCTTCGGCCGCAAGAATAGGCAGCCTCTTTTTTTTTTAGCATCAACGGAGTTTCATTGACTAGCCATGGTCTAGATTACGATCAGAGCTCTGAATGTCTCGAAGCACCAGTGGCAATTTAGACTGCCACACGACCACTGGCAACTCACGCGACACTTGTTTTGCACCTTCATATGCTAATCTATTACAAGATCTAGAAACAAATTTAACACTAACAGCTTCAAAGTCTTGGCTCAAGGAAACCAAACGATTTAGAATCGGAGCCACCTGTGCACGCTGAAACTCCTTCCTGTGCCACAAATTCACTAGCTCAAGACAATCTGTTTCTAGGATAACCTTCGAGACACCATAGTTCCATGCAACAATCAGACTTGATCCGCTCTCAATGGAATAGGCAGCCTCTGGTAAAAACTGGATAACCAGCGGATATGAACAATCGTCGTCACCTGTAATTAATTAGCAGTTACTTGGATCCGGGGAGATAAATTACCGTGTTCAATCAGGGATAGGATACGGAATGTTAAATTTGCGCTCGCCCGTTCCGAACGGTCGACTAAGCGCTTCCCTTTACTTTCAAAGTTTTCGAAAAACTTGCTTCAAAACTTTACTTGAAAGGTTTTCGAAAAATTTGCTTGAAAACTTTACTTGAAAGGTTTTCGAAAGACTTGCTTGAAAACTTTACTTGAAAAAAAGACCATTACTCGTGTCCTCCGTCTGGATCTCCACGCTCCCATTTACTTTCAAAATTTTCGAAAAACTTGCTTGAAAACTTTACTTAAAAAGTTTTCGAAAAACTTTATCAAAGAAAAAAGAGGACGCATAAGCAGAAAACAAACGGACAGTCAGAAATCGCCTGGACGGACAGAGGCGACGGTAAAATAGCAATGCCCGATAGGATAGCAGGAGGCCGGGAACGATCGGCGGATCGCGCGGCCGGCCTCTGTCTGCAGCCTACTCCAGTCGAGCCCGATCAGGCGCGCCGAGATCTATGCCCACCGACAGGTGGCCCCACGTTCGGAGAAAATCCGCCCAGCCTCTGCAAAGCCTGCCGCGACTGCCAGAGCCTGATCCAAACCCGCACGCGGGCCCACGTCCGAACCAAACGCGAATCAATAGAGACCCAGGCGGGCTGGCCGGTGGGTAAAAATCCCAACCCGAAGCTGATCTCAATATTACTAACAGTAACACAGCGGGCGATTAATTATCGGCCCTCCCATTCATGTAATGTACGTACGTATAAACCAAAAACAACCGTACCATTCAAAAAAAAAACGTACCGGTATACTGTGCCAAGTGATAGAATTACCGAATCAGCTAGGAGTAGATTGAGTGGGTGATTGACATGTACTGGACATACCATTTTGATATCCCTGCTGGTGCCGTCCATGGTGTCGCCGGCATGCTGGTGACGGCACGGTGTTGAGGACGGCGTCGAGGTGCAGGGGCGCGACGGTGACGGCGGCTTGGTGGAGCATCCCGTCGCTGACAGCCCCCCTCTAGATCGGGTTAGGGTTACAGTAGTGTGGTGAATGGCGGCAGCGGTGAACCTCGTGTATTGTGCCATAGCTCCCACCTCTTGTATATAGGGCTGCGCGACAGGGCCCACCAGCCTTCTATTAGGCTGGGCGTCCCCGATAAGTACGCGAGTCAAAGGCCCAGTTGGCCCTAGAGATCAACCTAACACCAAGTGCCAAGCAGCTTGCATTGGCCGTACGTATATGCCGGCGAGCGAGACACGACAAAAGCCGGCCCTCCCATGCATGTAATGTGGCTCGTCGTATACGGTACGCTAGAGGCCAGAATCAAGTGAAGTGTGAGACTTTTCTCTTTTAATTTTGCTTCACGCCAAAGTGTATTAACCGTGCGTGTGTGTCACCTGCTTATTACTTCCAGGCTCCAGCTACCGTGGAATAATAATGGATGGTTCATGGTTGGGAGATGGGTGCATGATGGCTTTCAGTTAACGTGCACACGAACGAACCAACGCTACAATCCAAGCCGGGGAAAATGAATGGGAGTGAACTGCGATCGAGCTTGATACTGTATGATTCTTGATTCAACGTAGCAGCTAGCCAGCAGCAGACGTCACGCGCTCACGGCCCTGCTTGTTGGAGCAGCCGTTTTCGTCGCATTTGCATGCATGCATGCGAATGCTTGTCGCACGACGAGAGTTGCTGCATGCGCGGCTCTCCCAGTCTCAGCTTCGGCCGCAAGAATAGGCAGCAGCCGGGTAAAATATTAAGGCTAGTCCTAGTGGAAGATTTTATTTTTGTGTTTTCAAGAATGCTATATAAGCAACAATATATTAAATTGATGGATGAAATAGGCTTCACAATGCATTGTTTCATGGTGGTGTTTCATAGGCAACACATTCAAGACACAAATTAGTTAGAAACCGTGCATACATGATTTCATCTACATGGTTTTCGCCGGCTTCACGCGGGCGCATAAGAGAAAAAGTATTATAGAGCCATGTCAGCTGGCGGAACGAGGAGACAGATCAGCATCATGTGACGTGGGAGAGAGAAAGGAGGAGAGATGATAGCAAGCGACTTGTGGTGCGCTAGCTGAGAGCGGGCGCATGCAGATTCTTTAGCTTTTATTGGCTCAAGATGTGTTGCTGGAATAAAGAAAACTTTAAAGGTGCTGGGCCCTGTAATTATTGTTCATGCATGTCAAGTGACATGGCGTTCTATGCGCCGGCAGTGGGAGCTGCTATAAGAGCATGGTTTATAAGGTCGCTGGCTTGCGGGCGCCTCCGATGCCATGTCATCCGGGCTGCCGCTCGGTGGGTGTGGGGACCAGGTTCAATTAACGCGCAGGTTAGGATTCCGCACGACGGCAGCCAATCCCTGCACTCCGTTCCGCGAAAACACCGCATGCGCCGGCTTGAGCGGCCGATTCCGCACACGCTCGCTTTGTTTTCTCTCTCCATTTCTCTCTCTGCCAGCAGGGATTTTTCCTACGTGTACGTGCAAAACGCCTGCTTACATGGCTCTATAATACTTGCTCTAAGCTCTGCTCTAATGAAACGCTCGATCCCTTCTCTCTCTTCTACTCTCTCTCCTACACGTAGACATCAGCCCGCTCCCAACCGATCAATATACCTAATCTAACCAACGGATATGCACAATTCTGACTTGTAATTAATTACTTGGAGCCAGGGAGATAATTACTGCGTGCAGTTAGGAGTAGGATAGGATGAGGATAGGCCGGGAACGGGATCGGCGGATCGCAACTCGCGGCGTACTGTTTGGGCTCTGCAACTGCAACGGACTCTGCAACCGCATGGGTCCGTCGGAGCTTCTGCCCCACACGTCGGTCTCTGTAGGTGCATACGGTTCGGTCAGGAGTAGCTCCGGCGCTGGGTATCCGACGTGGAAACCGACAGAGAGAGAGAGGCAGCAGAGACGTCAAAGTTTTAACCCCAACCCGAATCTGATCTCAAAATTACTAACAGTAATAACAGCGGGGCGATTAATTATCGGATCAGATTAGTAATCCTAATCCTAATTAATCCCTCCCGCAAGCCAGAACCAGAACAGAAACAGAACCCACCACCCGTGGGGGCGTGGCGCTTCTTTATAAACCCCCCCAAGGCCTCGCCTTCCTCCCATCGCATCCACAGCTCAAATCAAAGCCTCAAAGCTCGACTCGCCCTCTTCCGTGCGCTCCGTCGCTTTCGCCTTCGTTTCGTTTCAGCTACAAGACTAGATCGTCAATGGCCCCTCTCGGAGACGGAGCCGCCGCGTCCGCGCCGGCCAACCTGGTGGTGTCGTTCGGCGAGATGCTCATCGACTTCGTCCCCGACGTGGCCGGGCTCTCCCTCGCCGAGTCCGGCGGCTTCGTCAAGGCTCCCGGCGGCGCCCCCGCCAACGTCGCCTGCGCCATCTCCAAGCTCGGCGGATCCTCCGCCTTCGTCGGCAAGGTAACAAACATGTCGAGATCATCAGCTGATGCTCGCTACCTGCTTCAATTTGTCCCCGCTCGTGCGCATTATTCTACCGGATTGTTGGGTTGGATTATTACTCTGCTTATAAGTACAGTAGTTGTGTAGTGGTATTATCAGTCGTTGGGGGCGTTTCCGTCGCCGCCTCCGTACGGATCTGCCGGCCGGTCTCGTGCCAGATCCGGCGGCTCCGGGGGGTTTCAGCTCCGGTTGGTGAGCAGCTTGCTTTAGATGCGGCTGATCTGGTTGGTGTGGGCGTCGGTGGTTGACCTCGCGATCCGCACGGGGTTGGGTTCGCGATCTGGATCTGCTCGTCCTCCCGCCGCCCATTGCGCCGCCGGATCCGCGAGATCCGGCGATCGCCGTGGCCGTCCTCGGGCTCCCCCTGATCGCCGGCACAGGGCCGGCGTTGACCGATGCGTGGATGCTGGTGTTGCGCGCGTGATGATTACATGTTCTTGTCCATGCCTATTTGCGGGTAGGAAAATCTTTCGCAGCTGTCCTCGCGTCATTTGGCGGGCGCCACTAGAGTGCAGGCAGTGTCTTTGGAGTGGGTGGCGCGAGACAAACGAGTCGTTTGTTCTTGTCGCCTCTTTTGCTATTTCCGCCGTCTCTGCTTTAACTTTACTGCTGTACATTATTCAAGTTTTTGACGCATTATCATGTTGTTTTGTCCATTAATAAAAATAGTTTAGTTGAATTGCAGCGCCTTGGTACTAGTGGGAGTCTTATTTGTTAGATTATTATGCTACCAAACAATTTGCAAAAGGGTAGTCTAGTGGGTTTAGTGGCCGTGGGTGGGCCCCAGCACGTGGTAGCCGTGCGGCGTTGAAAGTGGTTTTTGGCTCACGGAGCTCGGCTTCCGCTAGCTGTGTGGCGTAGGGGGGTCGCAACTTTGCTTGGCCTTTGGCGTCACGCGTGGGCGCGTACGTACACACGCTCTGTTCTGCCTGCCACTCGTGTCTGCACACGCACGGTGCATTATTATTGTATACAGTGTTAACGTTATTGACCTCTGGGGTTACGATGTGTCACTGTGGGCCAAACTGGTTAAGCCATTCAGTGAGCCTCGAGGGGCCCGGCTGACTCGGATCTGACATCGACCCGTCGGTTAGTGGCAGTTGGGGTCTTGTTGCCGTCGGAGCATCCAAGAACCCCCCAGCCTGAAGCACATTAGCGCTCTCCGTCTCAATATATGCCTTTGTTTAGTAACCTGCAATTGTTTAACCACTGCAAGCAAATCCATGTTCTGCTTCCTTTCATTTGTTAATGTTTTAAGCTTTCCGCATTACTGTGTACTATAATACATCTGCTGTTCTGCTCAGATATGGACAGGCAGTCTGCAATTAATTAAGAAACTAATTAGTCAATGGAAAACATTTGCTTACCACTTTCAGCAACGTGATTAGCTGTATACCATTATTGATCTGTCTGTTTCTGTCTCGACCTGCATTTGCTGATCTCCTTCTGTTGCATTGCATGGCTGCAGTTCGGCGACGACGAGTTCGGCCACATGCTGGTGAACATCCTGAAGCAGAACGGCGTCAACTCCGAGGGCTGCCTGTTCGACCAGCACGCGCGCACGGCGCTGGCCTTCGTCACCCTCAAGAAGAACGGCGAGCGCGAGTTCATGTTCTACCGCAACCCCAGCGCCGACATGCTCCTCACCGAGGCCGAGCTCAACCTGGACCTCATCCGCCGCGCCAAGATCTTCCACTACGGATCCATCTCGCTCATCGCCGAGCCCTGCCGCTCCGCGCACATGGCCGCCATGCGCGCCGCCAAGGCCGCCGGCATCCTCTGCTCCTACGACCCCAACGTCCGCCTCCCGCTCTGGCCCTCGGAGGACGCCGCCAGGACCGGCATCCTCAGCATCTGGAAGGAGGCTGACTTCATCAAGGTCAGTGATGACGAGGTCGCGTTCCTCACCCAGGGTGACGCCAACGACGAGAAGAACGTGCTCTCGCTCTGGTTTGATGGCCTCAAGCTCCTCATCGTCACTGATGGCGACAAGGGATGCAGATACTTCACCAAGGTTCGATCTTATTGTTTTATAGCAAAAATATTGTTTTACTTGCATTGTCATCCAGTTTTGTCACTAATGTTGATTATTTCTTGCAAGAAACTAACATGCATATGGTCGCTCTTTCTCGTTGCAGGACTTCAAGGGCAGCGTGCCAGGGTACAAGGTGAACACCGTCGACACCACCGGCGCCGGTGACGCTTTCGTGGGCTCCCTGCTCGTCAACGTCGCCAAGGATGATTCCATCTTCCACGTATGATTGCTCATTGATCAGTGTAACAAATTGCTAGCATCTCTGTCTACGTGTTTCTAATCATTGTTAATCCTGTTTCAGAACGAGGAGAAGCTCCGCGAGGCGCTCAAGTTCTCCAACGCCTGCGGCGCCATCTGCACCACCCAGAAGGGCGCCATCCCGGCGCTGCCCACCGTCGCCGCCGCCCAGGAGCTCATCGCCAAGGGCAACTAGACGGCCCCCCACCACCACCGCGCCGCCTTCGTCGCCCCTCGACGTCATCATTTGAATTTACATCATTAGGAGATTGTTAGCTGCTCTTCTTAATTATTAGGATGGCTGGTGTTCTCGTGTGGGTCAATTTAGCTCAGTGTGGTGTGGGTGTGAGAGAAGAACATATGTTTTTCGCCCGGGGCATTAATAAAGAGTTGGCATGCGTGGTGGATTTTTTTTAGCTTGTTATAATCAATTGATCTGCATGGTGTCGTGTGATTTCCGGCTGCTGCAATGTGATGCCTTCGTTGAAATTTATCTGAGTTCTAAGGAACATCTTCAATGTGTTATCTCCTCTCTTGACCGACATCAGCGTGCAAATATCTTACCCTTCGTACCGCAACTTTTTCCAGCTTGTAGCTTAACTTCTCTCAGGATTTCATTTCATTTTTCATCTTGTCGCTTAACTTTTCTCAAGATCATTAAGAGCTTTCTACAAAAAAGAGACAGCAGCATCTCAACGTGCATGGTTTCAACTTAGAGCATGCCACACTAAACGCCTTGTCTATGAAAAATAAATGTTATCAAAAATAAAAGGGGCATTAGTATTCTTACCCCCATTTTGCAGTGTTATTATGATTTTGCTCTCATTTTTTTAACTTTGTGATTTTGCCCTTCGGTATTCTAAGTCAATGCAATTTTGCCCCTAGTCAATGGTCAAAACAAGGGCAAATTCACAAAGACCAAGGGCAAAATCACAAAGTTAAAAAAACGAGTGCAAAATCACAATTGCACTTCAAAATAGAGGAAGAACACACAAAAAAAATCCACAACAAAATCAAAATTCCATCGCCCCCCTTCGACTATCAGCCACGTTAATCCCTTCAGCAATCACTCTGCTGAAATGCAGAGCTGATAAGATAATGCCGAACACTAACAAATAGATATAAGTTTGAACATTCTAAACTTCGCCTAGCAGCCAGAGACAGTATTAGTTTGAACATTCTAGATTCTACCAAAAAGGTCAAACGCGACATCTTATAATATCTTAAGATCGCTGTTTTTGCTTTACATGGCCAGGTTTTTTTCTGCTCGGACGCAATGTCAGATACAACATTCATTCATTCCCTGAAAACGACTAGTTTCCTACATGCCGTACAACCTCCCTCAGTAAACAGAAATATCCATTGCTCCCGGCCAATGATTTCTGAATTCCAACATGCTATCCATGCTTCAACGGAAATCACAATCTCTATTCAGTTCAAGAAAAATTGTGGATCCCAAGTTGAAAGTGGTAGAGGTACGAGTCTAACATAAGCATGAAGCCACTGGAAATCTAAAAAGATAAATCTGGATGGGACATGGAGATCCACACGCCTGCACACATTGCAAGCAGCTATGAGTTGACTCAGATGCAAGAAAATTAGCAATACATTAGTGGATGCTTGAAACATAGTACTACAATATACTCACTCCGGTTTCAAATTATAGGACGTTTTGGCAATTTTGGATTCATACTTTTTGCTATTGTATCTAGACAGTGTATTTCTAGGTGCATAACCAAAACTAGAGCCTAGAAAAACCAAAATGACCTATAATTTGGAACAGATGGAATAGCTATTCATGTCATCATGTGTCACATTGAAACATAGTACTGCTACTGCAATATGGTTATTAAGGTGTCAGATTGTTAAACATAGCACTACAATACAATCTTGTAAAATAAATTCCTCAGCCTAAAGCAGGTAACAACAACTAACTGCTGAAGCATAAACCATCGCGAAAAGTAACCACTAATCCTAGCCCAAAAATGTGTGGGATGTGGTAGACAAGGCAATAGCTGTAGCATTCAGTTGAACATCTTCTGCAAGGTGCTAAAAAACTAACCTGCCTACCAACATCACTTCTTAAGCAACAGATTTCTGAACTCCTCGTTTGATTTCAGCTCTCCTGTGCCACCATCAGGTTTCTCATCCTTGGTAGTCCACCCAAGAGGTTTAACCAAAGCTCGTGGTGCAAAACGGGTGTTCTTCCCTGTGATTTTCATGTCACCTTTAGGTACTTCCTTGTCTAGTGTACTTGATCCGGGTGCTTTAGCACCATCATCACCACTCTGAGGAAAGCTATCTGAAGAAAGGAAAATATTTGCAAAATTAGGATAGGTCACAATCTGAAGCTATGTAGATGTAGGCGTAAATATTACAATCATAATTAATATGCAAAAGTGATGCAGATCTCTTGTTCCAGTCTTATGCACATGTACAGAAGATAAATCACTCTGATTAAAAAAAAACATGTGTACAGTTTAATCTTGAAACTTTGTGTGGTTGATTTTTTTTCTTTTTTCTTTTGGAAAAAATGTTTCAAAGCTTCAGCATATATTTTATGGAGCAGCTTCCAAGATTACAAACCAGTTTTTAGTGCAAAACATCAAAAGATCAGGTGTACCAACCTGAAGTTCTTGTTACTTATTAGTATAAAAGTAAAATTAATTATTTGCTTTAGGTTGATCCATTGATGCAATTTTGAAATAACACAACAATAAAAAAAAGTGTGTTCAACATATCAAAGAACGTACCGTGATCTTTGGAGGAAGAACCTGCCTCACGGCTCTTCTTACCCTTGCTTGGATCTGATCTTGCGATACTCACTTTCTTTCCAAGCAACTTCTGCTTGTTTTTCTTAAGGGCTGCCTCAAGATGCTTGTTGTCTGAAAAGTCCACATAGGCCAACCCCTGCCAAAATATAAGGAAAAACAAATCAATGAAAAATGTAAGCCAAATTATGTAGTCATCTTAAAGCACAAAGACTAAGATTCTCTGCACTTAAAAATATATTTGAAGAAAGACATTTCTAACACTCCAATAATCTCTAAGTATTTGAGAAATGCAGCGCCAAAATGGTGAAAACATAAAGGCCCACTAGAGTCACTAATTTCAATGAACTCGCATATAATTATTGGCGAACTCACTTTGCACTTTGTATCAAGGAACTACTGAACCATCTAGTGTGTGTTTTACTGAGCCACAGCCCCATTCTTACCCTTCATTGGCAGGAAAGGGGCTCGTCAGCAGGTCAGGTTGGCCCTGGGCAGGCTGGACGTTGTACTGGTGGAGGATCATGAAGCTGGAGGATAGCAGCAGTTTTTGGGCAGAATGGGAGAGTCACATATATTCCAATATGCACTTTGAGATGTCAAGGGTGTCTCAACCTAATATTGTAGTTTCAGACTGAGAAATACAAACTACCAGAACATCGAGGAGCAAGCATAATCTATTAGTGCCCTATTTTATAGTGTAAAAGATGCTATGTACATAATTCAACAAATAAGAAATAGATTACACTACTGGACGTCGAGGCAAAACAGTAAGTGTAATACATACCCTCGATTTTTTTGTAAATTTGTCCTTTAGCAATCTTATTGCTGTGGCACCACCGATGTCAGAGAAGAACCGGCGGAGGTCATCCTCATTTGCCTAGAGAGAGAGAGAGAGAGTAACAAGTTAGTTTATTAAACTTCAGAAGCTACGTGCATCTAAAAATGGAAAATGGCATACCTTCAAGTCTATATTTGAGACAAATACTGTGCACTTGTCATTGTAGAAGGATGGTTTTGGTTCATTTGAACTTGTATTCCTTGTTCGGCTGTCACTATCCACTTTCATTCCCGCAGATGCCTCAACCTTCTCCCTGGTGACCTCTCCAGCTTCTAGAGCAGTAACAGGACCACTATGTCCACTTTGTGACCTTGGTCCTTGGTCATCTGAAGACTTGGTGCTTTTCACTGGATTCTCTTTCCTTTTCTTAGCAGGAGGCTGCTGTTTATTGACCATTTTACTTGCTTTTCTTTTCTGGGAGGAATCATCTACATTAGAATTATCATTGAGTGTAGAGTAAGCCTCGACTTTAGCCTCCTCCTGAGATTTGAACACCATAAGCTCCTTGAGTCGAGGGGTGACCTGGTCAAATAGGAGAATAAGTTCACAACAATAGTTAACATGGTAAGTTGTTAACCCATGCTATCACCAAACTCGTACAGTTTAGATGGAAAACCTGTAACCAGTTGAATAGATATCAACTCATCATGTCTAATATTTTAACTCCTGAATAATTTAATAACATGCAAGAGGCAACATCTGATGATTGTACAGAGGATTTAATCACATGAAAATACAAACAATGTCAAAAGCTTTCAGGAGTCATCAACTTTATGCAGATGGAACAAGGAATCTTCAAAAACTTATGGTGTTCTCCCATGGTTATTAATGAATAATTGCCATGGAAGATATTATGAATTGCACTTGCTGATGGAGTTCACCAAAACAAATGATTTGTGTGTAGGACCAATTGAAGGAGCATTCACTCATGTATATTCTTAAGGAGCATGATGTGCACATCAAGACAACTTTTTTGTCCCCCCACCCCCAAAAAATAAAGGGGCTATTGCGTTCTTGCCCCTGTTTTGAACTCCAATTGTGATTTTACCCTCACTTTCTTTGACTTTGCATTTTTACCCTTACTGTTTCAAAACGAAGACTCAATTTGCCCCTACTCCGTGAACACCACATAACGGTGTTAGAGAAGACAAGTTTGCCCTTGCAAATATACCCCTACTCTTTTCAAAACTTTGTGATTATACCCTTATTTGGACATCATATTTTGTCAGGATTTCAATATGCATCACATTCGTTCGGTGGCACACGTCAGAGGCTCACACCCATATTCATTCAATTCATAAACACGCGCGGAATCAAGCCACTCACTCCAAGTACATGCATTATGGGGTAAACGAGCTTCTGAAGCTGCAAACTCTCCTCTGTTACACAAGCTACAATCACCAGATTAATGTAGTGGGAGGACGGGGAAATAAAAATAAAAAAAGCAACTGATCTATGGCGCAACAGCTCAAGTACTCGTTGTTAATCCTCCTCCAGGTTGATGGCATCCTTGAACTTGTCATACAGTATCTTCTTCGGCTCGGCCATCTGGGCGAGGCCTCCAGCTTGTTTGCCGCGACCTCTTTCATCTGCTCCAGCCTAGTCTCGACGTCATCCCATCCCTTGGCATGTGGGCTCCCAATCTAGAAGCGTACCAAATCCATGGCTGACCCGCCGGTCTCCATGCTGGCTTCCTGCCTGCCCTGGCAACGCTCCTGTTGACCTGACCCACGACGAGTTCAAGGCCACCTACCTTGGCCTTAACGGCCGTCGCCGGCAGCAGCCGAGGAGCGCCGGCGCCTCCTTCCGTTACGACGTCGCCGGCGACGAGGTGCCGCAGGAGGTGGACTGGCGCAAGAAAGGCGTGATGATAGAGGCGAAGAACCAGGGGCAGTGCAGCAGCTAGGCCTTCTCGATAGTGGCGGCAATGGAGGGGGATCAACTAGATCGTGACGGGGAACTTGACATCGCTGTCGAAGCAGGAGCTCATCAATTGCAGCACGGACGGCAACAATGACAGCACTGCAGCATCATGGACTACGCCTTCTCCTACATCACCGGCGGCTGCGGGCTCCACGCGGAGGAGGCCTACCCGTACCTCATGGAGGAAGGCGACTGCGACCAGAAGGCCGGCGCGGCGCCGCGGGCAGCACGGACGCAGTCGCGCAGGCCGCGCCGCGCCGTGCTCTCCCGCTCGCACCCCTTGCCTTTGCCCGCCGCGTGCCCCTGCCCGTGTCCTCCTGCCTCGGTCGCCTGCCCTTGCGCTGGCCCGCCGTTGCCGCCGCCGCCGCCGCAAGGGTACAAGGAAAGACCGATAGAAAGGGAGTTGTCTGGGTGGGAATGGAGGGATAGTAAGGGATAAGGGGTAATTGCGTCTATTCATCATATTGTGAAGGGTTTTTTATTTTTTTTTTAAATCGGTTTATTGCAAATGGATCTGACGGAGTTAAAAATAGGGGTAAACGGAGCCTTTGTGTTTGAAAAATAGGGGTAAAAATGCAAAGTCGAAGAAAGTGAGGGTAAAATCACAATTGGGATTCAAAACAAGGGCAAGAACGCAATAGCCCCAAAAATAAATATTCCAATTCACATTCAGCAGAAAGCCATATGAATAGGTGAACATAAAAACATTTCGCAACCAACAGCATACCTTTTTTATTGCAAGGTCATAATCGTCCAAGGTCCCATGCTCCTCTTCGAATCTTATCCACTCATAACATATATCCTAGTAAGTTTCAGATCAGAACGTTGATAGTCAAATTATCAGTATTCATGAGATTTTCCATGTCAAAAAACAAACAATGATCGTATTCACAAAAAACTGAGGTACTCCCTCCGTTCCAAAATATAGGCCATTTTGGCTTTTCTAGGTTCATAGCTTTTGCTACGCACCTAGACATACATTATATCTAAGTGCATAGCAAATGCTATGAACCTAGAAATGTCAAAACAACCTATATTTTGGAACAGAGGGACTACTTAACTAATTAAGCTACTATGTAAGATTCGCTCTTAGGCAGCACCATGAGTACATCAGCAAGTTTCAGGACATGATAGCAGGAAGAAAGAGATGTCCTCATGCTTGTTTGAGAAGAGCTTACCAGTGATCCAGACCCAGCAAATCTTTTGCTATAACAGCGCTTATAAAGCGATCTGGCCTCATGTACATGTCCCATTTCGATCTCCATTGAAATGTACTGCTGCCAAACTTCTAAAACAGACCCGCTGGAAGAAGAAGAGCAGATTAGGGGTGGCAGCTAGCCAGAAAAAAAAAAGAAAGAAATTGTTTATTTGCACAAAGCAAAAAATCAAACCTTTTCTTGATAGTGTTTTCCCAAACTCCACGGGCTGCAGCAACATCTTTGCCAATATTACGCTCTAATCTGGCCCAATAGGCATTCATGCGCAGTAACTCCTCGGTTCCCAGTTGAGGTGAGAGAAATTCTGCAGCATCCTGATATTATATCCCATTATTAATTATAATAGATTTTTTAAAAAAAAATCATGTAAATGTTGAGGTGACAGAGACAATGTACCGTGAATGTCTGCCTAATCAGCTGGAAATCCAGCCCATCTGAAATCCTCCGTCTTAGACTATGAACTCGAGTAAGATAAACATTGATATACTGCAGTAGTTCAGCCATCCAAATGAAAAAAAAAATATGAGAATCCACATCCCACCAGAATAGTTAACAGGTAACGGCTTTCAAAAAGATCAACAAGCAACAGCATTGAATAGAAGAAACTCTTAAAAGTGAATTTTCTGATTTTTTTCAAGAAAGTAATCAAAATAAAACAAGACAATTGATTCTCACCTCTGTTATGGTTGGAAAAGAGCATTGTACTGCCCGTTCAAATACCTGAAATCCAGGCACATATATATCGTTAGCTCCCAATATACCATCTATTTCACATACATATAAAATCTAAAGAGTCCAATATGCAGAATATCCCAACTCCGTGTCAACAAAGAGCACTAAGAAACTTACATGGCGTAGCTCTTCTTCAGAAGAATGAATGCGCTCCAAAGATAGCAAATAATGGACCCATAACTCAGCAACCCATGTGCAGTTTCTAGTGGCTCTATAATAAACACTTCTGAGTACAGAAGGCACCTGCAGATAAAAGCGTCATTTGATATTATAAAGAGAGATATCATCATGATTGAATCTACATGTATTGCCAAACAAGTTTCTAAAAGAACCTTCAAGCTTCTATCCAGGTAGCTTGTGTATGCTATCCATAGGTCACTTGAAACGGGAAGCTCTGAAACCGCTCTCTCATACAGAACTTGAACACGTGCAGGGTCACCAGAAGACTCCTCAAATTTGAGGTATTTCTGTTTCATCCACAATTGCCAAGAACAAGAATGTTGTTAGTAAAAGGTAATTAATATGGTGAGATGGCACCCCACCCCTTTTGTTGGAAAAGAAATAGTAAGCACTACAGGAAACATAAACTTGGGAAGATTGAAAGGTATATAAGGGGAACATTTTGGTTTTCAAATAAAATTTTCCATTAAAAATACTAATTGAGCAGGGCCACTGATAAAACTGCTGGAATACAGAAATAAGAATTCAAACTACATAACTGAAGATCAAAATGTTTTTTTTTTCCAACAAGGTCATCAAATGGAACTGCAATCTATAACTTTCACTCTTTTAGTTACACAAACCAGAAGGAGAGAGAAATTGTGTAAAAAGAAATATGTAAATTTTCACCATAAACTTGAAACAGGAGAGCTGCTCAGAGTCACAGAGAGACCTCATCTGAAAATATCCTAAGAGGTGCACAGCATAGGAGTGCATCTCAATTCTGAAGTAAATAGTAGCAGCCTAGCAGGATGAATTTAAACAAAATTTAAGTTCAGCATTGCAAGATCATAAAATACGATTAGCATACCAGAAACTCCTGCAGTTTGTCAGCTTCAGATGCGCCTGTATTGCTTAGTTGATCCTCATACTGCCTCCTTTCATTGTACATATCACTGGCCCTTTTGTAAGCAGATATGACATTTGAAGGTACACCATCAAAATTGGAACCTGGATCATTTGCATTTCCTTGCTCAGCTTCCCAGCTCTTATACTCAACAAGCGTAGATTCCATCTCAGCCAAAGGAACAGACAACTGGCGGTGGAATAGCGTGCGTATACGCTGAACTTGCTTTGCCTTCTCCTCATCATTGCCATCACTGATGGTGATCAAAATTGCCATCTCATATTCTCTATAAGCTGCCCACAATTTACTGCCCTCAGTGACATGCAGCCCCCCTGCAGTAATGGCACGCTCAAACAAATCTCTCATTTTGGAGAGGCCAGAAGTTGTACATTGAGATACTGATGGGTCATGCTCTTCAACATAGTCAAGGTAATCCCGCCATAACTTAATGGACTGCAGTGTAATGATCACAACAGTAAGTCAGCACTCCACAACCCACATGCTCAAACTCAATACTTCAAATACAATATCATAAGAACAATTCAACATACCAGGTATTCTTGCACCCCACGCTCGTATAGCTTTTCAATATCAGTGAAAGCTTCCTCACTGTGAAAAAACAAGCAAGACAATCAGACAAAACCACAGAATCAAACGCATTCTTTCCATGAATCTTAAGTGCAGACTGCACATGACATGAATACTTCAGGAAGGCAGCACATGACACGAATAATTCAGGAAGGCTAAAAGGGGAAAACAATCACAAACCTTGTGCTCAACGAGGCCTCATCCTTTGCCCACTCCTGCCACATCTTCGGGGTGAGAGGGAAGTACTTGTTCATCTCTTCCCTTGCTGCGCGAAGCTTCTCAATGTTTCCTGACTTCCTCAAGCATTGGATATACTGCAACAACAGACGCAAAACATTCACCAACAGGAATACCAAATAGTATGGGAACTCTCTCAAATAACAGTGACCACCCATCTAAGGTAATGTAAGAACAGCTACTGCCTACCATGAGGAAGCATCACCAATTACTCCACAACTAAGCTAATAAACCAGTGGGAAAAAAAAATTCACAGACCATTTTCGCATTGCAGCTGACACGCACCAAAATTGACAGCCTAATGAGCAAAAATAGCCTAACAAAAGGGATCGAATGCGCAAGGGCACGCACTAATTCCAACCCTAGCAATGTAGCTGCCATCAGATGCCCGAACCACCACTAGTGACTAAACCCACTCAAAACCCTAGCGCGCCATGGCAGCGGGGAGAGGGGGGAGCGCGAAGGATACCTGCACGTGGGTCTCGTAGTCGAGAGGCTGCTCCTGGAGGGTCCGCTCTAGGGCCTGGATGCGGAGCTCGTCGGCGCCGGCGGCCCCCTCGTCATCGGAGTCCGACGAGTCGGCGTCGGAGTCGGAGCCGGAGTCCGAGGGCGCGGCGGCGTCGGGCATCTCCGCGTCATCCCCGCCTCCCCCAGCTGGACCGGGCGCCGCAACCGCCCCTGCCTCCGGCACCTCCTCTTCCGTCGCCATGTCTCTCCCCGCGGGCGCAGCTGTGCAAGCTCGGGCGGAGACTGGAGAGGTCGATTCGCTTTCGCCCCTTGCGAGTTGCGGCTTGCGTTGCGGACAATGGCGATTCTGTTTCGTCCCCAAAGCACCTTGTGCTTCGCGGGATTTGATGCCGCCTGTTTTATTTGGCGATTTACAGCGAGTACGGCGGTATAAAAGACGGTTTAAGTTACTGTCACAAAAAATAACGTTCTCGAAAAGATACGAACATCCTTATATATCTTCTTTGCCAAAAAATTAATTAAATTTGTAGGGTAATTTTTAGATGAACAACCTGGATGCATCGTTTGAATTTGTAGTGGCAATTTGTATTAGCAAGAGCTGAAACAATGAGGAGGATTTTTTTTAAGAAAAAAGACAAACAACTGGGCTTTAACTAAGCAAACTAAACAAACGATGGAAGATAACAAGTGATTGCGACCTTTATTATATTAAAATAAATACAAGCAACAAATATAGCAAAGCAACAAGAAAGAAGGTGTTGGCATATTTGTTTGCTATATTTTTAACTTTTTATAACTGATCAAAGTGTAAACAATGGGTATGTGATTTTGGTATATTTACGTTACATTTATTTTTACGAGTAGGTGGAAGATAACTATATAAGTTCACGCATCAATACATCATATGAGTTGTCTTTCACGCCACTGCCGGCTCCTTTTGTGGCTTCGCATCTCTATATCAGTCCACCGTACTCATAGGTGTGGATTTCAATAGAAACTTGTACTCCTTTCGTCGCATAATATAAACATTTTTTTGATTTCTGTGCATCACATTTGACCATTTGTCTTATTTAAAAATTTTATAAAAATATAAAAACAAATAAGTCATATTTGAAGTACACCAAATGATAAAATAAGTTATAATAAAATAAATAATATATTTATAAATTTTTTAAATAAGACGGATAGTCAAATGTGATGCACGAAAGTTGAGAAATGCTTATTTCGGGCGGAGGGAGTATATTTCTACGAGGCAGTCAAATCGAATTACCTGCTACGTACTAGACTAGTGCTTATGGATAATTTTGTGATCAAGCCCTTCAACCACTGCCATTCGTCTGAGCACGCTGCACGTACGCGTCTCTAATTATTTTTCGCAATTAAGCCCTTACATAGTCAAATCCAGGGATCTCGTCGCAAAAAACTCTCATCCCCGCGTTCCCCACCCACCCGGCGGCCCTCGGGTCCCTTGCGATTGTTCTTCCATTCCATTCCACCGCGCCCCACCAAAACGAAGCCTCCAGGCGCACGCCACGGTTCCACACGGAGCAAATCGCGCCTCCTCCCCGCGCACCCTTTCCTCCCCCGAGCGCGAGGCGAGGCGGGGCGGGCCGCCGGAGATGGCGCCGGCGGCGGCGGACGGCGGCGCGGAGTCGCAGCGGCAGGCGGACCGCCTGAAGCAGGAAGGCAACGCGTTATTCAGGAAGGAACGCCTCAGCGCCGCCATCGACGCCTACACTGGGGTAAGCGTAGCCTGCCGCTCCCCCGCTACCGCCGGGGCGAGCTCTCCCTCGCCGGATTGTGCCGCCCGATTCGCCAGTTACGCTTGCCGTTTCCATTTGTTAGGCTTCGGGGGCGTTTTCCCCCCCTCCTGTTCAATCGATGCGCTGTACAGTGGGCTATCAGTGAGGCTAGTGCGTTTTG
Organism: Urochloa ruziziensis; assembly: GCA_015476505.1. Taxonomy (NCBI): domain Eukaryota; kingdom Viridiplantae; phylum Streptophyta; class Magnoliopsida; order Poales; family Poaceae; genus Urochloa; species Urochloa ruziziensis. The sequence goes on along the minus strand of CM027124.1, from coordinate 6,967,871 downwards.
CTGAGGGCTGCAGTGCGTTTGGCGTGTCCCGCTGATAAAATTCTCTGAATGTTTGCTGAATTGTCTGAATGTTTGCTAAATTCTCCGAAATTGCTTCCCGTAATAGTAACCGGGGCTAGGTAAGTTGATTTGTGGAGTTGGCATTGACAGTCAGGATGGTTAACGTGATAACTTTTGCTCTGCTTTCGAGTTGTATCACATTGAAGACATTCACTATACAACATAGATGCAAGCTTGTTTGCACTGAACAGTTGAGTGGTTTGATTGCTGATTAGTACACGCATTGCTTCCTGCTATTCTGGAGTAGTTCATTTGTTTAAACATAGATGTTTGCTATCTAGTTGGGTCTACACAATGCTAATGCATTGTTTGTAATTTGCTTGACATTAGTGCTAGGCAGATAAAGTGGTTGTGAGGGGGTTGCTGGGAGATGGGAGGAATTGATGGATAGTGGGCAGATAAATGTTCCAATCTTACACCAGGCACTACAAAATATCAGAAAGCCCTAGAATTGTTATGCTTGTGAATCACATGATTATTAAATATTAATCTTAGATGAAGTAACAGGACATAAGCCATTCAACTAAAGAATATAGCTTACCTGCAGTTACCTGGATAGTTCCATTTGTCTGGCCTTTTTAAAATGATGGCAGTGGTAGTGAAAACATGTTGAATCAATGATGAACTATATTGTTTGTAAAAATGACAGCAGTTGTAGTTAAAGCCCTTAAAGCTTGCACGTACCTTGCTAACTTCAGTGTCTATTTTGGTTGACAGGCCATCACTCTCTGCCCAAATGTTGCAGTATATTGGACCAACCGAGCACTTTGCTATAAGAAGCGGAGGTCTGTAAAATTGCCACTCCCTTTTGGTTGATGCATTTCATTCATCAATTTCAGTGCGATATCCTAGTGTTTAATGCGTTTCTCTTGAAATTGCCAGTGAGTGGGCTAAGGTTGAGGCAGACTGTAGAACAGCTATCCAGCTTGACAGCCAATCTGTTAAGGTGATGCCTTGATCTGTCTTTAAGTATTGTGTGTTTTGTTCAAAGCTGACTATGTGTGCATACTGATTATTATAGATGTACTCTGGATTCTAGGATATGGTTTTCTCATTGGGAAAACAAATTTCAATTTTCATCGCAATTTTTTCTTGACCAGATATGTAACAGATTTAGTATGTTTCATGCTAGTATCACACCTTCTAGTAGTTGAGTTAGGCTTCATTTGGTACTGTGGAGATGAGCCGCTTTTCAAAAGGGAGGGAGGCATGAACATAAGAAATCAGCTCAAAACCACAAAAGAGAAATGATAACATGGAGAAGCATGATGCATATATTTTGCATTTGTATTGCACTTGTTATGATCTCTTTATATCTACTTGGCACACTCCATGCCTAGAGATAAGTAAACATTTCTACTTCAGAGCCAACCAAATTGCTTTAATAGAACTGGGGAGATTCTATCAGATAACTGGATTATGTGGCTTAGCACAACGTGAAAATGACCTGGGTTCCAAATGAATTAGCTGAGGCACCTGTTGTTGTTGGTGCTCAAATCAAAGGTCCACTTGCAAACATGATGTGCTAGACTAACCGGTTATTGAGCTTGTTTTTATTTGTCTCATGCCACTTGAACTGAACTTTCATAAGTCTGACTTTTCAATTGGTAGAAAATCCTTTGTCATCGGCTCAATGTTGAAGTAGTTGCGGAAATGGGGGCTAGTATTCTGACTCTAGCAGAATGATCTAGACTTGTTTTATGAGTCCATAACACTACCTTTAGTGACGAACTGATTATATATTCAGTAAAATATGCTTCAAACATGTACACTTTGACTTCTTCAACAGTGCATGTAAGACATGCCTTGGGAATTGGGGTGCACTATTTTGGAGTCAAGGGAAGGAACAGGTCTCAAGTCAAACACTATCTGTTTGCTAACTTTGGCCAATCTGAACTCACTGGGTAACTGGGTGTCAGTATGACCATTTTGACATTGGTCTTGAATTTACTGTTGAAGTTGAGGGTGGCACTGCACTTCAGCGCAGGTTTTTTCTGTTTGTATGGATGAGTAAAACATCAACTTTACCTCATGTCCTACTCTTCTGTCTTTAGATAATAATTTATTTACTTTTGTTGGCAGGGACATTACATGCTGGGCCTAGCACTTGTCAACAGCCAAAGGTTATCTGAAGGAATAAAAGCACTGGAGAAGGTCTCTCCTTCCCTCCTGCTCTAATTTGTTTCTGTGCACACGCAGCTGCACACATGTGTGCTTATATTACTTTTCTTGTTTGCTGCCACAATCAATTTTAGATTCATTTTTACCATCAATGTTAAGCTCATTGCTTTGAAACCTTAGTAAGCTGACCTCCCTCAGTTACTTCAACTGTGATGGTCCAACATGCAATACAATTTGCAATAAATATGACCGGCAAAGAGTATAGCATACCATTCTTAGCAAAATATTAATACCAAGATGCCCTGTTCTAGTTCTCTTGATCTGGTAAAGATGAAAACTCTGATCTTAACCAGAATAAAGAATTAGTGCAGCACCTACGGGAACAGAAAACCATAATTATGAATGCCTTCTTTAATACAGTTCTCTTCATATGATTATGTTACTTTAGTTAGAATTCTTATTCTGTTTTTACTGATGAACCAAACTTTTTCGAAACCAGTCCTTGGAGCTTGGAAGGGGTGCACATCCTGCAAGCTACATGGTTGAAGAGATCTGGCAAGAGCTTTCTAAAGCAAAATACATCGAATGGGAAGGCTTATCAAGAAACCGAGCCTCTCAACTGCAGAAGCTGAAGTAAGCGAAGATTTTCTATGTTGCTCAATTAGTATCGCAGGGGTGTACTCTAGTACCTAATTTATTCGTTCATCATTTTACAGGATAGCATGCAAACAAGCTCTTAGGAATTACAACAGCCTTAGTAATGCAGCTGCAGATACACCTGATGAACAGCTAAATGAGCTTGAGGACATTTTCAAGAAAGCTGCAAAGGCTGATACTCCAGCAGAAGTACTAAACTGCCTAAGATGATGTTTACTTGGTTGCCTTGACTGGTCTGATCATTCGATTTATTTATTTTCAGGTTCCTGACCATCTCTGTTGCAAAATTACACTCGATATCTTCAGAGATCCAGTGATCACCCCAAGTGGAGTTACTTATGAGAGGGCTGTACTTCTTGATCATCTTCAAACGGTAACTGATACAAGCATCAACAGTTCTCGTAGTACACTAGCGTTTTACGTATCAAAATTATGAACTTCCCAAATTTGTAGGTGGGGAAGTTTGACCCCGTGACCCGGGAGGCGCTTGAACCACACCAATTAGTTCCGAATCTTGCCATCAAGGAAGCCGTACATGCATTTTTGAGCGAACATGGTTGGGCATACAAGATAAGATGATTCTTTACATATGAGGTTGGAGGTAATATTAGCAATAGAGGTTTTTGCTATTTTTGTGTTGGACAATTGGTGGGAATTTTTTTACTGTTGGGGGAGAAGTTTTAACCTGGTATGGCTGTGTACAGATTCCCCCTTTCCAGTCGATCTGTCTGTACATATGAGATGGTTGTTATGATATGAATTTTCAACAGCACACAGCGGCAATGAAGCTGGATGACTGAACTCCTGACTGTTGGCACTGTTGGTATTTAGGCATTATAGGTGTCTTGCTTTCTTAGGAATCATGATAGTTGAAGGTGTGAGTAATTTCCTAAACGGTGCTGCTTGCAGTTTGGATTCTGAAGCAATCCCCATCGCAAGCGAATGCATGATTTGATTTTCCTTTGTCAATATCATAGTGGAACCACATATAGATCTGCCAAGTGTGTTTAGACTCGAGTGCCACAGTCCACAGGTTACTGCAGCAGCAGGGACTTGCAGCTGTTGTTGTAGCGTAGCACAGAAGGGTCAATGCAATGAGCTGGACTGTTGGGATGGCACCAGCCTTAGATTATAGCATGATTTGTGGACTCACCCATCTCATGGGCACTTTTGCAACGCTACATCGAAAACTTGAAATCCTGTTGCTTATGTTGTTGGGTTAAACCTTCGGATATGTTGTATTGCCTTGTCTTCCTGCTTTATCAAAGGTTTAGTGGTGAGTTATTGGATATGAGCTTGTTGTAGTCGTAATCTGGCTGGTTCGCTTTGCCAAATCAAGGTTGCTATGAACTTGCATATGATTCTGTGTCCTTTTTCAGTTCTGGTGGCCCTTTTGTGACTAGTGCTAAATTGGTAGTATAGGAGTAACTGGGTCTCACCTCCTTGAACATGGAGGTTTTGCAATTCCTTGTATCTCTACCTAGATTTGACTAGCTTGCTGTGTATGATGCACACAGGCGCTCCATTTTCATGGCGAAGCAAGGCATCGTGGCACCACCATGGCCGCTCATCATCCCAGTCCTACCCGGCTACAAACAGATCGCCGTGAGGCGTGTCGGAAAGGAATGGCAAGGTGTAGGTGCATGCGTTGACTGCCAGTCCATGTTGCAAATGAATAGAACCCCACAGCCGCTGAGATCACCGGCGCTCCGTACGTGCAAGAAGCCTGCAACTTGAGCACCGTCTCTCTGCGTGGACATTCGCGGCGCGGATTGTGGTGGGGGGGGGGGGGGGGGGGGGGGGGGGGGGGGGAGGGGTGACGATGTCGATGAACTTGGACGCGCCGTTCAAGTTTGAGAGGATTGGGTTTGAGAAGGTGAGGGTGGAATGCGGGGAGGAAGCTGGATCGGGGTGTGGAGATGGATGAGTGGTATATCTCCGCGCTGCTGAGGAAGCCCAGGAGGTGATGGTAGACTCGATGATGATGTTGATGGAGCTCGGCGCTTACCCCCACAGAGAACAATGGCCATGGATGTCACAACTCCAAATTAGTTAAGCTTCACCTGACCGAAACTGGGATCGTGATTGGCGATGGTGGTGGGTGTGTCTCAAATGTGGTTGACACGTTGTTGTTGTTGTTACGGGGGAAGAAGAAGAAGAAGGCCGACCAAGGCCATATGTGGCCCAGTTATTTAAGCCCATGTCAAGGCCCGGGAACCCGAGGCAAACCGAGTAGAGAATTGCAACTTTCGTAATCAGCAATGCGGGTATTATACGAAGCCCCTCCAAGCAAAGGAAAAAAATATCAAATCATTCAAATTAAATAAATATAAACTATGTTTTTCGTCCATGGATAAATTAGCGAAACTTTGCAAAAATATTTTTGGAACAATCCATTGTGTGTTGAAATAGGAACCATAGCACTGCAGTGGGTTGCTCTCTTTTTGCCCACCCTAAAGCTCATCCCAGTTCGATTGTTTCTTATTGTTTTACTCTCATTGGTAATTTTAGATGCAAACTTATTTTATCCATTGTGTTCAAATAGGAACCATATGATTGCAGTGTTGTTGTGGTTTGCTCTCTTTTTGCCCACCTTAAAGCTCCTATGTTCGATTGTTTCTTATTGTTTTACTCTCACGGGCATGCGGGGCGAATGGCGCAAAAATGAAAAAGATGCAGACAAAGGGGTCGAAGTGTCGAACTAACTAGGGACCTCTGATATGTCAAATAGCGCACTAATATAAAACAATTTTAATTATTTGAGAATGCAAGACTTCATATTTCCAATTTTATTGTTAAAGTTTGAGCGAAATCTTTAGGGAACAAAATTTTACCGAAATCGAACTAGAAAATCTTGGATATAAGTGGATATTTTAAAAACCAAAAGTGAGTACTTTAGAGGAAAAAATAGAAAAAAATAAAACGATTTTATTTGACAATGCAAGACTTCATATTTCCAATTTTATCGTTAAAGTTTGAGCGAAATCTTTAGTGAACAAAATTTTACTGAAATCGAACTAGAAAATCTTGGATACAAGTGGATATTTTAAAACCAAAAAGTGAGTATTTTAGAGGAAAAATTAGTAAAACAAAAATAGGTGGTCGAAATGATGTCTAGATGATCCGTGATTTTTCTTAGAATTTATATAGAGAGTTTGACTTTTTCTAGCGTACTATCTCACATTCCCACTTAATTTGTTTTTTCTAGAGGAGAGAGAGATACCATTTGCCGGCCTCTAGATAGAAACGAAATGAGCAGAGCGCTAAATGAACTGATCTCACTTTTTGGAGACAAGTAACATGTCTATTCTCCATATCGCCATTGCCTTTGGTACGATTTTCCATGTCGGCAAGGTGGCGGTGATAGCTCCGCCGGCCTGCTTCTTCCTGCCGTCCGGCCAGCCCCCGCCGGCTGGTTGGTCGGTCTCACATGTACATTCCCCACGCCACCTTGCACATTAAGCTTCCGCCTCTGATTTAATTTGTTGCCTAGGGGCTAGAAACGTGCACATAGATATAGCCTCTCGATCGTTCGTGTACGCGCAACAAAAGCTAATGACGACGTTACCAGAAAAAGGCCGGCGGTACGGCGTCAGCAGCGTGTGGACGAGCTGGGATTAGATTTAGCTAAACGTGCACATAGATTTAGCCTCTAGATTTGCTGCGTGATTTTGTCTTGGGTTGATCACGACTCGTGCCCGAGCCGTCCCTTCCGTGGACCATCCCTAGACTATAGCGATGTGCCAAGATCGGCTTGCTTTGTTCTTTCTCAATTAGCATATATATTATTGTTATTATCAGTCGATCAGAGGCCCCATGCCGCCGGCACGCATATATGTTATCTCTATACCAAACAAAAGCTAGTAGCTTGCTTGCATTGGTCCCTAGGCCACTAGATCATGCTCTCTAATTGCTGGATATGTTGTCTCTCTCTCTCTCTCTTTAACGTATGCTGGATATGTTCTCTTCAATTTACTTGAATTTATTTGTATCGTAGTTGTCGGGGATGGCGTGTGTTGTACCTTCGTTCCAGTTGTATGATTTTTTTTTTTTTTGGCCCGGCCAGTTCCCCACTCAAAAAACTGGATTGGCACTTGTTTTTATTTATTTATTTTTGTTTTAACAAAACTTATTGAGGCAAAGATTGTTGCCATCCTAGGATCCTCATGCTTGGATTGGATCATTGGCTAAAGACACAATAATGTCATTCAATAGCACTCCTAGCTCAGTAAAGCGAGGCAACAGCTATTTTGTTGCTTCAATTCATTGCTTGGCAACGAGCCTATAGCTTGCCCGTTTACGAAGTACCGAAACTTCTGGATCTTCTAGCTCCTTCTATTATCGAGGTCCAAAGAAATAAAACTCACACGTATAGAAGGATCTAGAAGATTTTCAAATACATATGTCCAAATATTCATTTTGAAGTATACTATGGGCTTGTTTAGTTCTGAAATCCAAAATGAATATTTGGATACATGTATAGCGTATTAAATGTAGTTGAAAAACAAATCGCATTAATTTGGTGGTAGTAATGACAAATTGCTACAGTAACATGCCTAATGACAAATTAATTAGGTTCGTCTCACGAACTCCTGACGTAATATACAATTAGTTTTTAATTAGTCTATGTTTAATACTTCAAATTTGGAAATGTTATATTACAAAATCTTTTCACCAACTATCTAAACACGGTGTGGGCAACATTTGTACTAAGGCCAGTCTCAGTGGGGAGTGTCATCAGCATTAAATATCATGCCACATCAACAATTTTGCTGACATGGCAGTGATATTTATGAGGGGAGTGTCATGGGATGAGAGAGGATGTCATGGTGATGACACTCCCTGGCACAGTTCTCAAAGTTTTCAGTCTTGACAACCGTGTGATGACACTCTCCACTGAGACTGGCCTAATGTCTTTGGTTCTGAGCGGGTCGGTGGTCAGTTAATTTGGTGGTAGGGCTGTGTGCTGCCTGATCGTACGGTCGATGCCTGCTGCTGTCACATCGACTTGTGGTCTTGGGCATGGATGAGATCGAGGGGACATGGTAGGGGTCGAGCCATGCCCCAAAGGAGTGGAGGAAGCTAACTTAGCTCGGTTCACGGTTCGAAAGATACCTCTTCTGACCCGGTTCACGGTCTCCATCGCATCTTTATTTCTAGCTCTTTGAGAGCTATACATAGCCTGTTCTGAGCCTCTCGATCGATCATGCTGCATCGCAGTAGTTCTCTTTAGCTTTTGTGCGGATGTGGTGCACATACATGCACATCTATCGTAGCGTAGGACCATGAACGACGGCCGGCTAAAGACGTAGCGTCGTTCGGTGTATCCGTCGATTGACATGCTCGTAGAAAAACATGTCAGTCCCCCATTCGACATGCTCTTTAACTAAGTTACATTTGTAGAAAAACAAACCAACATATCTACACAACGTTGCAGTCCCCCGTTCTACTTAAAATGTTTTGACAGTGCACTTATAATCTTTACAAACTCGCACTAGGCCACAAACGATTTGGTGTGGCGGTCAAATCGTATATGTGCTGACGGGCGAGCCGTCCACCAGCAAACGTCTACCAGCACAAATGGCTATCTGTGTTGGCGGGCCACTTAAGGCACCCGCTAGCACAAAGAGCCATCTGTGCTGGCGGGGCACATAGTTGCCCGCCGACATTCTCTACATCTATGCTGACGGGCCGTCGGCACTCTGTAATTCTGTGCTGGCGACCCGCCAGCAAAATAATTTTGAAAATAGAATTTAAAAATTTTATAGTTTTGTACCCGTTGATTTGATGTTCCTATATATATCATTGTTTTCAAGTAAATAATAAATACTAAGAAGCATCCATATATATAGGACTGAATGAACTCACCGGTGGAATAATAATCCATATACATGACACATCAATTAACTTAAGTACTGTTTCCAAGCAAATAATATTTACTAAGAAGCATCCAACATATTTAGAATAATATTTACATAAATTGTTCAAAGATGAACCATCATTAATTGTTTTTTGTCCAGTTTGCAAGATCATCATGGTCGGGATGAGCAAGTATCCCACCATAGTCAAATTATATAGGGAAATTTGTCCCTAGGACACTGCTAAAGCTTGGTTTTGTATGGCACACATTGTGAAAGTGGATTTTGTGCTCAGCACATCGCCAAAACACGATTTGGTCCACAGCACACCCCATCGAATGATCTACTCATTTTCTGTTGAGACGAAGGGTACAAAGACCTTTTTACCCTCGAGCTCACATGCCATCTTCTCTCCGCGTCCTGCGGGAGCTTGCACTTGCCGTCTGGTCCACCGGCATGGCGGCGGGCCAGTTCCTCAGCTCGATTTGGCCGGCGTCGCGGTCCTCGGTGAGGCCGAGGTCATGCACCGACGAAGAAGTTCGGCGAGATGTCGGGGTGCTCCGCGGCATGCAGCGACATGCTTGGCGCGGGACATCCTGTACGAGCTCATAGACGACATGGATGTGGAGTGTCCGAGGACGGCGATGGGGAGCAATCAAGCGGCCTGCGCACGCTTGGAAGAATCGTGCGCTCTGCTCAGCATCTTCGAAGAGCTCAGGTCACCGCTTACCCACCTCCCTTGCTAGATGCTACGCGTAGTATTGTCAATCCAGGCTCAGTCATCCGTGACTGACTAATGGCCTGCTGGAGTGCTGGTTGTGGACTTGAGAGGATGGGGGAGAGAGAGACCTGAAGGGTGGGCCCGAGGGCAAAATAGTCCTTTCATGCATTCTCTCAGCTGAAAATGAATTGTTTATTTGATGCGGTGTGTTGTAGGCTAAACGGTGCTTTCGTGATGTGTTGGAGACAAAATTGACATTGACAATGTGTTTCTCACAAAACCGTGCTTTTGTAGTGTGTCACAGACAAAATTCCCAATTATATACCCATCGAATGGCATATCTCGTGTTGGATGAACCTTGCCAAATCAGCGTAAATATTGTCGATGTCTTTATCTTCCAAATGATCGGTTGGTGTTTTTGACAGAAACTAAACCTGCTAAATTATTAAACGTTTCAAAACGGAGGAACAAAATGCAAGCAAGCAGATATCAGATGATTATTCCCACCGCTTAGATTAAAAAGGCGCCTGCTGCATGCATGCTCGGCATCTGCGCTGAGAGATGTGACTGAATGAACTCACTGGTGGACCCCCCCCCCTCCCCCCCTGCAGCTATTTATTTCAATCAAGTCTAAAGAGCCGCGGCAGCCTTTAGAGCAAGTATTATGGTGGCCGGAGAGTCGGCGAAATGCAGACGTGGGAGAGAGAGAATGTATGAGAGAGAAGGCAGCAGGCGAGCGGCCAGACGCCAGCATTCAGCCGGCGGATGCACCGTTTGGGCCCACGAGCGCTGCTTCCTTTGTTGTTAATTGGCTGCCGTCGCTTTCATGCAATAAATGAAGACAGAACTGCTGAATAAAAAATGCAAACACCCAGCTGAGCTGGAGCAGTATTCGCCGGCAAGCGGGCGACGCTATAAGTCTTGCTCTTATTTGACGCGTACGCCGTGTACGAGCAAGTACGTGGCTGCATGCATATAAATGCTCGTCCGCCATTCGACCTGCTAGTGCTAGTCTATAGCGATAATGTGAAAGAGTGAAGGCAAACCATGGATTAATTATCTATAGGCACTGATCGATGTCTGGTCGGAGATTTTACCATTGGAATCTGTCGACCACCACCGCCGTGAAGAAAAAAGGGGACATGCATGCCAGTCTCGTTACTTGAACATCTCCGATATGCATGATCCGGCCGGCCGGAAAGTGCGACCGCCGTACACGTATCACGATCCTTTCAGCATGTACGTACGATGGATGCGCCAAGAGTCCGTCCGATCGCCTCATCACTTATGTACCCTAAAGTCTCCACACCCCCGTCATTCCTAACTTGTCACCGAAACACTGATATGTGTACCTATGTTTCTGAAAAGGTCGAGAAACAACAAGCTACTTTTTCACAACGGATCCATGGTTTGTGTATGCGTCGTCGTATGATTCCCTCTTGTCCTGATCGGCAAGTCAATCCAACAAAGCATTTGGGTCCGGCCTCTCGTACATAAAGCAATGCATTTTGCAGCTTATTGTTCTTGATTTTTTTACAATATGATTTTAAAGTATGATAAATTTAACTATCTTTATGACATGATTTCTTCAAGTAAACATTAATTTTACAAGATCTTATCTAATTATTTATAACTAATTTCGTGTTTTACTTTCTTGTTTGGACAATAGACCAATATAACATATAATATATATAAATGTCTGAAATCAGCAACATTTTGGTCAAGAAATTGTGTAGAGCTCAGAAAACTAATACAACGTAAGGTGCAGCTAATTTGAAAATAAATTTATGTGCCAATATCAACCAATTAAAATTATAAATTCACTAAAATATGTTTTCTGATTCAATAATCGACACGATGTTATTTCTAATGCAGTAAAAGAATACATTCTTTATTGTTGATACTTCGAGACAATATTTTTAATAGAGGCGCGCATAGCGCGCCAACCTGCCTAGTGTACCCTAAAGTCTCCACACCCCCGTCATTCCTAGCTTGTCACCGAAACACTGATATGTGTACCTATGTTTCTGAAAAGGTCGAGAAACAACAAGCTACTTTTTCACAACGGATCCATGGTCTGTGTATGCGTCGTCGTATGATTCCCTCTTGTCCTGATCGGCAAGTCAATCCAACAAAGCAACTGGGTCCGGCCTCTCGTACATAAAGCAATGCATTTTGCAGCTTCTTAGAGCATCTCCAACCAAACTCTTATTTTTGCGCCCCAATTTCACTTGTATGAGAGTCTCTCATTTTCTCTCTCCCTCCTAGTTTACAATCATCTCCAACCAAACTCCTATATTTATCCTCCTATACTTCACATTCCTATATTTAATTCATTCTTTCTTCAGCATTCTGATGCCTAGTGAATGAACGCCAAGTGATCCATCTTCCTCCCAAAACAAGTCTATCTTTGATACCACGGGCTGCAGCACTAGTCGAGCACAGCACGGGTCAATGTCTCAAGGAGCAGCAAACCATCTTCCTCCTCTGTCTGTGCTATCCAATCTCCCTGCTTCGTTTCCCCAAAAATCCACCCCGACCTCCCTCCTTTCCCGTGTCAAGGAGCAGCACGGGTGCTCCTCCCTCCCTCCATCCCAAATCGACGAGCAGCACGGGCGCTCCCTCCCAAATTGCGCTCCTCCATTCGTCGCCCTCCCTCACTCCCAAGTTCCAAATCGAGTAGCAGCGTTCGTCCCTCCCTCCCAAATCAAGCAGCAGCATCGAGCCCTCCCTGGCTGCAAAGCACCCGCCCTTTCACGCACAAATCGAGCAGCAGCTCCCTGGCCTCTGGATGAGAGCAGGTTAAAAATCCCGACCGCTACCGGTCCGGATACCGCGGTAACCGGTCAAACCGGTCCGGACCGGTAGCGGACGGGTCGGTTTCCAACCGGCCAAATTTAAAATTTTCAAATTTGAATTTAAAAAATTAAAAAATTAAAAAAAATTCTTAAAAATACTTTAAGGTGAGTAGATTGTAATGGTGTCAACATTTTTCAAATATTAGTTCATTTAGTATCTTTTGTTTGTATTAGAAGTTCAAACAACCTACTAAATCAACACGTTAAACTTCTAATGCCCTTAAACCGCTACTTAAACTTCTTAAAAATGTTCTCTTTTTGACACCATTAGATTTTACGCACCTTAAACTATTTTTAGGAATTTTTTAGAAATTTTCTTTTATTTTTTAATTAAAATTCGAAAATTTGTCAAACCGCTCAAACCGGCCGGCTAACCGCTCAAACCGGCTGGCTAACCGTTCGAAACCGGTTGAACAGCGGATTTAATTTGATTTTTAAATTTGTCCGGTTTCTACCGGTTTCCGGTCAAACCGGTCCGGCTAACCGCTACCGGTGGGCGGCGGTTTGGCCAGACCGGTCGGAAAAAAAAAACCGTGGATGAGAGTCCTCCTAGATTTAGGAATGGATGAGAGTCCTCCTAGATTTAGGAATGGAATGAGAGGCCGGTTGGAGAGTTTTTTTTGTGTTTCTCTCTCCTAAAACAAGAGTAGGGGTGAGATGAGGGGGTTGGAGATGCTCATAGTATTTGACATTTTTGAGAACGTGCCTAGCACATTTTTTCATTAAGCGGAAGAGAGTTTTACAACGAAGCAACTTTGAGAGAACCCTCAAAGCGCAGAAAAACAACAACAGACGAATAAAAAAAAGACCAACAGAAGCTAAACAAGCTACCAAACGACAAGAAGCGACTGTAGCTAGGAGAGCTACCACCTAACCCGCACAACCCTGCCAAACCTAAATGAGACTAAATTTCTGAGCCTGGCATAACAAACAACACAGACGAGATTGCCTAAGATCCTCCAACGACAACAGCACTGGGAAAGTATCCACCAGACACGAAGACATGGCGGCCAAGCATCCGCCCGGAAACAGCAGAGGTGGCCAAGCATCCACCAAACGACAACAAAGAAGCCACCAGCGTAGAGAGGGGCGACAACCCGCCATCAGAAGACGACCAAAAGTGACAAGGTATTTGACATGCGGGCGACCTATTAGAACCCAGCTAGGTTGAATACAAGTGTCAACAAGAAAAAATAGCAGGATATATGTATATGTGGAGTCCATCTCATGACCAACCACTACACATTAAAGCAACATAATTATCAAAGGTTCATGGATAAATTTAGGTACCACAGCTAATTAAAATTTCTTTTCTCTCTCTCATTTCTTTTTATTTTCTAGACTTTACCGATGCATATTGATCTAGTACATGATTGTTTTTTTGGGGTCGTGTCTTAATACATTTTTCATTAAGAGAAAAAAGTTATAGCGATTAGCGACACAGTTGTGAGAGAACCCTCAGTAGCATACAAAATTTTGAAAGCACCACCAAGAAGGTGTCAACTGTCAAGTGACCCAACACAGCCGGAGAAGTAAGAAAAAAGGTGAGGGGGAACCACTAAAACTTGCAAACCTAAAACATGACTAAGCTGCTAAGAATTTGTGTTATTTGTGGATCCAGTGTTGAGTTCTTTGTGGAATGTGGATCCAGTGGTTGAGTTCACATTTTACTCCGTACAATGGTAGCAGTGGGCAAACTGAATAGCCCCTCCGACCTGTCTACGACTTTTTTTTTTTCTTTTGAGTAACTGACCGTCTGTTCTGAATCCGCCAAACTAATTGTTAGCTGCTAAGAATCCAAACAGTGCTATAGCTAATAGATCATCTGGTAATTAACTGGGCACCAGCTAACCAATTATCTCAATAGCTGCACAAATCCAGCTAAAATCAGTCAACAACAGGCAATGGTGGCAAAATGACCAATCTACTCTATAAACTTATCATTTTCATATTTGGATACAGTTATAACAATATTAAGGACATTTTGGATATTTAACTGTTCCACCACCTATTAGCCAATCTATTAGCTGCTGGATCCAAATAACCTCCGATTAATAATTAGCCAGCTAGTTTTAGCAATGAACCGTTAGCCAGCTAACTATTACCTGTTAATGGATCCAGATACCGTAAATACGCATGGGTGGCACTCTGCATGTACAGAAGGTGCCACAGCGTGAGGGAGAGCATAAGAATAGGGTCATAAAAATTATGAACTACTCACTCCGTTCCAAATTACAGGTTGTTTTTGTCTTTTATAAGTACATGATGTTTACTATGCACCTAGATATACATCATGTCTAGATATATAAAGAAACTATATATATTTTAAAAAATAAAAAATCTATAATTTGAAAAGGAGGTATAAAAATGAAACGCATACTTACGTTCTTATGGACGCGTATATAACACTTGGCGGGATTGAGAGCAAAACCAAACACAAGTGGAGGGGAACCGTAAAAATTATAAACTGACGAGGATGAAGCACACACGCATATACATGCTTATATGGACGCATGTATGGCACACGGCGTAGTTGAGAGCAAACTAAAAACAAGTGGAGCTAAACCTTAAAAATTATAAACTAACAAGAAAGCACACACTTACGTGCTTGTGGATGCCTGCAACACATGGCGGGTACGCGGTGTTGAGAGAGCACCAAAAAAAAAATCAAAATCAAAACCGGCCACATAATGCAAACAAAGGCAAAAGGCATCCGGCCGGCCTACAATGCAAAATCCAAGCATATCTCAGATAATAACAAATTAAATAGCACCTTTTAACTGTACCTGATAAACCTCCAGGCAAGAACAATGTCACCAAGGGCTGTTTTTGTATATATCCTCTGGATTACACTATACAAAGTACAAATTAATGATCTCTTTATTACTAGTAGTGATCCGAAAACTTTGTACTACTCCAAAGGCATATGCGTACACCTAGTCCACCATACGCCGACGTGTACCTGTGGGCCCGGCACAGCGACGCGGTTCATGAGTGAGTTTATAGGGAGCGAGGAGCGCGCGGCCTCCCCCATCGACGGTTTCATTTCGTCATCCTCGTGAGTCCTCTCGTCGGTTCCGTCCGGTGCTCTAGTGAACCGTGCCGGAGAAGATGGCCGTGGGAGAGCAGGGAGGCGCGGCGGCGGCGGCGCTGTGGTTGGCTGCGGCGGCGGCGGTCGGCGCCGCCGTGGTCCTCTTCGTCCTCGACGCCGGCGTGCGGAGGCTGCACGGGTGGTACAGGGAGGCGGCGCTGGGGGAGGAGAGGAGGTCGAGGCTGCCGCCGGGGGAGATGGGGTGGCCCGTCGTCGGCGCCATGTGGGCCTTCCTCCGCGCCTTCAAGTCCGGCAAGCCTGACGCCTTCATCGCCTCCTTCGTCCGACGGTCAGTTACCAGTAACCTCTCCCTCACCAATGCCAAAGCCATCCTCTTCACTTCTTCAGACAGGAGGATGCTTGCTGTTTGATTCCTGTTCGTTGGTGCTGGGGAGGAATGAAATCTTCTGGTCCTTGCATCCCTCTGCCTCTCTAGCTATCACTCTCTCTGCTACTGCTATTACAATTCTGTTTTTTTTAAGAAAAGAAAAGAAAAGAATTTGAGCACTTCTCTAGTGCAATCAGATGGATGCTTTTGGGTGTGCACTAAAAGATGGTCCCCTTTTGGTGATGCTAAGTACGCTGCATAGCCATGCATCTCATCTGCAAGCAGCACACAACAGGAGGGAGGGAAGACCCTTCAGCCTGGTCCCTGGTCGACCTCAAACAGGCACACGTACTACGCAAAAGTTGCTTCAAGATCTTCTCCTATTACCTCCTTCTCCTCCAACTTGTTTCTGTCTTCAGTTCTTTGTGCGCTCGATTGTTCTTTAGACTCTGTAACCTGAAACATGCATGCAAAATCCCTAGTATTTGGGTGTGTATAGTATAGTACAAGCATGCAAGAAATGTCTTCTATGATTCAGGAAGGTTGATGACGCCACGATATCCTACGTGTACTCCTGCATATCACCATCTACAGTAGTCGTAGTCAGTGAATCACTGTCACCGATTTCTGTCAGGCTGCTGCTGTGACTTCAAACATGTGCAGTCATCCAGTCAGTCAAAGTGTCCGACAGTCAGTCAGTCAGTGATGGCTGATCTGATCTGATCTGATCTGATGCATGGAGGGAATGCAGAATGCTTGCTGGCGCTGCCCCCACTGCCCAAAAGGAGATGTCTCTGACTGATTGATTATTTCCACCACCTCTCTCTCCCATGCCAGCATTCAGGGCATATTCCATCTTTGGCATGCCCAAATCTTCGCCGATAATGCCCCTGCTCTGCTCTGCTAATCAACAGCGGGCCGGGGCGATGATGCCCTGCTTGGCACCTACCTCATCGCGTCCTTGATTCTCCACCCATATGCCGTCAAAAAGCAGCTGCTTTTGCTTATCCTATCTATCCTTTTCCTCGCAAAAGAAAAAGTTTGATTTGTTCTTGTTTAATACTAATCATTATGCTGTGGAATCGTCTCTTCAGTTTGCTGGCTAGACAAGTGTTTTTGTGTGCTGTGCCCTCCAAATTTGTCTCTGTCAATTCTTCATCGTCGTCGAGTGTCGGTCTGTCCAAAGCGATTTGTAAATATGATACGAGTACTAAGGTGAATCTGTTAATATTATTTCAACTGATGGCGATTTCCTGATCGATGAGCACTATATAATTCATACGAGAATATGTTCTGCGCCTCTCTTTACTATTTAGGTAGTATCTATGTAAAAAATGCTCGCACTCTTCTTAGCGCCTCATACGTGTTCGGTTGCTGCTTTTCGCAATCCATATGCTGTATTTTGCCCGGGAAGGCTGAAACTCACAGCTTCAGAAAGAATTGAAGGCATTATTTGGAATTTGTCACTCACAACTTCAGAAAGTTGCATGTATTGCAGTTGCACGATGTTAATGGTGAGGATCTAGGTATGATTCTCCACGCAAAATGGTGCATCTAGCACACATGAGCCGTTTCAGAGAAAGGGAAGAGAAAAATGGACCATTCTGGCGTATGGTGTTGTTGATCGATCAGCCTCACAAGAGCTCAATCATTTTTTTTTTTTGAGATCAGAGCTCAATCAGTTGTGCTGATTACATGAGCTGTTTCGGAGTGCATGTTCACCAAGAAAAAAAAAGGGATCTATTCTGTCGTCTGGTGTTAATCTTTGATCAGCAGTCTGAAACGAGAGCAGCCCATCAGTTGTTGCACTAACATTACTCTGATTTAATTTGGACGCCATTTTAATTTTGGCAATTTGGCATGCATGCAGGTTTGGGCGCACTGGCGTGTACCGAACATTCATGTTCAGCAGCCCGACGATCCTGCTGTCGACGCCGGAGGCGTGCAAGCAGGTGCTGATGGACGACGACGGCTTCGTCACCGGCTGGCCCAAGGCGACGGTGGCGCTGATCGGGCCCAAGTCGTTCGTGGCCATGCCCTACGACGAGCACCGCCGCTTGCGCAAGCTCACGGCCGCGCCCATCAACGGCTTCGACGCGCTCACCTCCTACCTCCCCTTCATCGACCGCACCGTGAAGTCATCCCTGCGCGCGTGGGCCGCCGAGTGCGCCGACGGCGGCGGCGAGGTCGCGTTCCTGACGGAGCTCCGGCGGATGACCTTCAAGATCATCGTGCAGATCTTCCTGGGCGGCGCCGGCGACGCCACCATGCGCGCCCTGGAGCGGAGCTACACGGACCTCAACTACGGGATGCGCGCCATGGCCATCAACCTCCCGGGGTTCGCGTACCACCGGGCGCTGGGGGCTCGCCGGAGGCTGGTCTCCGTGCTGCAGGGCGTGCTGGACGAGCGGCGCGGCGCGACGGCGAAAGGGTTCACGAGGTCCAGCAGCGTCGACATGATGGACAGGCTGATCGAGGCGGAGGACGAGCACGGCCGGAGGTTGAAGGACGACGAGATCATCGACATCCTCATCATGTACCTCAACGCCGGACACGAGTCCTCCGGACACATCACCATGTGGGCCACCGTGTTCCTGCAGGAGAACCCCGAAATCTTTGAAAAGGCAAAGGTATGTGATAGTGGGTTTATAATGGTGGTGAAAAGATTGAATCTTTTTTCAGCTCAGACGACATTAATTATTTGGAGATCAGTTTGGTTGGCTGATGATGCATATCTTGTCGTCGCAGGCGGAGCAGGAGGCGATCATGAGGAGCATTCCGCCGACGCAGACGGGGCTGACGCTGAGGGACTTCAGGAAGATGGAATACCTCTCACAGGTGATTAAGTAGCGTGTTTTTGTAGCAAATTAAAGGCATTATCTTCAGGTCATTCGGCAGTGACTCTTAGCACACGAGCAAGATTCCATTCTTGGACAGTATAATGCAACCAACAAGCAAGATTACACTGACGAACTCCTATCTGTCTGAAGGTGATCGATGAGACGCTGCGGTTTGTCAACATCTCGTTCGTGTCCTTCCGCCAGGCGACCAAAGACGTCTTTGTCAATGGTGCGCAACCTCACATCACACGCACTCTTGTGATCTTGTTTCCAGAGTGCTCGATCGATCACCTTTTGTCTGAATTGATTGAAACATTCTGTGTGCATGCATGTCTCCAAATTAACAGGGTACCTGATCCCCAAGGGCTGGAAGGTTCAGCTGTGGTACAGGAGCGTGCACATGGACCCTCAGGTCTACCTTGACCCCAAGAAGTTCAACCCCTCGAGATGGGAGGTAGTGTAACAGAGACACCACACCATTGCCATTTCTGAACAAATGCAATGACATGATGAATACTCTTGTTTCCTTACAGGGCCACTCGCCGAGAGCCGGCACATTCCTTCCCTTCGGGCTGGGCGCCAGGCTCTGCCCCGGCAACGACCTTGCCAAGCTGGAGATCTCCGTCTTCCTCCACCACTTCCTCCTCGGATACAGGTAACTGTAGTCTGTAGCTTCTTTCGTTCAGGGTTTAAGTGAAGAAAGTAAAAAGTAGAAACCACAGGTGTTTTTTGCTTTGTTCAGATGACACCTTATCTGAATAATGGGTGTTCGTCTCTGATGATCTGTTTCGCTTTTGGCACTGGCAGACTGAAGAGGACGAACCCCAACTGCCGGGTGAGGTTCCTGCCCCACCCCAGGCCGGTGGACAACTGCCTCGCCAAGATCACCAGAGTCTCGGATGAATACTGAATTCTGATCAAACCTAGTTAGCTGGGGCCAGAAAAAAGGGACCGGACTATTGTCAAGCTGTCTGTGCAAAAAAATAAGATTAGCAAGAAAATGAAGTATTACATGAGTGACATGTTGTATCCTTCAATAATGTGCTTCTCCCTGTGTTGCTCGGCAAGGCTACCTGTTTGGCTGCTGCTCCCGCGTCACAAATGGCATCCTCCGTACTGCACTAACACTAGTGAGACTGCAGTATGCACTTTGTTTAGTTCCATGAAAATGGGTGAAAACTTTATGTATTGAGCCGTGTGCACGATTCTCTAGATGAAAACTTTTAGTCCGTATGCTAAAGAGATGCAAAAGCATACTCCCTCTGTCAAAAAAAAGATGTCTTAGGATTCAAAATTTGTCCAAAAAAAACGATGCTATAGGATTCAGACATCATGCCTGAATAATTTGGAGTATTAAACTTGTACATGCAACTCAACTAACTAAGGAGGCATGCGTCTTTTCCATCCACTTTCACCTTAATACAAGGATGTGCAATTCTCTTATGTATTTGAGAAAAAAAAAACGTTTTACCGTACCAAAAAAAAGATCATGTTTATGGCGATGACCATGGTCTTAGGCATACAAGCGAGATTCCATTCTTCGACAGTATAATGCAACCAAGCAGCAAGATTATACTGACGAACTCCTATCTGTCTGAAGGTGATCGATGAGACGCTGCGGCTCGTCAACATCTCGTTAGTGTCCTTCCGTCAGGCGACCAAAGACGTATCTCTGTCAATGGTGCGCAACCTCACATCAGACACAGTGTTGGATATGATCCGAATTATAACGTGTGTCTTGTGGGGACGCCTGGAGGGCCCACGGTTCGGGTTGTGTGTTTTAGCGGATTTGTTTCCGTATTTGACTGCAGTCAGTTTAGTCCACCCATATCTACATCTTGTAAGCCGCAAGGGATGAGGAGACGACTCATTGTATTCCCTGCGTTGTAACTCTCACATTATAGCGAAGATCGCCGGTTGGCGCCCGTGGTTTTTTCCCGCAAGGGTTTTCCACGTTAAATCTGTGTCTCGTGTTCGATCTTGTTTACGCATTATTTGCTAACACACAGTCTTGTAATCTTGTTTCCAGAGTGCTCGTATCGATCGCTTTTGCCTGAATTGACTGAAACATTCTGTGTGCTCGCTTGGAAATAAGCTGTGCCCACATTGGAAATCGGTGCTGTCTGCTCGCTTGGGGGTGAAGATAGTTCCACCTTGTGAACCAACAGTAAGGATATACAAAGAACTAAACCAAGCAAGAAGGACATTCAAAGTACTCAATCAAGCAGGAAGGACTTAGAATCTGCAGACAAATCAATGGGAATTTCGTTTCGATGTCAATGTCCCAATTGGCAAAGCAATTATGAATGCAGTAGGAAGTTTTGTGCTGTTGCTTCGATGTCCCGGGCCTGAAAGTGTTTGAGCGCGCTTGAGTGGGGAAAATCTATGGTGATGTACCTTTCGAAATGTCTCTTTACTGGGTTCTTCTTGAATATTTTGTTTTGTTTCTAGCTCCCTTGCACGCTGAAATGCTCAACATTGCTACAACTATAAGTGTGGATTCTAGTGATTCTAACAACACTGAAGGAAACTCATTTTGTTGGATGATAGTTCGAGGTAGCAATATGATGTGTACATTTCATTCAACTCTTGGATTGCTATATTGCTTTGATGATTGTGGACACGTCATAGTCTTTTTTTTTTAACGGACGGCAAGAGTTTTGCCGAATTTTTATTAGGGCATACAAAGGAGCACACACCCTAAAACACAACATCAACTCCGACCAACTTAGAACAGCTAAACAACCAAAACAAACCAAAAAATCTACTGCTACCGGCTCCAAACACCTGATACAAACAACTAAACTAGAATCAGATTTGAAGGGCTAAATTGAACTGTTGGAGGTCCTCTTTGATAAGGAAGGCAACACGTCATAATCTCAATCTGCCTTTTCTAGTTTTCTGCAAAATGCAAGGGAACGAACGAACGAAAGAAATCCATATACAAAATGCAGTTATGTTCACCACATCTTTCAGCTGCCGTGGTCTCGTGTCTGGCGCGTGTGTACTGTGCGTGTAAGAGCAAGGGCCACGGGCAATTTTGTATATGGATGATTTAGCCAACGGTTAGCTAGATGATTTAGCCAAATTACTGTGTGTGTGACTGCTGCAAGGCTAATAATTTAGCCAACTGCTAGCTAAATGATCTTGTCATGTCATTCTAAGGCATCCTGCTTGATAGCTCATCCATATAATAGGTTGGCTTTATGCGTGAGAGCATTAATGTTTAGTTAGACTCTCATCTTTCATTCTCTCACTATTTTTTTGAATTCGTGTTACAACCCGCTTCTCCTTTCTCTCCTCTTCTCTCCCCTCTAGCTCGCTGCAAATCTGAGGTGACACTTTATTTAGCCCGCCTATGTCATCACATAATATTTGCTCTAAGGTCATGATTAGTTCATGGAGAATGGAGAAAGTTTATGCATTAGGAGACGTGCATTGTGAGAAGAGACATAGAAATTGATAGAGAAACTTTATGCATTTTGAAGTAACTAAACAAGGCCTAAGGCTGTCCGCACCGGGACCTGGGAGCCCGCACGGTATGCGCCATCTGGCGTGCATGCCGTGCGGGGTCCCGTTTTTGGGGCTGCAGCGGCGACCTGGGAGCGGCTCGGTACCTCCAGGTCGCGCGCTCGCGCGGTACTCCCAGAGCGCGGAAAATGCGCCCGGTACCAGCCACGTTGGCGTGGGGCCCGCCTACCGCGCGCCTTCTCCAACCACCAGGAAGTCGGTCGCGCGCGCGAGGAGCTTGATCTGCGCCGGCGCAAGAGGAAGAGGGAGGAAGCAGAGGAGGGCCGCCGAGGAGGAGCGCCGCCGCCGCGAGATCCGCCTCCTCTGCCTCTGCTCCCGCGCGCAGGGAGGGAGGAGAAGGGCGCCGGGCCGGGCAAGCTCCGCCGTGAAGCTTCGGGTCGCCGCCACCCGCGCCGACGGGCGCCAACCCGCCCGAGATCCACCCGCCAATGGAGGAGGGCCGGCCGAGGAGGAGTCGAGGCGGACGAAGAGAGAGAGGTAGGGGAGAGAGCGGCGCGACGGAGGAGGGCTGGCCGGGGAGGAGCCGAGGCGGCCGCGCGCGAGCTTCGGGCCGCCGCCACCCGCGCCGGCGGCAGGCGTGGCAGGAGGAGGGAGCCGCGCCGCCGCGCCGCCCGGAGCTCGGAGCCGGCGCCGGCCTCCTCCGCCCGTGGCGGCGAGTGAAGGTGGGGCAGAGGGGGCCGGCAGAGGGGGATGGATCCGCGCCGGAGGAGGTGCGCCCCGGCCGCGGATCGAGCCCCGCCGGCGCGCAGAGGAGGGAGGAGGAGGAGCGGCGGCGCTCGGGCGGAGGGGAGGAGGAAGAGCGGCCATGGATGCGCCGCCCCGCGCCCGATGCGCCGGCGTGGAGGAGTGCGCGGGGGAGATGGCGGCGCGCCGAAGGTGGGGCGAGCGGCGGGCTCGAGCTCCGCCTTCGATTTGGCGTCCGGCGCGGCGGGCTCGAGCTCCCCGCCGCTCGCAAGCGGAGGGAGGTGGAGCGACGCGCGTGCAGGCGGGCGGAGGGCCGCGGGGAAGCAGAGGAGGCGGTGGGCAGCGTCGTCGTGGAGAGAGAGAAGAGGGGGAGAGAGGCTGGCGGAGAAAGAGGAGAGAGGCCGTGTTTAGATAGGTATGGAAAAGTTTTTGAGGGTAATAAATGCATCTTTGATCAATAATTAGAGGTATTAATTAAAGGCAGTTTACAAAACTATCTCCACAACCCTAGGTAAATTCTCGAGACGAATCTAATGAGGTCTTTGACCACACGATTAGAAGATGGTTACTGTAGAATTACTGTACCAAATCATAGATTAATTATGCTCATTAGATTCGTCGCGCAAAGTTGCACCCATCTGTAAAAAGGTTTTACAAATAAACTTCATTTAGTGCTTCATGCATACAAGATTCTTTGCATTTAATGCCTCTAAAAAAATTTTCATATGGCATCTAAACACGACCAGAGGAAGAGTGGTGGGCCCCGCGGTGGAGAGAGGGGGAGGAGATGTTAGTTGGGATGGTTAAATAAAATATAGTATAGTTGGTATAGAGTATGAGATATAGAAGTTGACGGGTGCGGAAGAAATGGATTTAGAGTAGAGAATCTCGCTGACCAGGACAGAATATTCTCTTTTAGAGGATAGAGGAGAGAACGACCAGTGCGGACAGCCTAAGAGCAGGACTTATAACAACGCCTACTGCCGGCAAAAACGAGCTCCAGCTCAGCTGGGTGCTGCGTTTTTTATTCAGTAACAGTAGATTTATTTATGTCACGGAAGCGGCGACAGCTAATTGAGAGCGAAGGCAACGGCACTAGTAGGCCAAACAGTGCATTCGCTCGCTGTCTACCAGCGTCTCGCCGCCCACCGTGGCCTCTCTCTCCTACCATTTCTCCTCCATATTAACATTACGTCCGCTCTCCAGCCATCGTAATACCTGCTCTGGTACTAGGGCCGCGTTTAGATGGAACTCAAAAAAATTTACAGTACGTCGGACACACATTTGAAGTATTAAATATAGACTAGTTACAAAACTAATTACAGATTCTGTCAGTAAATCGCAAGACGAACCTAATGAGTCTAATTAACCCGTCATTAGCACATGTTACTGTAGCAATTTATTGTCTAATCATAACCTAACTAGGCTCATTAGATTCGTCTCGCGAAGTACACTCCATCCATATAATGGGTTATTTTTTTCGACTACATTTAATATGCCATGCATGCGAAAGAACGTACTCGAAAAAAATTTCGCAACCCATCTAAACAGGCCTAGGTGCGGTGCCATTGTTCATGACCTGAGCACGTCCATAATGTCTCTGACTCCTCTACTGTGAGCGGCTCAAATCAATGCTGCTGGCCATACTCGATGCAAGTGCCCCAAGCAGACGCGTTTCCCGCTTGATGAATGCAGGATGCACTTCTGCTTCAGGCTGCGTACGTATTTTCCAGTTGAATAATAATAACATTTGCACTTTTTGTTCCAACTTCCAACTCGAGTAACACTACAGTACTGTACGGAGTACTATTCATCGTAATAATACCATTTGGCAGCGTGTGAGGCACCCCGCCATCGGATTTCGAAGGTTCGGATTCGTGCGCCAACCTTCCCACCTTGCCCGAAACAAACAACATTCCCGGGAAAACATAGGCCAGGCCCACATTTATTTTTAACTTTCCAAAGCTACCCTTCCCAGAATGCCCCGCCTGCGAGCGTTTATGGGCAAGTGGTCAGGGGCACCCCCGTCCAACGCATGAAAAGGAAGGAAGGTGCTGGCTATTAGTCCCCACTTTTCCGCTGAAAAAGGGGTGGGATACGAAATAGCAGCAGGTCCCTTGTCCCTTTCCATCCATCCCGCATTCCCTTCTTCCTCCCCCGAATCATCCGAATCCGCCGCCGTGCCCGCGCGATCGAGAGAATGGTAAGCGCTCCTCGCTCCCTGGACTTGTTCTTCGTCCCTTGTTGGTTTTGCGCTAAGATGATTGGGTTGGTTTAGTGATTGGGGAGAGTGGTTGTTGGGTTTGGTGAATTGTTTGTTCTTGGAAGGAGGGGCCTCTCGCAGTCTCGCTTCGCTTTGCTGTGGGAAAAAGCGCGCCCGGCCGCCTTCAGCGCCCCCCGCCGCGCCCTGCCGCCGGCCTTACCGGGCTCTCCCATTCTCTCCTCCCTGCCCAGCGCCCTCTGCCGGCAGCTCGTGCCAGGCGACCATCGGCCGGCCTCGCCTTCTCGCCGCGCCTCCCCAGCGCCCGCCGCCCGCCCCTGAGCTCCGGCCGGGCCTTCTGCGCTACCAAATGGCGCCCTAAATCCGCTCCACCCTCTCGGCCTTATTTTCTAGCCTTCATCCGGCGCAGGCGACGAACATGCGACAGGTACTCCCGCCTACCCCCTTCCCTTTCCTTCTTGCGGTGCGAAATCGAACCCCCAGAACCCTGATGTACGCTTTTTATATTTGGATCTGGTTCGACCATGTAGTATTTATCTTCTAAACTTCGGAAATTCTTGATACTCAACTAAAGTGCCGGTGCATTTTGTTTCCTATAAAATTTGGGGGGTTCAACTAAACTCCCAATGCCCCCACTTGAGTTCTGGGTTGGTGTGTGGATTAATATTCGGTTATGGTGTCAAGGAGGTGTAGTAATTTTCTAGAATCAGCAACATTCATAAATATTTTTAGTGCTTGGCAAGTAGTGGGTTCAAATCACCAATGGAGAGAGGCGGCCTCCTTTATGGAACTGGTGGAATCATCTTCTTTCTCCAGAGTGGTTGTTCTGTATTAAAAGATGAAGTCTACGTTGTAGGTTCAATCAACTTGATGCAGCAAACTAGCTGTGTAAGAGGGAAACGATGTTTTCCCACTATATGCAATAAGTTAAGAGAGTACTCCTTTAGTCCTTTTCATCATTATCTTCTGTAAACTGGCATTGCTGACTGGTGAGTGAAAATTGAAGACAAGATTGAGTATATGATCCTCACATTGCAATCACACTAATATATTGTGAGATAATGATGGAGATGTAGATCATGCAAAATTTCTGGTTGCATTCTGTGGCGGAAACTATTCGCGGCATAATTTCCTCCGGTTGCGGCATAGTGTTATCAACATTCTGAAATGTTGTTTCTGTGGCGGAAATCCTTAGTGGCATAATACTTGCTCCGTTTTTAAATACATGACGTTTCTGACAAGCTAATTAGTTCAAAAATGAATTAGTTATCTTGTCCTAAACCTCGTATTAAAGAACAAAGGGAGTGTATGATAGTGTCTCTTGCTCTGTAATTTTTTGTTCTACGGTTCACATTTTTTTCTGAGCGCAGCTAATTGTCCTTTTGCAGTGAACAAGTGAGCGTATCTGGTACAGTTGGCAGGCTCTACTTCCGATCACATTTGCACATTTCAGGATGAGCTCCAAGATCATGATAACCTACAAGAGGAAGCGTGTTACCTCACAAGACCATACTGCGGATGACGCAGCTATTGATTCATCTCCTGCTGCTTCCAGTAATGTAGTTCCCAGCAATTTACCCCCCAAGTTTGATGCGCATGCTGAGAACACCATTGTAAATGAAGACAATTTTGTGAGGAATCTTTCCTTGTTTCTCTTCCTGCTGATGTTGTTAGTTGATGGCATATCTATCACATGTAATTATCTAGGTTATTGCTGTTTCCACATTCATTAAAAGTCAGATATTTGCATCTAAAAATGTTAATGGCACATGTTCTCATCAATTATATGTATTCTAACACTAAAACCTGAACATTCTCTAAAAGAATCCTTGATATTTTTGTGTTCTGACTTCTGAAAAACAGTTAGCAATTAGTTTCCATCTTAGATCACTGAGGAATCTTCAGTTTTATCTTCCATCTACTTTCTTTTCTGATCCTCTTCTCACCTGGAATGATTGGCAGGTTACTCCTACAAAGCAACAGCGCTTGTCAATGCAACAAAACATCAAAGAAGAATGTGAACCAGAGAGAGGGCAAAATGGGTTGGATATATCGGTACCACAGAAAGAACAACCTGAGATTTGTTCTGCCACGATTCCGACAGCAGAGGCACACGGCAAATTATTACAGTGCAGCGAGGGCACAAATAATCAAATCCCTGTTTCAAGTTCTGTGTGTGATCTCATGCATGCTGATGCAACGGCTGATTGGACAAAAGATCCAAATACCTCAGCCACTGCAGAAATAAATTCTCATAAAGGACCAGAAAAAAATGTGGGATCTCACCAGTGTAAGAATAGATTTAGTCCTTTGCTTACCTTTCGCAGGCGAGTTAAAAAGAAAATTAATTTGGATGAACCAGCAGAGGAAATTTGTTCACCAGAGAATGACAAACAGTGTTCAACACTGACATGCAGCCAACCAAGCTCGTCAGTTAACAATACACCCTTGCTCAAATATACTACTCGAAACCCTTTGGATACTGAGGATAAGGTACAATTTTATATTCATCTTACCCTACACATGTAAAATGACACATAATGGCATGATTTTCTTGATCTTTCCTTCATATCCCTGCCTTATTCTATTTTTGCTTGGGGTCCATTTTGATATAGTAGTAATAAGGTGTTAGCTGGAAAACAAGAGAAGGTAACCTGACATGATTTCATAATTTAGGCACAAGAAATTATCAATGTACCTGAGTCAAGGTATGAAGTCTGTTAATCTAAGCTATGAAGTTCAGATGCTAGATGAGTGATCTTGTACACTTCTTTCAAACACACTAAAAAGCAAAACTGTAAATATACTGAGCAATAGCCCAGTCGTAGAAATTGTTCATCATACTTAGCTACATAAAGTGCTAAAAACATAAAGAAGCAGAGGGGACCTTGTATACTGAGCATATCTGTATCTGCTACTTTCAGTACCTTGTACTATTGAAATGGTGTGTCACTGTCTGGAAATATTATGATAGTTAAAAGGCTTTCAAAATTAGCTGATTAGCATTCTGTCATGTTTAATTATAATTATTACATCTCCTTTCCGTGTTTAAAAGTTAGAACTAGATCTTTGTCAGTTAGAGAATGAGAAGCAAAAATGATGTCATTAAAGGATTATTTTGCTTTTGTGTGAGTATATAAAACATTTCAACATATATTCATGGTCTTTTGGTATTGTTGGCAAATTTTCTATACAAGGTAACATAAAGTAATGAAAGAGGTGACACCATGTATACAGAAATTTCTAAATGTTGTGTTCTTTCCACAACTATCATGCCGATTCCTATTTTTTCTTACTATAGTTTTTTTTTCATTTTTAAATCCATTTTATGTCACTATAGGTGTACTTGCTCTGTTTTTTTATGTATTGCTTTGGTAATAACCCATGTGGTTGTAGATAATTTCCTTGTTTGTCCCCACATTATTTGCATAGGCCATTCAGAATAATAAAAACCTCACATTTAATTCAATTACAGATAGCTACACTGAGAACTACTGGGCTATCTGAACAAGCTGAACACACGCCTGAACAAAAAAGGTAAGGTGATTGTACTTGTTTTTTTATTAATACACACGCAATAAATTAATACAATGTTCCTTTTGTAGTTTGCAAATAGTAAAATCCTCAGTTCAGCATATGGTTCCACAGATTGCTGAAGGTGGAAGCCAAAACATGACCCTGGAAGATGATGGTACGCCCGTGTCAAAGTTCACTAGTGTAAAAGAGGTTAGGGAGCAAGGTGCAACAGTGGAGGAATTGAGTAGAACATTGCCAATCGCTATTGAAGTGCCAAAAGTTATTGATGTGCAGGGGGAGGGACATGGAATTGCACAAACTACCCTGCAGTCACCAAGACAAAACGTTAATCTCAGTTGGTTGAAACTTACCAATAAATCCGCTGCAGAAGATGTTCCAGAATCTCAAGGTTCAACAAAAAATGTACCAGTTATTGTCTTGGATGATGATAGTGACGAGAGAGGCAAAGGGCTGGGAAATTCAGAGGCTCTTGATCAGGATCTTCATAATCAAAATAAAAAAGATCCTTCAGGTATAATTGACCTGAACTGTGCTGAATTACAACAAGAGGGGTTTCTCCGTTTGGGTGATTCATCAATTCAAAAGCTAACAGATCAGGTGAGGGATAATAGTTTATTTACATGTTTACTTGGCAGCTCAGCATAGCAGGGAGATAAGGTTTTTCTTTGTATTCAGTTTTATATGCGAGTGTGGAGGGGTGGTTTGACACATTCGTTTAATTTCTTGCCCTTCATACAACCAACAAATTGTCTACAAGCTTGAATTCGTTTTCTTTTTGTCATATAAATACAATGTACTATAACTGTAAAAATAAAAATATTAACAGAGATAAACTGAAACATTTTCTCACTGCTTGCAGGATCTAGCTGGCACTGCTCGAAAACAGATGTCCCAACCAATTGAAAGAATGTTTTTCACAAAGGAGAAAGACATTGTCCGTGGCAAGCAGCAACAGAATGAAGAAAGCTCAACCATGGGTACCTCTTACTCAAATTTTTTTGACCTGGCTTCACCATGGAACACTGGGAGTTTGAAGGGACCAAGGAGCTTGCCTTCAGAATTGAAGTACAGAATAATGGATAAAGCTCCTGAATTCAGTTTGGATCTAAGCCTTGATAGTTTCCAAGACAGTAGAGTGTCTGCCCTAAGGAGTGCTAAGTTGTTTCTTGGAGGCACATCCAGCATATCTCATAAACTGACTGAAAGGCTTGGCACATACTCCTACAAGAGGCACTCAGCTCCATGGTCAGAAGAAGAGTTGGATTTTCTTTGGATTGGAGTTAGGAGGTATGGCATCAACAATTGGAATGCAATGTTGAGGGATACACGGCTACGTTTTTCGAACTCAAGGATGCCTGAGGATCTTGCTAAGCAATGGGACAAGGAGCAGAAGAAGCTTCTGACATCTGCTCTGGGTCCTGCACCGCCTCTTCATATAGCGGATGATTATCTCAGTAGAGCTTCGTGCTCAGGTTGCTCAAAATCTCCATTTATTGGAGCCCAACCAGACCTTTCATTGGGCGACATCTACTTTCACAACGCTCGTGCTTCTGATAGAGGTCAGCATCATTTATCAAGTTTGGGCATGTTTAACCTTCATGGAACTAATGGTGGGCCAAGAAATCTGTCCCTGGGAGGCTTCCCAGGGGCCTCTTCCTCGCATGGAAGAAGTGGCAGCAGGCGCAGGAGGGCATCCAAGCTCCAAAAGTCGTACTACGGCAGCAAGTCACCTTGGTTCCAGGAACCATCAGAGAGAACACATCAGCTGTTTCCCATGAACCAACTACCAATCAACAGCCTTCCCCAGTGGCTTAGCAAGGAAGCAGACACTGGCACACGCCGAATCGACCGCGAGATGTGGCCGAGCTTGGCACCAGCACCAGGGCATTCTGTTGCAGATCCACCGAGGGATGGCCTGAGAGCTAATCTCTTTTCTGACGACGTGAAGCCCCATGTCCTCCCCGATGCTTCCGTGAAGAGCGCGATGAAGAGCGCATATTGGCGGTCGTTTGGCAAGAGGCTGTTCCAGACTGGCGACGCCTTGGATCTGAACCGGGGGGCTGCAGCTGCAGCCATCGCCGGAGCCACCGGTGCCACCCCTAGCCACACCGGCGCGTCATCGGAAGAGACGGTGTCAGACAGCTGAGGGCCCATGCTTAATACGGGCCCTTGTTATACCCGTGCGCCATATTGCAATTCATCCAGTATTTGATGCTGAAGCTGGTGAAGAGTAGCAACGAAGTGTTTAATCTGCAATGCCGTGCCAGCGGATAATCTGATTGCATCTTGTAAAGTAGCAGCAGTATATAGCAAACTAGGTGTTAGCTCTCTCCACTCCATCCATAGAGAGGAGGTTCTATCCAGGGTTAAATTTTTCGCTACAGTAGCGGTTTTTTCGGGAATAAAAACCGGGCCGGTAAACCGGTCAAACCGGCCGGTTAACCAGTAGGAGCGGTTTGGTAGTGTCGGTTTTGAGCGGTAACCGGCCCTATTATGCTACCGGACCGGACCGGTTTGACCGGTAACCGGTCAAACCGGACCGGTTTGGAACGGTAAAAAAAACCCTGGTTCTATCCTGTACTATCTTTTTCTTGAAGAGTTTATCCTGTAAGGCTAGTCTCAGTGGAGGTTTCATCGACACACTTACCTAGAGTGACACATCATCTAAGAGAAGTTTGAAACTATGGTGAAACACCCTCCCTCAATGCAAAGTTTCATCTCGTGTTGTTCCCAAGACAACATGCAAGACACAAGCTGTCTAGAGTACCGTGTAGAGAGAGTTTCATGAGGATGAAACTCATTTCACATCTCTCTTTATTAATACACTGTCACATCATCAAAAATGCTGACATGGCAATCTATTTAATGCTGATGAAACTCTCACTGAGACTGGCCTAATATCTCGATCGTTTAAGCAGAAGAGATACCTTGATTTAATATCATTCTTTTGTGATTGCCGCGACGGCTCGGTGCCGTTGGGGCGGGACAAGCGGGCCCCACCGTTTGGATCCATCCCGACCTCCGCTTTGTCTCCCTCCCTCCGGAGTCCCGTCGCCGGCGCCGGGAAAATATCCCGCTGCCGGTCAGATCCGTGAAGAGGAAGGTATCGTCGTCGACTCGGCCATGGGGATGTTGGCTCTGAACCGGCTCATGTCCATGCAGCGCGACAGGCAGCGGCGTCCCCGGCAAATCCGATCCTCCTTTCTCTTAACAGCTGCCTCGCCCCCTCACTGTAACGTTTGGTTCCATATGTCTTCAGCTCATAAAAAAATATTTTTATTTATTGTGCTCCCAAACTGATTCATATTTAGATTGATGTGAGCTGACTACCTACTTTTTATATTACTTTGAATTTAAAATTTTCACTCTAGTGTCGTGCCTTTTGACTCTCTCCAAACGAGCTATTTTAGGTTTTATTTTTTTGCACGAGTAAGCAACGAGGAAATTTTTGTTGCAGGTGAGCTTATTGCCTCGACGGGTAAAAGAAGGGGATCGCCCTGTGAACAAGATGGCGACAGTGATTCTCAAGTTGCCAAAATAATGAGATTTTCAATCCCAGACCTTCCTGAGGTACGAAAGCATTGAATTCCTATGATGCAGGCTTGGATTGCAAGCATAATATCACTATGATTCACTCGTAACACCAATTCTTGGGACATGCAAAACACTTGGTTTCTATTTCATCCGCTTCAAATTGTTTAATTTTCAGATACGCTATTCCTATGCAAATTTACAATAACATGTCATCCTCACAAATGCACGAAAACATTGTTTTTGATTATGCAAGCAATCTCATGAAGTAGTTAATTGGTGCAAGCTGTTAGCAACTGTCTCTTTTCTCCCTCAGAAAGCCACTAAAAAACTGTTAGGAAAACTTCTCCATGCACCTAGTATAGTTACATTCCTCTGCACTATCTACCTATATAGTGCACCCTGTGCAGTTGGTTCTACTGTTTTCTTTCTCCAATTGAAGTAATAACTTTACAATCTCAATATTGATATATTATCGAATGCTTGTCTGTGCAGGACATACTGTCCTGTATACATTCCCTAATGCCAATGCGTGAAGCTGCTCGTGCTGCTTTCCTATCACGTGCCTTTTTACGTTCATGGAGATGTCATCCCAATCTTGTCTTTAATAAGGATATGATTGGCTTGAAGCGAAGTTCGCGTGGAGAGAACTTCCACCATAAAATTGACCGCATTCTTAAGAACCACTCAGGCATTAGCTTGAAATCATTCAAGCTTGATTACAGTGGCATGTGCGGATTCGATGGCACTAGTTATCTTGATACCTGGCTTCAAATTGCTCTTAAACCAGGAATTGAAGAGCTCGCCCTCTGGTTATCCAATACAAGGAGAAAATACAACTTCCCATGCCCACTTTTATCTGATGGGGTTAAAACCTCACTTCGTTACCTTAAACTTCGTTTTTGTGCTCTTCATCCCACAGCTGAACTTGGTCCCTTCAGAAGGCTAAGAAGTCTTCATCTGTTTTTTGTGAGCATTATGTGGGAAGAGTTAGAGTGCCTTCTTTCTAACTCTCTTGCTTTGGAGCATTTAGATCTAACTCATTGCAAGGATATAATTTGCTTGAAAATACCTTGCACTCTGCAGCAGCTCACCACCCTTAATATTTGTGAATGCTCAAGCTTGAAAGCATTAGAGAGCAAAGCTCCAAATCTCTCTAATTTTTTCCATAGAGGATTCAGGGTTAATTTCTCATGTGTGGAAACATTGCAAATAAAGAAGCTAGACATGGAGCGTCCAAACTTTATCCGTGATGCTCGTTCCAAGCTGCCATCCATTATGCCAAATCTTGAAACTCTTGTCATAGAATCGGGGCATGAGGTATATATTCTCTTAAGAGATAAGGTGTTCTAGGCTAGCGATATATATGGTACCTGATGTCAATGAATTTGATACATGATATATTTGTTGTGCAGGTGGTTGATGCACCAATGCTGCCTACCAAATTCCTGTACCTTACGCATCTGACAATTTGTTTGATATCAGGATCAACCATTTCCCGGCCATATAACTATTTCTCTCTTGTTTCTTTCCTTGAAACATCTCCTTCCTTGGAGACTTTGATATTAGATGTAAGGCGCCGGTGCTGTTCATTCATTTCATCCTGCAAAGCTATCTGATCAATCTGAATTCATTTAATTGAATCACATTATTCTTTTCATCGTCAGGTGATTGCGCTACGTATGGCCCATGAATCGATTTTTGCAGATTCAGAACTGAGGTACATGCCTGAACACCGCCATGGCTGCCTGAAGAGTGTGAAAATCAGTGGTTTCAGCTCTGCGAAGAGCTTGGTTGAACTGACGTGTTATATTCTCAAGAATGCAGTGTCACTTGAGTGTCTTACATTAGATACCATTTATGGCCCTAGGTGTTATCAGCAAGATAATAAGTTTAAAGGGTGTATTCCCATATCGGACGGTGTTCTCATGGAAAGCCCGAGAGGACGATCGGCTATCAGAACATACATCTATACTATCAGGATCCAAAACAATTGGTAAAAAACTGCTTTTCTAAAACCTCTCGTACCCCTCACAGCGTCCCCACTTGACAGGGTTCTGCCTAAACCCACCTAAAATGTTTGGGCATCAACCAATTCAAATGAAGGCCATCTGGGCGTCCGTGGCCGATCCAACGCATGAGGGATAGTTTAGGCGGCATTATTTCAGAAAAACCGAAAAATTTCACTCACCACCGCCCAATCTACCCGCCCTCTGCACCCACCGCGCCATAAATGGAATTGTTAGGTGATTTACCGCGCCATAGATGCAATTGTTAGGTGAAATCGTTCTTTCCATAAACTTTATTTCCATAACAGCCATAATACATCATATCGATTACTTACCATAGTCGTGGGCGTCCAGGTTCATCTCCTTAGCCCTCCTGCCCCCTATATAAGGCGCCCCTCCTTATTATTAAAGCACACAATCTCTCCCTTCATTCTCATCATCTATTCAAGACTACTGATTTCTTTGCAAGGGCGTCGGCGTCGAGCGCGGCGCAAGGGTGGCCACGACGCTCGTCGTGTCCAAGCTCGCCAGGTACAAGCGGAACGTGCTCCGCGTTGTGACGGTGTCCGGTGCCGTCGAGTGCGTGGCGTCGTTGCTCCACGACACCGGCGACGAGGAGAGCAACCTTCTCGGCCTTCCCGTCATCAAAAAGCTGGTTGCGGTGCCGAGTTGCTCATGGATACATGTATCATCAATATTTTCCTTCTGTTTTCCGCCGGAGGCCCAATCTTTCGATGTATGAATATATAATTTTTAACATGAGATGCTATTGAATAATTTTAATATGCGATCTAAAGGCAATCCGAGTGCTTTTCAAGGCAATCCGAGTAGTTTACAAGTCATACGACTAATTTTCATATCGAGAAGAGTCCTTGCAGTACTCTACTCTTGTTCTTCACGCCTGGTACGACTCTGTCTGGAGAGGACATATATACTTTCAATGTTCGAGTAAGCCAATCGAGTGCGTTTTCGAGTTCTTGATCAGTCTTGGACGGCGGGCAGGGTTACAAGGTTGGTTTCGAGTAGAATCCTAACCAATTACTACTCGGAGGGTGCTTTTCAAGGCAATCCGAGTAGTTTACAAGTCATACGACTAATTTCCATATCGAGAAGAGTCCTTGCAGTACTCTACTCTTGTTCTTCACGCCTGGTACGACTCTGTCTGGAGAGGACATATATACTTTCAATGTTCGAGTAAGCCAATCGAGTGCGTTTTCGAGTTCTTGATCAGTCTTGAACGGCGGGCAGGGTTACAAGGTTGGTTTCGAGTAGAATCCTAACCAATTACTACTCGGAGAGTGCTTTTTCCTCTTGAGAGGGTCCCTGCCCAGCCTTATATTCACGGTGGACAGGAGGTTGGTTTCGAGTAGAATCCTAACCAATTACTACTCGGAGAGTGCTTTTCAAGGCAATCCGAGTAGTTTACAAGTCATACGACTAATTTCCATATCGAGAAGAGTCCTTGCAGTACTCTACTCTTGTTCTTCACGCCTGGTACGACTCTGTCTGGAGAGAATCCATGTGTCCCTTATATTCACGGCGGGCAGGGTTACAAGGTTGGTTTCGAGTAGAATCCTAACCAATTACTACTCGGAGAGTGCTTCTCAAGGCAATCCGAGTAGTTTACAAGTCATACGACTAATTTCCATATCGAGAAGAGTCCTTACAGTGCTCTACTCTTGTTCTTCACGCCTGGTATCGTCAACCGAGTGCTTGCCAAGCCAATCGAGTGCTTTTTCGAGTTCTTGATCAGTCTTGGACAGGTCTTGGTTGTCACGAGGCCATAAGGTGCTTAAGCCCCGTTTATTCTTATTAAATCAGTAGTCTTCAAAATATTATATGGAGTGGTTGAGGGTCCACAGAATCTTGAAATCTTCATCTTGTTCTTAAAATGTGCAATTTTACACGGCCAGCTACGTTTCCTTTTACACGACTCTGTCTGGAGAGGACATATATACTTTCAATGTTCGAGTAAGCCAATCGAGTGCGTTGTCGAGTTCTTGATTAGTCTTGGACGGCGGGCAGGGTTACAAGGTTGGTTTCGAGTAGAATCCTAACCAATTACTACTCGGAGAGTGCTTTTTCCTCTTGAGAGGGTCCCTGCCCAGCCTTATATTCACGGCGGGCAGGGTTACAAGGTTGGTTTCGAGTAGAATTCTAACCAATTACTACTCGGAGAGTGCTTTTCAAGGCAATCCGAGTAGTTTACAAGTCATACGACTAATTTCCATATCGAGAAGAGTCCTTGCAGTACTCTACTCTTGTTCTTCACGCCTGGTACGACTCTGTCCGGAGAGAATCCATGTGTCCCTTATATTCACGGCGGGCAGGGTTACAAGGTTGGTTTCGAGTAGAATCCTAACCAATTACTACTCGGAGAGTGCTTCTCAAGGCAATCCGAGTACTTTACAAGTCATACGACTAATTTCCATATCGAGAAGAGTCCTTACAGTACTCTACTCTTGTTCTTCACGCCTGGTATCGTCAACCGAGTGCTTGCCAAGCCAATCGAGTGCTTTTTCGAGTTCTTCGTCAGTCTTGGACAGGTGTTGGTTGTCACGAGGCCATAAGGTGCTTAAGCCCCGTTTATTCTGACTAAATCAGTAGTCTTCAAAATATTATATGGAGTGGTTGAGGGTCCACAGAATCTTGAATCTTCATCTTGTTCTTGAAATGTGCAATTTTACATGGCCAGCTACGTTTCCTTTTACACGGCCAGCAAAGTTTCCTATCAACGTACTCCTTGCATGAAATACACGGCCAGCAAAGTTTCCTTTTACAAGGCTAGCAAAGTTTCTTTGAATTAGCTCATTGCATGAAATTACACCTTTCCACAAAAAACATTCACGACTTCGGTTCCTCTTGATAGGGTCCCTGCCCAGCCTTATATTCACGGCGGGCAGGGTTACAAGATTGGTTTCGAGTAGAATCCTAACCAATTACTACTCGGAGAGTGCTTTTAAGGCAATCCGAGTAGTTTACAAGTCATACGACTAATTTCCATATCGAGAAGAGTCCTTGCAGTACTCTACTCTTGTTCTTCACGCCTGGTACGACTCTGTCTGGAGGTGGAGAGAATCCATGCGTCCTTGTGGGCCCATGGTCGTACCTCCAACAAGCCCCCAAGCGCTTCATCGTCGAGTATCGTCAACCGAGAGCTTGTCAAGCCAATCGAGTGCTTTTTCGAGTTCTTGATCAGTCTAGGTCTTGGTTGTCACGAGGCCATGAGGTGCTTAAGCCCCGTTTATTCTGATTAAATCAGTAGTCTTCAAAATATTATATAGAGTGGTTTGAGGGTCTACAGAATCTTGAATCTTCATCTTGTTCTTGAAATGTGCAATTTTACACGGCCAGCTACGTTTCCTTTTACACGGCCAGCAAAGTTTCCTATCAACGTACTCCTTGCATGAAATACACGGCCAGCAAAGTTTCCTTTTACAAGGCCAGCAAAGTTTCCTTTGAATTAGCTCCTTGCATGAAATTACACCTTTCCACAAAAAACATTCATGACTTCGGTTCCTCTTGAGAGGGTCCCTTGCCCAGCCTTATATTCACGGCGGGCAGGGTTACAAGGTTGGTTTCGAGTAGAATCCTAACCAATTACTACTCAGAGAGTGCTTTTCAAGGCAATCCGAGTAGTTTACAAGTCATACGACTAATTTCCATATCGAGAAGAGTCCTTGCAGTACTCTACTCTTGTTCTTCACGCCTGGTACGACTCTGTCTGGAGAGAATCCATGTGTCCCTTATATTCACGACGGGCATGGTTAGAAGGTTGGTTTCGAGTAGAATCCTAACCAATTACTACTCGAAGAGTGCTTTTCAAGGCAATCCGAGTAGTTTACAAGTCATACGACTAATTTTCATATCGAGAAGAGTCCTTGCAGTACTCCATTGATGAATTCCATTGATCATGAGGCGCCCGAAAAGTAATCCAAACCACTCTTGCAGTGTATTCAGGAAGCCCCCGGCAAGTTGTACTCATTTGGCGAGTTATACTTCAAAGCACTTGATAACTGGTACTTGAAGATCACTACTCATACTGTGGAGTAGACTCTAGAGTACTTTCAAATAAGTACTCAGAGATTTGAAATCACTACTCGCCTTGTGGAGTAGACTCTGTAGTACTTTCAAATAAGTACTCAGAGATTTGAAGTTACTACTCGCCTTGTGGAGTAGACTCTGTAGTACTTTCAAATGAGTACTCAGAGATTTGAAGTTACTACTCGCCTTGTGGAGTAGACTCTGTAGTACTTTCAAATAAGTACTCAGAGGTTTGAAGTTACTACTCGCCTTGTGGAGTAGACTCTGTAGTACTTTCAAATAAGTACTCATAGATTTTGAAATCACTACTCTTATTATGGAGTAGACTCTGTAGTACTTTCAAATAAGTACTCAGAGATTTTGAAAACACTACTCTTATTATGATGATTGAACGCTCTAGATTAATATAAAGAGTTCATGTTGACTACATCTCTAATTTAGTAATTTTTTTAAAACACGTGCCTGTGGCACGTGCCCTTTTGCTAGTTGAGAATAAAGTTCCATCTACAGTTGAATTACATGTGCTGGAGCATTGCAGCCGGTGCATGCTACAGGAAAATGGATAATACTGTCGCAATCAGGCAATTCCATTTCAATGTAATTTTAGATGAAGCAGGATCTGTTTCCTGAAATACATGGCTGTAGCCCAATTTACAAATTTAATTTAATTTTGTATGAAGCCTTTGTTTCTTTTGTTATAACCCGCGGCAGTATGGTATGCCCCTATCATATGTGTTTGGTCTGATGCTGAAATGTACAAATTGCAAGATATGTTTTATTCTCAAGATACAACTGGGCAACTGGCATTGGGAGCAATAGATCGTGCTCATGAACAATAAATTCCTTTGCAGGTGCTGATAATCCCTTTTCACTTTTTTTTTAGAATATACAGGAGCTGTATCAGTTTCTCTGACGTCTTGAAAGAGATTACAAGCGCATTGAACTTGCCACTAGATCAGCCCATAGCCATTTTAAACATTGCTGTTGGTCTGGGCCTCGAAAGCCAGCTTTGCTATTGATGTGGCCCATTATATCGCTTCTCCTGTGCCGTTGCATTTTCAGCCCGTGTCACCGTGTGTGTGCATTGTAGTACCAGTTTGGCAGTTTATTCGCAAGTCTCTGCCCGCCCTGCCAGCACCCAGAGCACCAGAGCAGCAAACTCCGGCAGATTACGGCCGATCAATGGCAGCAGCGCTGCCCATGGAGCTCTGCTTCGCCTCCGCGCGCGACGGCCGGGAGGGCACCACTAGCAAGGCCGAGGAAGCGGGCGGTGCGCGGCGACGGCGCCGGCGCCGATGGGGGAGAAGACAGGAGTACCGCGACGGGCCTCTTGAGCGCGCGTTCATGGGTCTCTTCGCGCGCAAGATGGAGAAGTACGCGTCCGGCGGCGGCAAGAAGAAGCAGCAGCCGCCTGAAGGTCTTCACTGCCTGAAAATAAGCTCCATCTTTGGCGATGCTAATTCATTCAGTTTGGGCTCCCCCTCACCATGAATCCAAGTAATAAGCTCTATCTTTGGCGATGGTAATTCATTCAGTTTTCACTGCCTGAAAATTCAGAAATGACCTTGTGTTGTGTACATAACTGAAGCTGTGCTTAAATCGATATCAGTTCATGCTGTGTTCTAGTTCCTGAAACTGCATCAATACGATTAATTATAATTAAACATCACGCACTTTGCAACCCCTGTTTTACATATAGCTCCTTTTTGCTTCTTCAGGTTCCATGTCAATGCCTTCTGCCCCTGTCTGCCCCAAGCTTCAGTAACAGACATCATCGAGTAGAGTTCATGTCCGGTGCGCATTCAGTTTCATCAGTGAAACTCGAGAGAAACCACATCTGAAACTTCGTACTACATTAGTTTGTAAGCGGTCTGACCGTGCTTTGTTCGTTCTGTGCTGAACTCTGATTCCCTTTGTTATCCTTAATTGCAGACTGTTCCTAGGAAACCGTTGGCTTGAGATCGAGAAAATTTGCACATGAACGTTGGATTGGATTAGTGCGGCAGTACCATTAATTTCTGTACAGAATGCACATAGTATAGCTTGTAACTACAGTTACAGAGTTGTTGTGATTCTGTACCAGTACAGAGCAGATTATACATATATGTGCGTGTAACTACAGTTTAGGTGCATTGGTGTCTATCCAAATGAACAAGATGGTGCTTTTGTTGTTTGGGAAAGCGAATGTAAAAAAAAAAATTGTCGAGCAGAAATGAGGAGAGCAATATGATACTACATCCGTTCCAAATTATAGGCCGTTTTAGCTTTTTTAGGTTCATCATCTTTGTTATGCACCTAGATAAACGCTATGTCTAGATTTGTAGCAGAATCTATGAACCTAGAAAAGCCAAAACGACCTATACTTTGAAACGGAGGAAGTATCATGCAAAGTGTGAGAGGCCAGCAGAAACCAAGGAAGAACACGTATAATATAATACTAGGATGAATTATTACAACCCCATTTTTTCCGATGAGGAAAACAAAATCCCCATAAATTTCTCATGCCATCATGGGCTTCTCCAACAGCGCCGAGATGTACCACCGGTCCTTCCCCTTCCCCCGGCCGGTGTTCCACCGGAGCTTCCTGAACCCAACACGTTCCACCACCATCCGCGCAAACGTCTCGTTCACCTGCGCAGCGGCGCACGGGTAGTGGTCGATCCAGAACAGACCACCCGGCCTCAGCACCCTGTACACGTCGTACAGCGCAAACTCCATCATCACGCCGCCGCCACCGCCGGCGACGCCGAGTCCGCCGGCCGCCGCGTGCACGAGGTCGAGGGTGCGGTCGAAGAACGGCAGCCGGTGGTGCGCCGCCGTGACGTGCACTGACACGAGCCCCCGCGCCGCCACGAAGCTGTTGCGCGGCGCGCCGTCGCTGACGGTGGCCGTCACCACCGTCACACCGCGCTCCATCATCCTCGCCGCGAACGTCCCGGGAGAGTAGGTGGTCTCGCCGGCGCCGCCGCCGGCGAGGTCGAGGCCGACGCGCACGGTGCTGTTGGGGCGGGACGCGAGCACGGCGGCGATGGAGTATTCCAGCGCGCCGTCGTCGCGCGCCCACCGGGCTTTCTCCCGGCGGAGGTCGAAGCTCGCCGCCGGCGCCGTGATCAGGCAGGAGTAGTTCTTGCAGGGGAGGTACGCGTCCCAGAGCACGGCGGCGTCCGGCGGCGCCGCCCAGAGGCTCGCCGGAAGAGGCAGCGGGTGCGTGTACCCCTTGGGCGAAGGCGCGCGGCACCGGCGCCGGGGGAGCGGCTCGCATCCGCTCCGCATCAGACGGTGCGCGAGCGCCTCGTCGGACGGGCACTCGCCGCCGGGCGTGTATGACATGTATCGCTCGAGGTCGTCCTGCACGCGCACGCACGCGTGCCCCAGCGCCGGGAACGCGAACGCCTCGCCGCCGGTGGCGTTCGTGCTTCCGTGGGGTTCGACGGCAATCTTGAGCTCGCCGGCGAGCTCGCGCTTCCAGCCGTCGGCGGCGAAGGTGGTGGAGGCGTTGTGGGTGGTGGACATGGCGTCTAGGAGGGTGCGGAGGAGCTCGTTGGCGGTGCGGACGCGTGCGTGGAGGGCGGCGAGCTCGGCGCGGCTGGCGGCGAGGTCGGATTGGGTGGCGTTGAGATCGGCGGCGAGGAGCGCGGAGGAGCCGCCGTCCCAGAGGCGGAGGGTGGAAGGCTTGTAGTTGTAGCGGCGGAGGAGGGAGGGGGCGGCGCCGGAGGAGACGACGATGGATACGGTGTTGGTGAGGACGAACATGACGAGCGTGATCGCCGTCGTGTTGCAGTAGTACCATGGCCGCCGACGCAGCGGCGGCGGCGGCAGCAGAGGCTTGTTCTTGCCGTTGTCGCCGTCGAGGAGGTCGGCGGCGTCCATGATACGAATGGTTGTTCCTTTGGCGGGCTTGCGGATCGAGACGAACGAGCTGTTGCGCTGGGGCAGAGGACAGTGCAAGGTAGAATGGAGATGTGTGGGAATGGCTGGTTCGTCCGGATCGTGGGAACCAAGTGCGACGCGGAAAAAGGGGCTAGTTGGAGTAGATTGCACTCCGGCAATGGAGGCGCGAGTGCTTCAGTGCCTGTACGCAAAGTGCACGACGACCTTCCAGTGAGTTGAGTGATGGAGGAGAGGGTGTGTGTGGTCAGCGCTGCTGCTGCTAAGGCAAAGCAGAGCACAGCAGAGACGGCCCAGCCCAACATGTGAGAAGCTGGGCTCAAAGGCTTTTCCGAATAGTGGAGTGGGCTAAGCCCGGTACAGAACAAGTTTTGCGTTTGAATCTTTGCAGTGCACACGCCCGTATTGTTCATGTATACGGAGGAGTATATACAGTACCAGTAGTAAGTAGACACTCCCATACGCTCGCGTACAATACAGAGCGCATTGCTGGCCAAGGTCTACGTTGACAGCGAGCAATTAAGAGGACGGCGGCAGGCTGCGCATGCAGAATAAATAAAAGAAAACGACGGAGCTGCTGCTGCTGGTGGCTAGTAGTAAAAAACGCGGCAATGCACGCATGCGTTGCCTGGCGGCGGCGCGTGCACCAACTGGACCGCCGCACTTGATGAGACTCTTTCCTCGAGTCCTGTCCGCCGCGGTGTTTAGATATAGAAAAAAGATAAAAAGTATAAAAAATAGTATTTCTATGGAAGTGTGCATAGAGATACAAATGTACTGATACGGTTCTCGAGATTGATAACTTTTCGTGAAAAAGAGGCGTTTTTTCCGCGAACTAAACACAACCTCAGCTAAAGTCAGCCTTAGCCTGCTAGCGAGGCGGGTTGAAATGCGTTTTATGGGCGGGTTATGATATGGTGTGTGTTGAGGAGAGTCTAAATATGTTGTAGTACGAAGTGAGTTGAAACGGGTTAGGTTTAACCAAATTCGGATTGAGACAGGTTGAAATATATTCTCTCTCTTTTTTTATTTGTATGGGTTTATATTACTCACTGGGCCTGTGCATGGGTCAAGCAACCCACCCAATCCAAACCGTGAGAAGGATTCCTATATGGGTTGGGTGGATATGGTTAAAACCCATCAGATCCAAACTGATTTATTCAATATAGTGATGGGTTAGGCAGCAGAACCCAGCTATAACCCATGGGATCCACCCGATCCAAACTCATTTATTCAATCTAGTGATGGGTGGGTCAAAAAAAATCCGTCTAATCCATCCAAACCCACCCATGCACAATCAGCCAAATTGGTTGTTCCCTTTGGCTTGCCGGCGATCGACAGTGCAAGGTAGACTAGAATGGAGGCGTGTTGCAGTGGGAATAATGGCCTGTTCGTCCGGATCGTGGGAACGAGGCCGGTGCTCGCGTACGATGCGGAAAAGGGGTAGCAGGACTGGAGTAGATTGCAAATTTGCAATACTCCGGGCTTTGGATGGCTGGGATTCCGAAGATGCGAGTCAGCGCGCGAGTGCTTGTACGCAAAGTGCGCGACGACCTCAGTGAGAGTGATCGAGTGCTGAAACTGGAATATTTTT
Source organism: Urochloa ruziziensis (assembly GCA_015476505.1). Lineage (NCBI taxonomy): Eukaryota > Viridiplantae > Streptophyta > Magnoliopsida > Poales > Poaceae > Urochloa > Urochloa ruziziensis. Next base: position 6,924,298 of record CM027124.1, on the reverse strand, counting down.
CATAAAAATGAAAAAAAAATCGCTGAAATGAAGGCTGTTGACGGATGGCCCAGCCCAACAGGTGAGCGGCTAGGTAGATGATGGGCTTGCAAAGTGCTTCTGGGCTAGGCGGTTCACACGGAAGGCTGTTGACGTATGGCCCAGCCCAACGTATGGCAGTGGGCTTTCCTTCACAAGATTAGTAAGCAGGACGGTAGGCCCGGTAGAGACACGTAAGAGGTTTTGCCTTTTGCGTGCACTGAACATGAACTTTAATTTGCTTCAGCCTTCAGGGGTTCAGGGTTCAGTCTGCAGTGCGCGTGCGCCGACACACGAGCATACTGATCGTATACGAAGTGGAGTGTGTACAGCAAGTACGTAGACACTCCGATGGTCAGCATATGGAGTACAATACAAAGCATTGTAAAGCTAACAAAGGCCGTTGTGCACGTACGTTGACCTCACGCAATTAAGATGAGGACGGCGGCATGCAGCTGCTGCAGGCTGCATGCGCATGCCAGCAGCCGCGAGTAATAGAAAAAGATGGGGCTAGAGTTTGTACAGTGCAGTAAACGCGGCATGGCAAATGCATGCGTGAGGCGGCGGCGCGTGCTGCACCAACTGGACCGCCACACACTTGATGACGTACTCTCTCCTTCGTATAGTAAAATCACCAGCTGACCGGCCCATCGAGCCCGCGTTCAACAGATCATCACCGGCCGGTGGTTCAGGTTTTTGCAACTACGCATTCAGCTCTAATGAGCAGTCTTCCACATGTGGCCGGCGTATGTATGCAGCACAACGACCTTGACATACATTGTAATTGGTAGCAAATGAAGGAATAAACCTCTCTCCAAACAGAGAGATGAAGAGATCGAGAAACCATCTTATTATTACGTACTGACAATCTCAAAACACTATTGAATTTTCCAGAATCAACCGAAATCAGACAACTTTTCTACTAGGTTCCTGCTCCGTCACATGCATGGGTTCTACCGTGACTTAGGGGTCTCTTCGACATTAAAAGTTGCATCTCATGGCCTATATATGCTCATGTACTATAATTTTTATCTCCATGTATGCGTGATGGCTTCCCTCTTTAAGTAGTGAAATCTTGAGATGGATTTAGTGCTCGTTACAAAAGTTTATCTGCTTCCAACACAAGCGGTGATAGCTAGCGTGGACAGCTTGAACCCTGAACCCAAGTCTCCTCCGATCCCGTGTATATATCGATAGCGTCTCTTCCACTAGTTGAGCAGTACCACGAAATGAGAGTGTTCTTCCTAGATCTATTTTTATTTGAATAATCTAGGGAAGTTGTGTCAGTGTTATAGATGGTCGAATAGGCCCGCCCGGCCCTAGCCCGACACTAGCCTGATCAGGCACGGCCCATTGCGGTCCGGTCCTATTCAGGCCCGATGGTTTTTAGTGCGGGCTGGATGCCGGTCCGAACTACCTACCCAGGCCCGGCACTATGACCTTTTTATAGTGTCGGGCCGACCCAATGTCCCGTTTGGCCCAACATGCCTGGCCAACCCAGTGTGCTTCTTCGAACCGAGTAGGTTGGCCACTGCGCCTCATCGAACGCTAACGACGCCGGCCGTCGCACCCCTCCTTGTTGACCTCCATCTTGCCGCCGTGCCCCCCATAGCAGCGGAGGCGGGGCTGGAGCCTGGAGTAGCGCCCCCTCCCCCCCTCCCTACAACGAAGGAGCCCCGCGAAGGTCGGTTGGATGCACGTTGGGCCAAACGGGACATTGGAGGGCTGAGGGGGAGGGAAAGAGGCAAGCACAAAAGGAAGGAATGGGAAAGTTAAAGTTTCCTTGTACTTATATGTGATAAATCTAGCGGGTTGTTGTTGGGCCGGCCCAAAAATCGTGTTGGGCTGGGACTATGGGCCGGAATGCTAGCCCTAGTCCGACACGATGTGCCAGTCGGGCCGGCACTAAGCCCTACGAGCCGTGCTCGGGCTCGTGCCGGACTTTTTAGAGCCAAGCCTCGGGCCGCCCATCGGGCCTGGCCCATTTGGAAAACTATAGCCAATGTCTTCATCATGGGACTCGCAATGCCAATTGTCCTTTGTAGGCCATTTATTTGACTTTTCTATTATGTACACATAAGATATACGTATATATCTAGGTGCATAGTAAAACCTATTATTTAGAAAAGACAAAATGACTTATAATTTAGAATGGAGGAATCGAGTAGTAGCATGCATGGTAAATCATGTGTCATGGTAATTAGCAAGGAACACAATGTTTACGTGTTATAATTAAGTCTTTTTTTTTGAACCGCAGCCAGTGCAATTCTTGCCCAAGAAATCCATATGGCAACAACGAACAGCTCAGCTGAGCATGCAATGCATGGTCATTATGCACGCTCTCTCGCGTACTCCTTCCGGTTTGGTAAAGGAAGTCGTTTTGGACAAGATTCGAGTCAAACATTGGGAATATGAATCGTGTTGAGTTTGGAAATGTGAAAACTACATGATCAAATAGATTTGTCTTGCAAAATACTTTCATAAAAATTTTCTCAAAAAAAAACTTTCATAAAAATATACATATGTTAGTTTTTAATAAATATCTTTATAAAAATAAGAAGTCAAAGTTGTACTTTGGAGACCGTGTCACCGTCCTAAACGCCTTCCTTTGCCAAACCGGATATGGAGTACAACTGAAGGCTGAACGCCTGAACCATACCCTGTTCTGATCTACTACTTAGTGCTGTGTCGGCTGGAGGCTAGCTGTTTTCTTCAAATCTCTGTTGACTACGGTTGTTCTCTTTATTTAATTTGGCGCCTAGGACTCGCAACATCTAGAACTTAAAAAGAGTGAAAATAATTAACAAGGTATACAAGGTCAATTGGCTGGCCAGGTCCTAACTACGCTAAGACCACGATTGGACTCGATCTACCTCCAGATCGAGGATGGGAGACTAAGAACTGGAGGGGGAAAAAAAAGATGACAATGAGAGATGGACGCGCGATGCATCTATCAATGGGGGACCAATAGGATCACTCTTCCTGATCGCTAGGGCATCCCTTGGTTCTTCCATGCGGTGCCGCATTAAAAGCAATAAGCAAAGCGTCTGCGTCTCCCTCCTATGCTTCGCTTGTGGGACCTGGTCACCGAACTCACTAAATTGCCCCCACCGACTGATCGGCCGGCCGGCCAGCCGCTGCTCCGTCGTCCTGTACGTATTGCAATGTACACCTCCAGCTATCGCCGCCGACCTCTGATGCATGCCTTCTTTATTTCATGCTGCCTGTGCTTTATTTGCATTGCCCAGCCTATCTATCAGATGAATGCACATTTCAGTTCGTCCTTTAGGAACAGATGCACAATGCTACATCTCTCTTCTCTGCAGGTAACTACAATGCCTGATACGTTTAGGAACAATGCTTTTGCATGCTAGTAAGATCAGCTAGCATCATGGTGGTGAAATAAAATTGGAAGATATGTAGAAAAAAAAAAGTTAGGCACAACCTAGTTTGATACTTGTACACATCAAATGGAGAAACTGGTCATGACTGCACACTTTCCTTGCGTGTAATTAAGTGGCAATTATCAAGTGTTCTACTGCAGTTTCCATTGCTAATTGCTTGTTTTTACACACATACGTATTACAAAACACCACAGATGGTTACATATATTTGGAAAGTCTCTTACTAGTACAACATATAAAAGTATCTGCAAATTAAAGCATTGCTCAAACGATCTGATGCCTCCTATATAAATGTGTGCATCATGAACATATATCATTTCTGGTTATTTTCTTTAATTATTGTTCCCCACAATTTCGTAAAAATAATTAATTAACACTAGTGGGGCTAACATTTATCCACACAAAATGTAATGTGCAATTGCTCGGTAACATCGATCGATCTCAGGTAAATGAAGATAACGATGCTATCTTATTCGATAAGTCAAAGTATTGGCACATTCGTTGAACTTTTCACACACATTTATAGTTCGTCAAAGAAATCATAAATTTCCAAGGATCAAATTTTTTTTTTCATGATTTTCGCTACACAATCTATAGCAATCTAGTAAAATCTACGCCACCCATATATTTTGTCGCATACGTGTTTCTTGGCATATCATAACCGAGTGGCGACTGTTCTTGCCGTATGGAGTCCGCTTGACGAATTCAATTTGAAAGGTGCATCATGTGGAAGAAGGAACAAGAATTTATCGTCCATTAATGCCTTCGATCTAGATGGTGATTCGTATACAACTTGCTCATCAATCAACAATGTGGGTTGCGTGTTATTTTCTTGTGATGAATTGATATTTTTCTGAAATATGCAAATTTAAATGCACGCAAATAAGTTATATTCCTGTGTTTAAGAAAGTACAGCAATGTAGAACTGTTACTTGAAAACAAATGCATGCATCTAGCCTTCATATAACTGTAACAAAGACCAATTTTGAGTTGAGTACATAAAAGGTATGAAAGATACAGCTACCCTATCAGAGTATTGTTGTTGAGATCGAACAAATCACTACATTTAATCTGTTGACTTATAGCTCTAATTTGATGCAACAATAATAGTTGTCAGCCATAAAAATTGGGCTATTATGTTTGGAATAGTCTATGACTATTGAGAAGGAAACCACTTTGTCTCATGGTCTTTATATTATATAAAATAATCCATATGCGCGACCACAAAGTATTAATAAGTAAAAAACTGTTAGATTGTCAAGGAGACAAATAAAGAACCTGCTAGGTTAAGTCGAGGCTCGTACTGTTGAAAGATGTTCATGATTGGTTCTTTCAGCAGGAAGCCTCGTGTAAGATAGGGAATCCTTCAAAAGTTTATATAAAAGCGTCTAATTACTGTGTCTTTTATTTAGACCCATGTTTGGCTAGCTTAAAACTAAACAGGAATGCAGTAGTCCCTATCAATAATAATTGGAGGTCACCGTAGAGAAGTGTTAATTATTCCAGTACATGAATACACATATATATAGTTCAGAGATGAATATGCATGCCTCTATATATATCTAGAATAGGCGGCTTCCATCATGTTCTTCTTATATCCTTTTTCTTGTCCTTTACCCACATTTCTAGACATGGTCGGACTGTAATAATCAATATGCATAGGATGTCATCTTATTCCTAATTAGCCACTCTGTTTACCTTGCATGATTTTACTACCCTTTAGAACTTTTAGTATATATGAGAGCGTACTATATGTTGATAAGACAACTGAAAAAAAAGAAGAGGGGTTAATAAGAAGATCCAACCAATGGTGGAACTATTCATCAATCTCATGATCATGTGAAAGTTGCATATCCTTTGGAAGCTATCAATCCATGATTACATGTGAATAAGATGATCCCTTATTCCCACATCTTGGAAAATGATCCTTTATCTAGCTACTATATGGAGATTTCTGCACTATGGCTGCGGTGTTGAGATGAGCATATCAAAATGCTCCTGAGCTGGGCTTGTACCAAATTTTGTACGTTATATCTCCTGGGCTGTATGCTCTAGCTAGCTAGCTAGCTATCTCCACTTATCAGCATACACATATTTTTCCCGGTGTGCACCCTAAAGGCCTAAACACTAGAAATAAGTTGATATCCATCTCTCTAGCCAGCAGACAGCATTTTTTGCACACACACAGTTGCACACATGTACACACACTATACTGAAATTCTTCCCTTGTCGATGCGCAAACACAGATGCAGACAGTGAGACAGAGCGACAAAATGATGCGCATTCGTACAAGTCACGGGTATATATCCCTTGACTATAATCTAAAAATGTCCCTGTTGACTGACCACAGTGATGCATGCGCGCGTAAAACAGAGAGTGTGCGTGGTCGTATGGAGATATTCTAACGTAACGTAACCTCCTCCAAAACCCACAAAGGACAGTGCTAGTACACACATACTAGAGCAAACAGCGGCACATGCCTTAAATTACCGGCATGCATATGGCAAGACTTCCCCACAAGGACATCCTAGGTGTAAATGCCGACCTCCACAGCCCAGCAAAATCATGCATACAGCCTACACAAACCCTAGCTAGTAGCTTCATGTGCGTATGTATATAGGGGTGCGCATGTATATATATAGGGGATTAACTGAAAAGGCCCTAACCATTATTTAATTTATTTACATGGCAGTTAAATTGAACCATTTTTACGTCCCTTGTATCTAAGGGCCTGCTCATCAAGGCCATCATGTACACCAGCCAGTTGTTGATACCTGGTTATTGGGTACAATTAGAGTTCTTCCGAAGGGTTATCGATTTGGGAGTATCTGTACGTATGTATACGTACGTACCTAGAATTCATGGCGAAGGAAGCTGGGGCAACGCAATTGCAAATCAGAATAATATATATAGCTTATCAGATCGAACATATCTAGACTAGGTTCAGTTTTTTTTTAAAAAAAAAGTGGTGTAAATCTGTTGAGGTAGACATAGGATTAATTGGGCCAGCATGATGATTTGAGTCATCGTCGGCCGGCCTGCCGAAGAATGTAACGTTCGCTGGAGCAGCACGAGGCAAGACACGCACGCGTGTACTTACCGTCAGATCAAAATTCCAATAGCATATATGCACGCGTGAACACAAGAGGGACAACTTGCACGAATCGAGTGCCCTCTTTGATCGTCGACGTCGTATAAGATTTTTGGATTTTTGGTGTTTTGTCTCTATTTTGAAATGCAATTGTGATTTTGTCCTTTTTTTAACTTTGTGATTTTGTCCTCCATTATTCATTGGTCAATGCGATTTTGCCCTTGGTCTTTGCGCATTTGCCCCAGTTTTAACCATTGACTAGCGATAAAATTGCATTAACCTGTGAATAGTGGAGGGCAAAATCATAAAGTTAAAAAAATGAGGGCAAAATTACAATTACACTTCAAAGTGCCTCAAGATTTTTTTTAATGTACAAGACTTTATATTTGCTTGTAGCAGAGTTTGGTAAGTCCTCTAATTGTGATTCTATCCTGCTTTTCTCTGGTCGTGTTCCCCAAAAGTATGGACTGGAAATATGCTTTACTTATAGAGTGAAATAAGGTCTGAGTTCAACAGCTTGAAAATATATTTCGTTTGGTATCTTTATCGCCTCTGTGAAGATCGAAGACGATTTTGGACTGGAAATATATTTTTAATTTTAGAGTGACTCTAATACATATAAATATCTTATAACTTGGTCCTTCAGATGCTACTCATGAGCCAAAAAAGCTAAATAAACGTAAATATATCTCATACGCACTACGGGAAACCCCACTCGGCAAAGGGACAAAAACACTCGACAAAGGGCACTCGATGACGGTCGACTCAGCAAAAAGACCCTTTGTCGAGTGTCTTTTTACGGGCACTTATCAAAATCTTTGCAGAGCGCTAGGGCCGACACTAGGCAAAAAAAAAGTGACCTAATGGCCTGGAGACGGCGCATCGGTGTGAGGTGACGTGGCAGCGATCGAGGCGTTTGCCGAGTGTCGAATCACGACACTCGGCCAAGCTTCAGCCGTTCGCTGAGTGCCGACCCGTGACACTCAGAAAGCTCTGCGATGCAAGTGACGTGGCCTTGAGGCTTTGCCGAGTGTCAGTGCAAAAGCACTCAACAAAGTGTAGGTGTTTGCTGAGTGTATTTATCAAGACACTCGGTAAAGCCACAAACACTCGGCAAAATATGACAGAAATTGGGGCTTTGCCGAGTATTTTTGCTGACACTCGGCAAAGACGTGCCACCCAGGTCATGTCACCTGGCCATAGGGGTGCCATGTGGCCGACCCCTCGCCACATCGTCAGACCCCCGCCGGATCCCTGGCCATGTCAGTCGATTTACCGAGTGTCACTAACGGACGCTCGCAAAGGGCTAACGGCTGGGTCCGCCATTATGCGGCGGTTATACGCCCAGTTATGTGGCCGGCACGTGTGGCCCTTGGCCGAGTGTCTAGCGCTAACACTCGGTAAAGTCCTAACGGTCACGCCTACCCCGCAAACGGCTATCACATGACTATCACGTGGGGGCACTTTGCCGAGCGTTGTGCGTTTGCCAAGGGTAGACACTCTGACGGAGCTACATATTTTGTTGAGTGTCTGATGTTTGACGAGTGTGTAACTCTACGGACACTCGGCAAAGACGTTGTTTGCCGAGTGCCTGAAATTTAACACTCGGCAAACCCTACGACGCTTGACATCTATCGGTTTTCCCGTAGTGACGCCACGTGTTTGGAGCTGGGACCATTGCAGGTATAAAAGGAGGATGCACACATGCAACACCGCCACACTGCCCCACTCCGCCGATGTGCAGTGGATTGAGCTAGCTGGCTTCCTTCCTTCTAGCTGCACACACAAACAGTAGAAACATTTTATAGCAGCTGAACTGGACATGCCATTATATTGTGGAACTGTGGAAGGTTCAGCTGCACCACAGCACTGCTCAAATTTATAGGCCACCGCTGAAGTTTCGTTGGAGAGGTCCCCTTCCATTCCCCTCCCCTTTGCTAGTTTCTACTGTTGCTTGGCGCTATACTACAACAGTATAAGAACCTCCTAGCCGTCGAAAAATACCATTCTCTCTTCCTTTTATTTTAACACAGGGCAGCTGCTACTTACAAGATGACACACAGCTGTGATGTGATCTCTCTCTCTCTCTCTGACTTGGTAGATGCTAGCTTAGCTAAAAGTAACAGCCATTAATACCGGCACATATCAACAGGTCTCCATCTTAATTGTTGCTGTCTAAATAAATTTAATTAGGTATCTAATCTCTTATCTCTCTCCCCTCGCTAGCTAGCCTTCTCACCACCAGTGGTACCACCATGTCCTCTGATAGGTTGCACCTGCGTTCTTCAGACCGAAGGCCATTGTGTTGTAACAAAAGGCACCGAACGGCGTGATGAACGCGGTCTTTATCTGGTCTTCCAGCTTCAGGCCTATCTGGTGATATCCTGAGTAGCAATCGAGAAAACAGAGCAGGGCGGAACCTGCCGTGGAGTCAACGACTTGATCGATGCGGGGGGGAACGAAGGGGTCTTTAGGGCAAGCTTTGTTGAGATCTGTATAATCGACGCACATTCTCCAATCATTATTATTCTTTTTTCTTACAAGAACTGGATTAGCTAACCAGTCGGGGTGGAACACCTCCTGAATAAACCCGGCTGCTAACAGCTTTGTAATCTCTGCCCTAATTGCCTCCTTGCGGTCCTGCGCGAATCGACGAAGCCTTTGCTTGATCGGTTTGGCAGTCGGATTGACCTTCAAGGAGTGCTCGGCAAGTTCCCTTAGGACACCTGGCATATCGGATGGTTTCCACGCGAATATGTCGGCGTTTTCCCTTAGGAATTTGACGAGCACTTCTTCCTATTTGGGGTCCAACTCTGCCCCGATGATGGCCGTCTTCTTTGGGTCGTCCAAGTCCAGGGAGATCCTCTTTAGCTTCGTCTCCTTGCCTGGCGCAATGGCTTCTCTTGCTGGCTTCTTGGTGGGGATCTCTAGAGCGTCCTTGTCCACCTCCTGTGATGCAGCCAGTACTTGTTCCATGCGCTTGGACATGTCCAGGGCGGCTGCCGCGTTGAGAGTTTCCTGCTCGCACGTGTATGCGACTCGGACGTCTCCCAAGACGGTGATTACTCCTTTCGGTCCTGGCATCTTGACCTGCAAGTAGACGTAGTGAGGAATCGCCATGAACTTGGCGAGTGCCGGCCTCCCAAGGATGGCGTGGTATGCAGTTTCAAAGTTCGCCACCGTGAACTGCATGTGCTCGGTCCGGTAATTGTTCCGGTCTCCGAAGGTGACGGGCAGCGTGATGTGCCCGAGTGGTTCTGCCCCCTCTCCCGGTATCAAACCGTAGAATGCGGATTGGGGGGGCCTCAGGTCGAGAGTAGTCAGGCCGAGCTCCTTCAATGTGTTAGCAAAGAGGATATTCAGGCCACTGCCACCGTCGACTAGTACCTTGGTGAGCCGAACGTTGCGAATCGTCGGGGCTACCACCAAGGCATGGGACTCGGGCTTCGGTATGAAGTTTGGATGATCCTCCCGGGTGAATGTGATCGGAACTTCCGACCACTTGAGGTACTCAGGTACCGGTGGCTCCCTCGCGTGCATGACCTGGCGATGGGTGAGCTTCTGCTGGCGCTTCGACTCGAACTCTGGTCCGCCATAGATCATGCGGACCACTCGGTCGGCTTCCTGAAAGTCATTATCAGGCTCGTCGTTTCGCCTGTCGTATCGCGCCGAGTGCTTGTGCTTGTGGTATGGGCATTGCTCATCGAGCATGCGCTGGAAGTCCTCTGGAGTTACCCGGCCTCTGGACCGGTCCAGGGCGGCGACCATGTCTCCCTCGCTCTTCTTCTTGCGAGGTTGGCTGTCATTGCGTCGATGGTCGTCGTGTCGGTCTTCGTCCTCGCGGCGGTCGCGTTTGCGAGTCGTCTTGTTCTCTTCTTCCCAGCGACTTCTGATCTCGCTGAGCTGTTCTCTTTCCGCGATCTCGGCGTCCGCCCATGTGCTAGCGACCCGGAACATGTCATTGACAGTCGCGGGTGGCTTCCGAGTCCACTTATGGATCAGTCTCCCGTCGGAGATGCCGCGCTGGAAAGCTGACATCACCTCCTGATCCGTGACGTCCGTGATGGAGTTGCGCTTTTCTGAGAACCTGCGCACGAAGTCGTGCAGGGTCTCGTTCTTGCGCTGCCTGATCTGACCGAGGAGCCGCTTGCTCCCGGGCCTTTCCCAGGTACCGAGATAGTTACCGATGAAGAGTTCGGTAAGCTGCTCCCAGTTGTCGATGGCGTCCTGCGGGAGTCCTGCCAGCCAGTTGCGGCAGTCCTTGGTGAGCATGATGGGAAGATAGTTTGCCATCACGTCCTCGTCGCCGCCGGCCGCTTGTACGGCGGTGTAGTAGATCTGAAGCCATTGAGATGGGTCAGATTTCCCGTCGTACTTGTCAATATCCGACAGCTTGAAGCCTCTGGGCCACGTCACGCTTCTCAAGCGCTCGGTGAACGACTGGAATCCGCCGATCTGACCTCTAGGGCGGGAATCGCTCGGTCCCGATCCGTCAGCTGCTCTTGGGGGTGTGCTGTCCCTCCTACGATCCCGGTCCCTGGGCGGGGAACGGGTCCTCCGATAGTTCCGAGTCCTGGGTGGAGTTCGGTCCTGCCGGTAGGTTCTGCTGCGCGGTGGAGTTCGATCTCTTGGTGGAGTCGGTCGCCTGGGTGGTGGAAGCACTCGTCGTCGTGGCGGAGTGCGACCGCCATTGTTGCCGCGCCTTGGGCTACCGGAGAGGTCAGAGTAGTCTGACTCCGTCGAGTAGCCGCTCCTGTTGGGGTTACGACGGGGATTTCCATGATCCCGATCGTACTCTTCGCGCCGTCGGATTTCCTCACGGTGGCGCTCTTCGGTGCTGTTGGTGATGATGTCCCTCGCATCTCGATCTCTGTTGATCGTGGTGCGGAGGTCTTCATCACGACCCGATCCGCCGCCGGCCCGGTGTCGAGATGGACCGGGTTCAGGAGCGTCCGTGGTCGTTCTGCCTTGCATCTGGTGAACCTGGACGGAGGCGGCCTGCACGAGAGCCCTTACCTTTTCCAGGCCCGGAGTGTTAGGTGGCAGCCGATTGATTTCCTCGTTGATAGTAACGAGGTTCTGGACCGGTGTCTCGTAGACGTCGTATCCATTGAACTCAAACATGCCGTCGCGCATCAAGTTCCGGGTGCTCCTCCGTTCGTGTTGATCCCGTTGGCGACGATGATCTTCAGAGTGAGGCTCTTGGAGTCAAGCAGTGCCAGATCCTGACGCGGTGGCTCCGTGCGGTCGTGCGGCTCTGCGAGTCGCCCGACTGGCATTGCGTCCTCGACGCTGGTTCCTGGCTTCAGTCGTCTCCTCAGCAGGAGTGACCTCATCTTCTGAGACAGGGTTGGTTGGCGTTGCTGGCGCCACCATGTAGCAATATGATCCGACTCCCTCTTGCGCGAGGTAGTCTTCCTCGGACTCGGAGAAGTCGGATGTGGGCGTATAACGCTCCAAACTACTCGGAGTCAATTCTCCGAGTGATCCTAGTAGTTCCGGCTCTGTAGAGGCATCGGACACTGTGTATCCTTCCGGCAGATCGTCCAGGATTGAGGGTCCCAGTAGATCTAACCCGTAGGAGTCGCTCCCAGAGAAGTAATCATCCGACTGGACGATGTCCTTCTTCATCTGCTTCCGAGCAAGCGCGCAAAAGCCAGGGGTCTGAACAGTAATGACCTCAGGGCTCTGGACGCGTGTTGGTTGAGCGTTTACGCTCTGCGATGATTCGGCGACGCGACTCTCAGGAGTCGGATCAGAACCAAGTGATTGTAGATCTGTTCCCGACTGGTCTGGCCTCGCGTTCTGCGATGGACTCAGCGGGGTAGATCCGGCACGATCAGATGCGATCGGACCGGATTGGGCCGTGATGGCCGAAGTCGGCGCCAGAGAAGAGACCTCCGTGGCGACCGTAGCTCCTGCCGCTTGGGTATCCAAAGTGGCGGTGATGACGTCCCCGAACTGGATCTCGACTTCGTCGACGTCCGGGAGGTTGCAGCTGTCCAAGATCTTGACGCGATCCATCGAGCTTGCCAGATTGATCTTGGCGATATCCCCTACCTGGCGCGCCACTGTCGGTGATATTATCTCCGGCAGTCTTCCACAGGGTAGCCCACGGAAGTGATTTGTAATGCAGGGAAGATCGCAAAGATCGGAAGCAGGATGGTTAGGATGGACAGACACAGGGGTTTATACAGGTTCGGGCCGTCGACTCGACGTAATACCCTACGTCCTGTTTTGGTGTGTTGTATTGCGTAGATTGTGAGTTGTTGTCTTGAGACTTCTTGTTTTGGAGGGGGTCCCTGCTCGCCTTATATATCGGGGGGCAGGGTTACAAGTCGGTTTGTATCCGATCCTATCTCTAAGAATCCTTTCCTTCTTTACAATAATTCCTATTCCAACTAGGACTTCTCTTTCCAGATCCTTCCTCCGTGCGCCGACTTGTCCCGCACGTCTTCAGGTCCAGAACGGTGGGCTGGGCCGCCCCCTTTTGATGGGCTGCCAGGCTTGCTCGTGAGGCACCCGGGTACTATATCCCCCACACGGCTCAACTTCGAGTAACATCCGGGTCTTGTCTGGTAACTCTGGCTTCCTTCTGATTTATTAAGCATTCGGTCTTGCTAGCTTGTTCTCTGGTTCCTCGTTCACTACTTAGTAGGGGGTGCTTTGCTCTGAATTCAAGTGAAGTAGTAATTATTAGTATAGGCGTGGTGCCTAGACTAGTCGTTACCTTGGTTTGCACCCAGTTCAACGGAATAGTTGTGGTAGCCGGCAGGTGGTGACAGCCCTGTCCGGCCGACGTAATCCACCATGTTAGTTCTGGTCTGTAGGACTTAGGGGTAGGCGGTACCACTCCCCTTCTCATCCCTTTCTGTGAGTGGTGGTGTCTCAGGCGCCCGAAGTGAACTCTCTTGAACAAGTCTGACTTGCTTGATTTATCGAAATATCCAGTATTGCTACACAAGTACCCTCTTTACCCTCAGCCTTTTTATCTCTTCTTTTCTTTTTGTTGTCATCCATATCCCCATATTACCCTTTCGGACGAATTAATTAAAGGACTAGTACACTTCTCGTTCCCCGTGGAAATCGATCCCTGGAATACTCCCGGGTCAAAGCTACATCGGTATCCGTACGCTTGCGGATTTATCAGTAGGTCATAAGAAATACCAACACCGGTCGTGGAAGACTACTCCGCCGTTGCCCACAACCTCCAGGCGGCCGTTGACAACCCGACCGGCATCACGCCTGTCCGGTGTACCTACACCTGAAGCGAGGTCCTCCTTCCCGACCAGGCTCCCGCTACTGCCGTGGGAGCCGGAGGACCACAGGCGTGTTCCGGAGGACCGCAGCCTCGAGGGGGAAACAGCCTGGTCTGACACCATCCCAGGTGCCGACGACACAGACGTCGCTGTGCTCCACAGCAGCGCACGAGGCGGGGCCAAGTTTGCTTACAAGCCAGCGCAAGGAACGAGAGGTGACATCCTAATCCTTTGGAACGACAGCCTGGTAGACCTCCAAAACATTAGCATCGGCCATCACTCCATCTCGGCTGACGTTACTATACTCGCTTGTGCCTCTGCCTTCAGGATTACCTCAGTCTACGGCCCTTCCAGACGGGAGCGGCAGCCGGCCTTCATCCAACATCTCAAAAACCTGAAACCTCCTGACACTGACAAGTGGCTGATCGTTGGCGACTTCAATCTAATATACCGTGCAAGAGATAAAAACAACTCAAACCTCAATCACCGTAGAATGCAGAGTTTTCGATCCGCACTGAATTTCCATGGTCTTAAAGAAATACCCCTACAGAACCGGAAATACACATGGAGCAATGAGCAACAGCACCCGACACTTGTGCGGCTAGACAGAATGTTCTGTAATGAAGGTTGGGATATCGAGTTCCAGAACCATGTCCTCCACGCGCTATCTTCAACACACTCTGACCATTGTCCCCTGCTACTGGCTCAGCAGTCAGGACCATGGCATCCGACCCCCTTCAAATTCAAAAACTATTGGGTCCGGTTACCAGGCTTCAACGATGTAGTGACAAACACATGGGGCGCACCAACAAACCACACGGAGCCGTTTCATCGACTAGGTCATAAACTACACTCCCTGTCTAAGTCCCTTCGCACTTGGAGTAAATCGTTCACATCGGACATAAAGGCCAAAATGCACATCGCCCGTGAGGTCATTCTCATCCTTGACATGGCTCAGGATGATCGCCCCCTCTCTGATGGGGAATTCAACTTACGTGCCAAACTGAAGAGGCGACTGCTCGGGTGGGCAGTCATTGAAAAGGCAAGGGAAGAACAAATTTCACGCATAACAAATCTCTAGGAAGGTGACGCGAACACCAAATATTTTCACCTATGAGCAAACGCTAGGCGCCGGAAAAAGTTTATCCAAAGGTTACGGACAGGGCCCGGTTGGGCGATTTCACACGATGAGAAGCAACATGTCATCTCCACACACTTCGAAGCAGCGATGAGTGACCCTCCTACTAGCAAAAGAGCTCAACTGGGCAGAGCTTCGCTTCCCAGTTTGTGACCTATCGACGTTGGTAGACCCATTCACAGAAGAAGAAGTACACAGTGCCATCATGCAACTGCCACACGACAAAGCACAGGGTCCTGACGGTTTCACAGGACTATTCTTCAAAAAATGTTGGCAGATCATCAGTGGAGACATCATGGCGGCGGTTAACTCCTTCCACAGCCTACGTTGCGAGGACCTTAACCTCCTCAACTCAGCAAATATTGTGCTGCTGCCAAAAACGGAAGGCGCGGAATGCATCTAGGACTACAGGCCTATCAGCCTTATTCACGCCATCGCAAAGATTATCAGTAAGCTGATGGCGCTACGTCTGGCCCCACACATGTCTTCACTCATCGCCCCATGCCAAAGTGCATTTATTAAAGGACGCAGTATACACGATAATTTCCTGTATGTCAGGAACATCGCAAGACGCTTCCACCGAAACAAGACCCCGTCGCTTCTACTAAAGCTTGATATTTCTAAGGCTTTCGACTTTGTACGTTGGGACTATCTATTAAAGCTGATGCAAAGACGAGGGTTCCCGCCGCGCTGGTGCGACTGGGTCGCTGCCACCCTTTGCACCTCCTCATCCAAGATTCTTTTGAACGGGATACCTACGAATCCAATCCTTCATGGCCGAGGGTTGCGCCAGGGCGATCCCCTCTCACCATCGCTATTCGTCCTCGCAATAGACCCTTTGCACCAACTACTGCTTCAAGCCACAGAGAAGGGTCTGCTTAGCAAAGTTGGCGGGTGACCCATTTGTAAGAATCGGTTTGAGAATCAGTATTCCAACTTTCAGGTTTAGGTATTGTGAAAAGTAATACCTATGAAGATGATGTTTCGGATGCATCCAACACTCAGCGTCATCTCCACCTTTTCGGAGAGACCACCGGCCTAGTGACAAACATGAACAAAACTACGGTAACACCCATCAGCTAGATCTCGACACAATTCTCCTTGCACTCCCAGCAACCCACGTGGGATTCCCACTGCGATACCTAGGCCTACCGCTAACAATACGAAGGCTCTAGAGGGTGAAAATCCATTTTCAGCCAATAATCGACAAGGCGGCTGGGAAACTATCAGGCTGGCATGGACGAAACCTCAACACAGCAGGACGCACATGCCTCACCAAAATGGTGCTAACTTCACATGTGATCTACCCTTTCACTGTGCTCAAAGAGAGCAAGGAGGCCCTGGAGGACCTTGAGAAACTGAGGAAAAAATTCCTTTGGGCAGGCGACAACACGTTAACGGGGGGCAAATGCAAAGTAAACTGGACAAAGAGTTGTCTGTCGAAACAGAAAGGGGGGCTGGGAGTGCTTGACCTAGAAAAATTCGCCCGCGCGCTGCGCGTCAGATGGCTCTGGCATGAATGGAAGTCGCCAGAAAAAGCATTGGTGGGCACAAAAGTGCCTTGCGATGAAACGGACATACTGCTATTCGCGGCCTGCACCACAATCACGATCAGAAACGGCGAAACTGCAAAATTCTGGACATCAGCATGGCTACAGGGATGCAGGCCCAAGGACATCGCGCTCGCACTATACAACCTAGCAAAGCACAAAAAAACATCTGTCAAGCTCGGCAAAACGGCCAGGGACCTAGACATTTCCAACGGCATCTCACAAACACAACTGCATGAATATGTCAGCTTATAGTGACTAGTTAATGAGGTGCATCTGCAACCTGGAACGGCTGATGACATCACATGGAAGTTCACTGCCAACGGCATCTACACGGCCGCATCTGCCTACAAAGCGCAATTCATCGCTTCAGAATCCAGACCCCAAAATATCCATCTATGACGCTCATGGGCACCACCGATATGTAAATTTTTTCGCATGGCTAGTCACACAAAACAGGATTTGGACGGCCGACCGCTTAGCCAAGAGGGGATGGCCTCACACTCCACAGTGTTAGGATTGATCTCCCTCCAGTGGGCCCAACGGCCCACTGGGCCTAGATCTAAGCGCCCTGATCGGGGGCGCACCAACCCTAATGGTTGGCGGGCCCCTGTTGCACTGCGCCATATAAAGAGGTGGGGGCCGGGCGGCTCTAGGCACGAGGTTCACCAGAGCCGCCAACCCCCCACCAACACACCCACCGATCCGGGGGGCGCAGGAGCAACGGGAAGCACCGTCACCCCAACGCCCCGACGACCACCGGCGCGAGGCACCGGCACTGCGCGTCGCTGCCCTAGGGCAAACTTCACCACGCGAACGAGATGGCCGGGTCGAGCTCCTCCGCCGCCGCTGCCGCGCCCCGCGGCGAAGGTACGACCCCGCTCTCCCCTCCTCTCTCTACCCCTAGTAGTAGTCCGTGCATGTGCATCCTAGAACTTCTATGTCTCTCTGTGAAACTCAAAGATCCCGGCTATTTGTGCATCTAGTGATCCTAGGGGTCTAACATTGGTATCATACGCCTACTAGAAGTAGAAATAGATCGGGAATGGATGAAAAATCGATTGAAAATCGAAAAAGAAAAGAAAACCGAAACCCTAACCCTAACCCTAACCCTAGATCTAGATCTAGGGTAAAAGCAAAGCAAAAAGAGAAGGGGGAGAGGCCACTTGGCCTTACCTACCTCACCGCCGGCAACCACGAGCGCCGGACAGCGCCGAGCCGCGGCCGCGGGACACCACCGCACGCGCGCGGGCACGGGCTTGGGACGCCACCACGGCACCGCTCGACGGCGGCGCGCTCTCTCGCAGAGGGAGCGCGCTCGCCGGCGAAGGGCACCGCGGCGGCGCCGCCGTCTCCCTCGCCTCCGGCCTTGGGCCGGGCCTTCCGGATCTCGCTGTGGGGGGAGAAGGAGGGGGAAAGGGGGAGGACAGAGAAAGGAAGGGGGAGGGGTAGCCGCGGCCGAGCGCCGGCGGCGCCTCCCCTCACCGCCGCCGGCTGCGCCATGGCGGCCGCCGCGCGCGCGGGGGAGAAGGCGCCGCCGGCGCCGTCGCCTGCGGGCACGGGACGAGTGGGGCGGGGGGGAAAGAATGGAAGGCTAGGGTTTCCCCCCCCGCCAGTTCCGCCTTTTATACGGGCGTGATTAGCGCCGGGCGTCGCTCGGCCGTCGATCTCAGATCTGACGGCCGGCGCGCGTCGGCCGCTCACGCGGGCCATTTTCGGCCCGAGAGGGGCGCGGCACTGGGCCGCCTCGGCAGCCCAGCCGTTGGCTGCCGGGCCGCGGGCCCAGGCGCGCGCGCAGGCGCACGCGTTGACCAGGCGTGGGCCTGTCGCTCCGTCAAGTGGGCCGAATGCGGCCCAAGAGGGGAACGGCGCTGGGCCGCCTCGGCAGCCCAGGCATTGGCTGTCGGGCCGCGGGCCCAGGCGCGCGCGCGATCACCGGCCGCGGGCCGTTTTCGCGTATGGGCCAAAAGCGAAGGCCGTGAATAGTGTAATTTTTCATTTATTCAAATGTTTTTCAGGGGTATATTTCATGTATTTTGATAGTTTTTGTATATTTTGAATTTCTATGCATTTTGAACCAACGAGATAAATGTTTAGAAGTACAAAATTGAAAGTTTATGCCCCTGAATAGTAACGGTTTATGAATTTTATTCATGTTTCCGCTGCAAAGTTTAATTTTTTTTTTATTCTTTTAAATTTAATTTGAACCAACGGGATAATTAAATTTGAAAGAATAATTAAAGTTCTTTTGTACAGATTATGATATGATTATTTTCTGACCAACGTTGTTAATAATTATGTCATGATTTAAAGGATATATGCTTTTATTTCTATTTCTGCCCAACGGTGATGTAGATTTAAATTGCATAAACAGTTGTATGTATTATTTTTGACCAACGTTGAATTAATGCATGCAATTGTTATTTATTTTTCTCACCTTTAATTGTGAATTTCAGGAGGTTCCAACTTAATGGCTAGTCTCAAGGAGATTCCGGTTCTTATGGGAGAGAACTATGCAGAGTGGAGGAAAAAGATTGATTTCGCCTTCATCTGCAATGACCTTGAGTGGGTGACCACCACACCACAGCCAGAAGAGCCACCGAAACCGGTGAGAGCTGAAAATGAGTCTGATGCAGACTGGGAGAAAAGGGAGAGGGATTATGCCCCTCTTGAGATGGCTTACACCCTCTCAAACAGACAGTGGCTCAATGCCAATAAAAAGTGCATGGCATTGATAAAGAACACAATTGAGCCAGTTTTCTTGGGCTCGATTGAAGAGTGTGTCTCCACTGCAGAGTACCTTGAGAAGATAAAGAGCCAATTCACTGGCTCTTCAAAGACTTATGGCACACAGTTGCTAAAGAAGTTGGTCAATGAAAAGTATAATGGAGGGGGCATAAGAGATCACATCCTCAGGATGAGTAACATGAATGCCAAGCTAAGGCCACTTGAGCTGGACTTCTCTCCGAAGCACATGATTCATTTGGTTTTTGCTTCTCTCCCAAAAGAGTTTGAGAACTTTGTGATCAACTACAACATGCACCCGGAGCAGTGGGACATGGAAAAGACCATTGCTCAGTGTGTGGAGGAGGAGGAGAGAATGAAGAACTTAGCTGGTGGCTCTCTCAACTTTATGAGGGAGAAAAAGAAAAAGAACTTCCATGCTGGATCTTCCTCCAAGGCAAATGGCAAAGCTCCTATGCATCAGAATCAGCAGAGGGCTCCTCAGCCGAACAACAATGTGTGTCATCACTGCCACAAGGAGGGACACTTCAAGCATAACTGCCCCGACTGGCTAAAGTCTGTGATGGCTGCTAAAGGTGAGAATGTAAATGTAATTTCATTTGTAAATGAATCCTTGTATACACAGTTTTCTAAATCTACTTGGTGGATTGACTCGGGTGCAACTGTTCATGTTGCAAACTCTTTACAGGGATTCCATTCGACAAGGACTACGCTAAGAAGCGCAAGATGCGTTGAAGTCGCAAATGGAGTACAAGCAAAGGTCGAAGCTGTCGGCGACGTCTCCCTCGACTTAGTTGATAGTTTTACACTTTTGCTTAAAGACGTACTTTATGTTCCTTCGCTTCAAAGAAACTTGATTAGCATTTCGCGTTTGGACAAAGATGGTTTTAATTGTCATTTTGGTGATGGCAAGTGTGCCATTTGGTTGAACAATGATTGTGTTGGTGTTGCATACCTTCATGATGAGCTTTATTTGTTATCCATACGTGATAAAGTGCATTCTGTGTGTAATGTGAATGTTGATGTATCCTTGTCAGAGAAAGCGACAAAGAAAAGAAAGAGAACTCAAACAGAATCGTCGAAATTATGGCACTGTCGTTTAGGCCATATTTCGAGGGGGAGAATAGAAACATTAGTAAAGAATGAAATTCTACCTCCGCTAGAGTTCTCAGACTTAGAACAATGCGTAGATTGCATTAAAGGAAAATATGTGAAACAAATTAAAAAAGGAGCCAATCGAAGCGCGGGAAATTTAGAGATAATCCACACTGATATTTGTGGACCGTTTCCTGTGAAAAGTGTGGATGGTTATGACTCGTTTATAACGTTCACCGATGATTACTCCCGGTTTGGCTACATTTATCCAATTAAAGAAAGATCGGAAGCGTTGGATAAATTTAAAATATTCAAAGCAGAAGTTGAGAACCAACTAGAGAAAAGAATTAAAATAGTGAGAAGCGACCGTGGAGGGGAGTACTATGGTCGCCATACCCCATATGGCCAAGTGCCTGGACCTTTTGCAAGGTTCTTACAGGAAAATGGAATAAGAGCCCAATATTCTACACCGGGCGAGCCTCAGCAAAATGGAGTAGCTGAAAGACGTAACCGTACCCTAATGGATATGGTGCGAAGCATGATGAGTTACTCCACCTTACCATTGGGATTATGGATGGAGGCGTTAAAAACCGCCATTCATATTCTAAATAGAGTGCCTAGTAAGTCGGTGCCTAAAACACCGTACGAACTATGGACAGGGAGAGTACCATCCCTGAACCACCTGAGGGTATGGGGGAGCCCTGCTGAAGCTAAAATATTTAACCCAAAGATTGGGAAGTTAGATCCCAAGACAGTGAGCTGCCATTTCATTGGCTATCCTGAAAAGTCAAAAGGTTTTCGTTTTTACTGTCCTAACGGATACACAAAGTTTGTAGAAACGAGACACGCTGTTTTTATAGAGGACCACATGATGAGGGGGAGCATGGTTGCTCGAAAGATTGATCTTGAAGAAAAACGGGTGTATGTACCTATTCCAATGGTTCAAGAACCTTTCTTCGAGTTACCTGTTTTAGCTGCACCTACAGCTCCTACGGTTGTGATTCCACCGATAGCTCCTGCAGTTGAGGTGCCAGCGCCTGCTATGATTCCTCCCATGGCAACTGTCAGTGAAAATCCGGAACCTGTTCTTCAGGAACCGATAGAAACTACTGTTGCACATGAGGAAGAGCCACCGCAGCCACCACCCACAGAGAATGTGCCAGAAATAGTGGCACAGAACGTGCCAGAAACAGTGGTACAGAACGTGCCAGAAATAGTAGTACAAAACGTGCCAGAGATTCAAGCACAAAATGTACCACAACAAGAGGGCCTTAGAAGGTCTCAAAGAGCCAGGAGACCTGCAATTTCCTCTGACATCTATGAACTAAATAATTTAATAGAAGTTCATATGGAGGGTGACCCCACGACATATGAAGAAGCCATGAGTAGTCCTCACTCATCGGAGTGGCAAAAGGCCATGGAAGAAGAGATGAGGTCAATGAGTTCCAACCATGTTTGGGAACTGGAAGAAATTCCTAAAGGAGCCAAAACAGTAGGCTGTAAGTGGGTCTACAAAACTAAATATGACTCCAGAGGGAACATAGAAAAGTACAAAGCACGACTTGTGGCAAAAGGTTTCACGCAAAGAGAAGGGATTGATTACAAAGAGACATTTTCTCCAGTCTCTTGTAAAGATTCCTTCAGAGTAGTGATGGCATTAGTGGCACATTACAACCTAGAATTACATCAGATGGATGTAAAGACGGCATTTCTCAATGGAGAACTAGAAGAAAGAGTTTACATGAAACAACCTAAGGGTTTTATCATGAAAGACAAAGAAGATAAGGGATGCCGTCTAAATAAATCCATTTATGGATTAAAGCAAGCCTCTAGACAGTGGTACTTAAAGTTTGACAGTGTGATAAAGAAATTTGGGTTTATAGTGAACGTAGAGGACAACTGCGTTTACGCAAAATTTAAGAGAGGGAAATTTATTTTCCTAATCTTGTATGTGGATGACATTTTACTTGCTAGCAGTGATGTCAGTCTGCTACTGGAAACAAAGAAATTCTTGTCCACAAACTTTGATATGAAAGATCTTGGTGAAGCATCATATGTTTTAGGCATAGAAATTCACCGAGATAGAAGGAATGGGGTATTAGGATTATCGCAAAAGGCATATTTAGAAAAAGTTCTAAAGAAATTCAATATGCATGCAAGCAAAGCCACACCTGCACCTATAGTTAAGGGCGATAAATATGGGAGGTTTCAATGTCCCAGAAACCAATACGAGCTCGATCAAATGAAAGCGGTTCCATATGCTTCGGCTGTTGGAAGCCTACAGTATGCGCAAGTATGCACTCGCCCTGACTTATCCTTTGTCACCGGGGTACTTGGTAGATACCAAGAAAATCCAGGCATGGAGCACTGGAAAATGGTAAAGAAAGCGTTGCGTTATGCGCAAGGCACAACAGGTCTCATGCTTACATATACAAGATCTGACTCCTTGGAAATAAAGGGGTATGCAGATGCAGATTATGCGGGAGATATAGATGACAGAAAATCCACCACGGGTTATGTGTTCACTCTCGCAGGGGGAGCTGTCTCATGGAGAAGCTCAAAACAAAGTATCACTGCATCATCTACGATGTATGCAGAGTTTATAGCTTGTAATGAGGCCTTGGGGCAGGCATTGTGGTTTAAGAAATTTGTACCCGGTTTGAAAGTGGTTGATAGTATTCAAAAACCACTAAAGATGTACTGCGACAATCAGGCAGCAGTATTCTATGCTCACAACAACAAATCTAGTAATGCTTCCAAACCAATTGAGGTAAAGTACTATGTTGTGAAAGATAGAATCCAGGATCGCACCATAAGTCTCGAGCATATAGGGACAAAGAATATGCTTGCGGATCCGCTAACAAAAGGCTTACCACCCAATGTGTTCAAGGAACACTTAGCCGGCATGGGGTTAAGGGAAAGCCTATGATTCCTGGATTACAAAAGGCCCGAAAAGAAGAAAGTTTCATTGTTTCAAAAACAGAGGGATAAGTTGTAGCTGGTTGATTCTATCGGAAATTACCGTGACGATGAAACATGCTCTACGAGTTCACCTGTGATGAGACAAAGTACTTTGAAAAGAGTCCTTTCAGAGTACAAAAGTTAAAAGTGAGATCAAGGGGGAGAATGTTAGGATTGATCTCCCTCCAGTGGGCCCAACGGCCCACTGGGCCTAGATCTAAGCGCCCTGATCGGGGGCGCACCAACCCTAATGGTTGGCGGGCCCCTGTTGCACTGCGCCATATAAAGAGGTGGGGGCCGGGCGGCTCTAGGCACGAGGTTCACCAGAGCCGCCACCCCCCCACCAACACACCCACCGATCCGGGGGGCGCAGGAGCAACGGGAAGCACCGTCACCCCAACGCCCCGACGACCACCGGCGCGAGGCACCGGCACTGCGCGTCGCTGCCCTAGGGCAAACTTCACCACGCGAACGAGATGGCCGGGTCGAGCTCCTCCGCCGCCGCTGCCGCGCCCCGCGGCGAAGGTACGACCCCGCTCTCCCCTCCTCTCTCTACCCCTAGTAGTAGTCCGTGCATGTGCATCCTAGAACTTCTATGTCTCTCTGTGAAACTCAAAGATCCCGGCTATTTGTGCATCTAGTGATCCTAGGGGTCTAACACACAGTGCCAACTTTGCAGAAGTGCGGCCGAGACAGCGCATCATCTTCTGGTCGAATGCCGATTTACAAAGAGGGTATGGCATGCTATAGCAACATGGCTCGCCCAGCCAGACTTGCAACCGAGTTTATGGAGACACACGGCTTCGGTAGAGGAATGGTGGGTGATGATGACCGCAACCCGATCGCTGCCAAAGAAGGCGTCTTGAAGCCTTATTCTGCTAATAAGCTAGGAAATCTGGATTGAGAGGAACAATAGAGTCTTTAATCGACGGGAGCGCTCCGCGATTGACCTAATAGCTACAATCAAGTCAGAAGCAAACGCATGGGTTACAGCGGGAGCAAAGGGGCTAGCGTTACTTTTAGCGCGGGAATAGTTCCATTTGAGACGCCGGCTAGACGGTTGTATTCATTCAAAACTCTTCTCTTTCAATGAAATTAGCACAATCTCGTGTTGGTTCGTTCGAAAAAAAAGCAACTAGAATTCGTTCGTCTGGCTCTGCCAGCTGCGTAATTCAGTCTCTGTAGCTGTGCATTAGCTGGTTCGGGATTCTGTTCTCAGTCGAGCGCCGAGGCACGGACGCACGGTCCACTGATGGCACAGCTACCACACATGACACTGCACAACGTGCTGCTCTATTTTCCTGATGAATACTACCTCTGTTCCAAATTACAGGTCGTTTTGGCTTTTTAGATTCATCATATTTGTTATGCACCTAGATAAACGTTATGTCTAGATTCATAGAGAAATCTATTAACCTATAAAAGTCAAAACGACCTATAGTTTAAAACGGAGGAAGTACTTAATTACCAGCTGTACATGTAGACTATAGAACTCTTGACCGTTCCATAGCAAGCATATGTGTGTTTCGATAGTGAGCGTACATGTAGACTGTAGTTGAGAACTGCTTGTAAATCACTCCTAATAATGGTAGTATATGACAGTAGTGGTTTTACATAAACGCTGAGTGATGCACCTTGTTGTGTGAGACTAGCAGGGTACTCTAATACAACAAATGGATAAGACATCATGCGCAGACTCAGTATGAGATTGTTAGATGGATAAGGCTTCATCGTGCACAAACTTAGCAGGCCACTTAATTTGGAGATTAAAGTTCCCTTAAAGCTACTCTGACATTCGATCTGCCACAGTAAATCTTATCCTTGCTGCATTAAGGATACATGGAAGACAAAGGAAGATGCACTGAGGCGTGACCATATAGCAGGTACGCCCGTCTTGTTCCAGAAAAAAAAGTAACCCCTCTATTCTTTTGACAGTTGCGTGTAAGTTCATTAGTTTTGCGCTCGTGAGCGCCTTTTCATCAAATATATATGCACCTCCTGCGCGTGCAGCATGAATTTCAAATGTTGGAATAGGAGGCAACAGGATTCAAGACAACAAAATGGAGATGACACCAAGGATTCTGACCCATTTGCACTGTGCTATGTGTGAATATAAGTTGGGTACGTAGGCTCAACTTATATTTCCGGTGGCCACTTGTATGTGATCAGCAACTACTTCATTCAGCTACGGATACCAAGCTGTCTCTAGTTATCATCTCCAGATACGAAGAAAAAACTTTATTTCTGAATTGAGTATGTGCACTACACTGGCTCATCGATAAACTGTTTCCAAATGGATCGAGTGTTTCTAGTAATGAGCGAGATGTAATTAGAGTGGGAGCTAGGCATCAGGAACTCAAACTTATTATCATCCCACGACAGCCATCATATGGGCGGTACAGTGCCAACAACCGCAAGAAAGCCTTCGTAGGCTCGTGGATCGATCAAGCGGTCGAACACGAGCAGGGTCGTTGTGAGTTGTGACCGGCCGGGGCCCTTGTCGCATGAGGAGAGCTTGACAGTATCACCATCCATCACAAGTCAAAGATCACCAGCATCGACTTAGTCACTGCAAGATGCTCCTTTTCTGGTTGGGGTTGTCAAACGAGGGCAAGCTGGAGGCTGGCGTGCGCGCCATGGGATGGAGCTGCGCGACCTATATGTCCTCTCCTTCCGTGACCTTGTTGATCAACTGCCATCCAAGCTTGCTTCGGCTGTGATCTCCATTGTGACGTCGAACATCTAGAAGTCCCACAACGCAGTTGTATTCAACAATGAATGTCTACGACTACCACGCTTCGTGCTGCTGCTGCTGACCTGCAGCTTTGGGCGCATCGGACGCATCATCAGTCGTGGAGTCAACAACTTTGTAACATAGGCTAGACTTGTTATTGCCTCTCCTATACTCTACCGTTCGCAAATCCTGTATGCCCAACCTTACATATTAATACAAAGTTCAGGCCGGCTACTTGCCTGCCGTAGTTTCCCTAAAAAAAACTCATAGAAAAATTCCTTTTTTACTGTCGGTGGAGGGAACCCACACAGAACAAGTGCAGTACACACAGAAAAATGACGATTTGTTCTGTCGTGCCTATAAAACTCACAGAAAACTCGACTCACCCACAGAAAAATATGAATTACTCTGTCGGTGTCAAAAAGCACACAAAAAAAATTATGTTTCACCCTCAAAAAAATAGGGCCAAAACTTTGTCGGCTGGAGTGACACGCTTGTTTTCTTGGTTTGGCGCCGTTCTTGAGCACTCTATTTTTTGTTTCGCACGGCTTGGCGCGCTGCTGGCGGCCCAGTTTAACGAGGTGCGAGCGTAGGATAAGAGAAGAGTGAAGGGAAGCTAGGTTTGATCATATGAGCTAGGTTCAATTTGCAAATTTGGAATATAGGATCTCATGCTCATGCCCGTCATGTGCATATGCATACAATTTTTCTGCCAGCTTCTGTAAAAAGTGTATGCATCTGCACATGCCCGTCTAGCGTGCTTTTGGTCTGTCAAATATTGATAAGAGAAGAGCTCATTGCCTCGTGCGCTGATAAAAGGGCATAGCAAAGTGTGAAGTTTCGCATTCCGCAAAGCCAAGAGTAACTGTTTGTGAAGAATAGAAGGCGAGATGGAAGATGAGTGTGTATGTATGAACCATTGACTACCTTTCACTTTGATAGTAAGTAACATCAACTTGGAATTGGAGGTGTCATGAATCCAAAACAAAGATGGACATCAGGGAAAAGGCGAAGCTCACTCCACAATAGCAGCCGAGCGGATTAGGAGTGACAATCTCATACAGAAGAATGCACAGCGGTGCGAGGAGTATCTTCAAAACTACTAAAAGCGAGGAAATTAACACCGACCAGACATGAGCACTACTCCGTAAGTGGTAGAAAAATGCTACTACAAAGAGGATACTGTGCTCCTCTGTCCTTTTTTATCATGTAAATGTTCAAGGGTTAAAGATAAGTTTTTCAAATATCAGAATTAAATATAGCTATCCTCTCCTTTGTATTCCCATAGCCATTTCTTTAAGATAATATAATTTATAGATTTTTCTAGTCACATTTAAAACAATGCTTGACTTGGAAGTAGTATATGTACATTCATAATCTCTTTCAGAAATAATGTATGCACCCATTAGTTTGAAAAAAAAAGGCCAAACATGTTTTTCTTATGGTGAATTGTGTCATGAACTCGTTCTACTGATGGCAGCTAGTATTTTTTTTTCTCGGGAAAACATATAAAGTCATGCATGCAATTTCATTGTAGGAACCAAAACAATGACAAATGAAAGATCAGCTGTGGCACTATGGGTGAACTCAAGTATATGTTAGCTGGTTCAACAATACACTGGATACAAGGGCCTGCCCAAAGAGCAACGAGATGGCTAAAGCAAAGGAAGATATCGAGCAGCATAAGCGCGCTTTATGGTTGCGTCCATGGTGAGTCTTCTTTGTTGTTCATTGCTACATTCGTTTGTGGCCGAGTGTGTCTTTTTCAAAGAATAGCTCGAGGTATGGATTATATGATGGTTAATAAAGCAACGCCATTTCCACATTTGTCGCAAACTGTTTGATACGAGTTGAAAGCAGTACTAACTTTGGGACTGAAAATGCAACTGACTGCGTATGTCGTCATCATGAAACTTAAAGCAGAGGAACCTCTGCTCCTCGTCTGTGTGTATGACTTGAAACAGCAAAGGAAACGCATGTGCACATATACCGTGGGGCTTGTATATCAATTTAATTGCAGGTGATTGGTAAACCATCAATAAGACAAGAGATCGCTGGATCAAGAATTGATAAAATGGAGGCAGAAGCCAGAAGGAACCCGCAAAAGATCGTGTCTCAGAGCAACCCTCTGTGGTGGTAGAAGCGGGAAGCAAGATGAGACTACGCAGACAATGGCATTAGTTACTTGGGCAAGGAGTAAGATCAATTAGGAATTAGAGGTGTCAGGAATCCAAAATGAACATGAAAAGAATCTGAAAGGTGACGCACACAGCCTAAACAGACAAGATTCACGTCGTCACGGACAATAATTCTCTAAATTCTTCAGAAATGCACTGACACTACAGGAATCAGGAAGAGAAGAGCCACTACTCTCACATGTTCCTCTGTTTGCTAGATATACACGGGGACTCAACCTCTACATCCTCTAGCTCATTTTTTTACTAATTATATAGTTAGAGATCCTCATACCATAGGTCAGCAACATTATGATTGTCCAAATTTTTCGGTCGTGAGTTAAGAGTTTTTCTTAATACTATTTAATACGGTACTTATAAAATTATTCTGTAAAACTATCAAATTACAAAAATATATCATCATCATCCAATGGGTCGATGAAATATAAATTTCATCTGAATGTTGGGCGAAAATAGCTAACTTTGTGGGCAAAAGGTAAATTTCATCGCTTCGGTAAATGAAATCATACACGGGAGCAGAGGTATTGCCCGGCAGCAACAGTTGCACGAAAAGGATTTTTGTCCGCCCGGCGACGAGTAGGCTTGCCACTGGGGAGGGTACGGGCAAATCCACTCTTGTTCATACTTCATACGCAAATCCAAATAAATATTATCCAATCCTAGGGGTGGTAATGGGTCATGGCCCTTATACACTCTTCACGATCTAACTCGGCCTTAAGAGCATCTCCAAGAGTCTCTTTAAAACTCACTCTCCAAATCGTCATTTAAATAGTTATTTGCATAAAAATCGTTTTATATATCTTCATGTTTTCTAATATTTTCTCTATATCTTGCACTTTATTTTCTTATTTCGTCTTTAGTTTTCATTCTTGGTGATACAGTTCCTCGTTGTAGAGGGTTGGAGTCTAAGAACTCAATGTAATTTTGGCTGTATACATTCACCTGGTGGACGTAGTAGGCCGGATTGTTTCCTTAATGTAAAAAATATCTTGCATGCACTCTAGAGAGCTATTCTCTTTTCTATATTTTGCTAGCGTGAAATCCGGAATAGAGAGTGACTATGTTTGAATAACCAAATAGAGAGGTTGTTGGAAGGTACCCTTTTAATCAAAATCTCTAAAATTAGCAATCAGTAAGGATTTAGAGAGTCTCTTGGAGTTGCTCTAATCATTTGTAAGCCAAATTTGTATATAATTTCGATATGATCCTTTTAGAGGCCGATCCTTAAATTTGCTAGTATAAAAAGTTGTGCCCATTACCACCCCTATTACCAATCCTCACCCTCCCCATTCTCATCCGTATCCAATGGATGATTAACTTTGTACTAGATACTATATATATATATATATATATATATATATATATATATGGAAAATCATTTCTACACGCGCGTTTAGCTACTCCTACCTACGTATATCATGATACATGATGTATCTGACCCAACCAAGAGTATGTAACATGTAGTATGTGATGATATTAGACCATATGTGGTGGTATATACGTTAAGTATGTGAGCATACATAAAGTATGTATACATACTAATTTTTATATATTAGTAATAAGGTACAATCAAAATAAATTAAAAACTAGGGATGCTTTTGAAATTTTTCATGAATATCCCTATGGATTATCTTAGAATTAGTATGTGGATATACTCAAAGTGATAAAATAGTATGTACACATACGTATGGTGGTATTTTGATGATGAGAGTAGCTACATACGTGTATATATGGTTTTCTCCCCATATCGTGACCTCCAAATTTCTAATGGATCCTGTTTGTTTTCCAGCCACAACGAGTTTGTTATGGCTTATTATATTTTCTTCTCACTGTTGGCGCGTCGAACGCGCACCAAGATCCACCGCAAGCGCACGGATCATTGTAGCTCTTCCCTCAAGGGAGTATTCTCTCAAGGTTTATCAATCTGTGGAACTAAAGATGCAAGAACCAATCTAACTAGCAAAGAAACACTTTAGGCTTGAATCAATCTAATCTACTAAAGAACAATCTGATAAACGTCAGAGGTAGCAAGAGAAAGCATAGAGATAACCGATCTAGATCGCCTAGATCATGCATACGCTGTAGTTCTGAGCAAAACTGTGAAGCAAGCAAGATGAGAATCTCATTGAAAGCATCTTTAAATCATAGCATCCGGTCAAACTCCCGAGGATCATCACCTTAAACAAGTAACGCCCCATCACGACGTCCTCTATCGGCATGATGAACACAAGGGCACGTTCGATGAACGTGTTGAACATCCTTGGTAGATCCGGTATGAGCCCCTAGCCACCATGGCTAAAAGAACATCTTGATCGATCTATCTTGATAATAGATCTTAGAAGAAGCAAACCCAAGAATGAGCAAAATGGTAGAGAGAGACACTTGATGGCTAAAAACAATCGGAAACTCAAATAGACTTTACTATGAATGATTGAATGTACATCATGATCACCACCGGGATCCTACCTTGACCTTGATGAACTAGCTCCAGAACTCCGACGTGGTCTTTCTCGCAGGGTTTCCACGTCGGCTAGGGCAAACCCTAGACAACTAGCACGACCCTCAGCTCTCCGACTAGTGTCCCTCTAGCTTTTCTGCTCCTCGGCGTCGAACGAAAATGACTTGATGGCTCCCAAATGAAATGGGGGATATTTATATCCCTAGGAAACCCTAGGTCAAAGGGGAAGGTGAGGGGCCACAGGAATGGCCTGGGCGACATGGTCAGGGGGGCCTGGGCCGCGTGGCCTGGCCCATTCATGAGCCGCCTCGGCTTCATCTTTTTCCCTAAGCTTCAAGGTCGGTTCTGGAGTGTTTCTCTCTATGCATGTGGGTCCTAGACGTCGTTTACTTTGGGATAAAATTATGTCTTGATGACTTTCCATTTGAACTTTCCTTCATCTCGAAGTAACTTGATCTTATCTTTATTTGGTTAGTCCTTAAACAATCTTGAAGTTTGGTGGGCTGAATCTGGGCATGAGTGGGCTTCTGGTCCATGTCATGGGCGCATGGGCCCAGTAGGCCTGCTTCATACGGGCTTCCGACCTTCGCTTTATGCTTGTCTCGAATTTAGCTCAAATCCATCTTGATTTTATCATTTATCCTGCATAAACCAAAATACTCCAAAAACACATGCATATACAAAAACGTCCCAGTTATAGAGTATGGTCATTAGTCTAGACATTAAATTCATGCAATTATCGAAGTTAAACAGGGACAAAAGTGTGTCATTTAACAGCGCCAACACTCACTCACAGAATACTATTAAAACAGCCAAAATCAACCACAACCAGCGACCAGCGAAACAGGCCCAATTTGCTGCTCATACCCTCCCCATTTGAGGTGGGTGTAGATTTGGGTAGGTCTTATGGATACCCAACAACAGGCCTACCGACGTGCAAGCCAACGCTCGGCGTCGCGCGGCTGTTGTGGTGCAGCGTGCAATAGCTGTCGTGGGAACTGGCCGGCGGCGGCGAGCCTTGCTCTACCTCGCGTCCTCGCATCCCAGCCTGCATCAATCTGCCTTGCTATTCCCTCACATCCCAATAGCACGAAGAGGATTCAAAACCGTCAGGACAGCCACTCTAATTGCATGAATATGTTCACGGAGAAAATTGTAAATTTGAGACTTCAAACATCGCGCTTCGCAGTTTTGCAATTCTTAACATCGACTTTGTAAAAATGGATCTCGAAACATTGCTCATTTGATTTTCACGCCATTAAAGGTATTTCGCCTCTTTTTTTTTACTTTTTCTTGTATTTAGAGCATGAATGGGACTGTTTTGCCCCCTTGGCCTTTTGTCCCGTGCATACCCTCGCATACGAGATGTTTCCGATATCCATGGTTGCCGCAGCCTACACCAAGAGTACCCTAAACCACCGACGGCCATGGAAGGCCATGCGCTTTGCTCGCCTCCACCGGTCATGGCGCGCCACTTGCCCTTGCCGGCTAGGCCGTGGCGCCCGCCTCGTCGGCCATGGCACGCCGCCCGCCCCCGCCTGGCGGCCAGGCTGAGGCCTGAGGAAGACCTCGTGGTCGCCAACGATGCTGTGGAATCTGGTGGCGAGGACAGAGACGGGGTGGATGTGGCTAGTTGTTGTATTAGGTGTTAGGGTTAGTGTCCAGGAGGCTGCAGGGCCGGAGGGGTGGGTGGTCGGTGGCGGCGGCTAGCGGCGAGGTCGCTGCCGGCCACGGGTGGCGGTGGAGGCGGCGGCCTTCATTGTTCCAGGTTTCCAGGGGTGGCGGAGGCCCAGCGGTGGTGGCGATTCGGCCGCCGGCGAAGGGCGCAGGAGCTCCGGCGGCCGGGCAGCGTAGGACCCCCGACGGGTGGCGGCCGGCGGCGAGGGCGACGGGGATGGCCGGTTTAGGAAGGGCAGGGTGGAGGGCAGCAGCGGGCAAGAGGTACCTAGAGAAAGGTACAAGAGGTACCAAAATAGGTAGAATCTATACCAAAATAGAAAAGGTACCTCCCGATACCTCTTAGTACTTATGACTCAGCCGTTGATTTCAGGCTGATGGGCAATCCTTATTTGTTTCAAGTATTGTAAAATTCCTCGACTAATAGTGGTACCTAATAATCAGTTTTGGGAATTTATGTAAAAAATAGTGCTCCAACGGATGTCCAATCCTGTAACCAATTTTTTCACTTATCCAAAATCAGATATATCTTTGGCCAAATATCAGCCCTCTCCCCGCACTCCCAATCCACTGAGATCCCACCCCTTTTTTGTTTTTTGCTGCCGACTTTCAATGTAGAGCATCTGCTCTTCTGCCACATGCCCCTCTCGGGACTTGAATACAACGTGCTGGTGTTCTGTCAAATATTGATAAAAGAGAAGAGTTCATTGCCTCGTACGCTGATAAAAGGGCGTAGCAAAGTGCGAAGTTTCGCATTCCTCAAAGCCAAGAGCAACTGTTTGGTAAGAATAGAAGGTGAGATGGAAGATGAGTGTATCTGTATAAACCATTGGCTAGCTACATTTCAATTTGATAGAAACTAGCATCAACATGGAATTGGAGGTGTCACGAATCCAAAATAAAGCTGCACATCAAAGAGAAGGTGAACCATGCTGAATTCTGGCAGCCGAGCGGATCAGGTCGAACAGCATCATGCAGAAAGCATTGAGCGGAGTATCTTCAAAACTCGTAAAAGCAAGGAAACACGGACCATGAGACGAACTAGTGGTAAAAACGCGACCACCAAGAGTATACTGTCCTGCTCTGTCCTTTCGATTCAAACCAGCAATGAAATGCATAAATATCAAACCGTGTGAATGTTCAAGGATTAAACATAACCTTTTGAAATATCAGGATTAAAGATAGCTATGGTCCCCTTTTATCCCCAAAGTGCGGCTGATGGCAGCTTCTTTTTTTTTTTTTCCTCAAGAACATATGAAGGCCTGCATGCCATTTTAGCGTAGGAACTGAAAAATGACAAATGAAAGATGAGCAAAGGCACCATGAGTGAACTGAAGTATACGTTAGTTGGTTCAACAATACACTGGATTTTGTTTACATGACCCAACCCAGCAATCTTCTTCAACTCATACAAGGGCTTGCCCGAAGACCAACTTGAGCTTTTAATGGAATGGCCATTTACACCAAGTGTAATAATGTATGGAAGAAGTACAATAGGAGAATTTTCCAACAAAATTTCTTATCAGCAGAAGACGTGGCAGCTAAAGCAAAGGAAGATATCGAATAGCATAAGGGCGCTTTCTGGTTGCATCCAGGATGAGTCTTCTTTGTTGTTCATTGCTACGTTCCTTTGTGGGCCGGCCGAGTGTGTCTTTGTGAAGGAATAGCTCGAGATATGAATATATGATGGTTAATAGAGCAACGCCATTGGTTGGACATTTGTTGCACGCTGTTTTGATACAAGAGTTGGAAGCGGTAATTGGGACTGAAAGATAATTGACAGCGTGTGTCATGAGCCTTAAAGCAGAGGATCCTCTGCTCCTGGTATGTCTGATTGACTTGATTGATCCAGCAAAGAAAACTCAATGCACATACATATACCTTGAGGCTTGTACACGAATTGCTGGTGATTGGTAAGCCATTAATAAGGCAAGAGGTCACTGCCTCAAGAACTGATAAGGAGGCAGAACCGCAGAAGGAACCCGCCAATGGTCATGTGGTCAACTATCTGTGGCGGTACGGTAGTAGAGGGAAGCAAAATGAGACTTCACCATGGAGAATTGGAGGTGTCAGGAATCCAAAATAAAGCTGAAGAGCCTGCGGATGGTGACGTGCACCCAATGCTCACAGCCTAAGCGGACAAGATTCATGTCGCCATGGAGGATAATTCTCGAGAGCCTTCAGAAGGCATTGACACTACAGGATTCAGGAACTGGCACTGCATGGACAGGTTCCTTATGTCATAGTTTTTTCCGCAGGAACTGGCACTGCATGGATTTTGTAGTGTAAACAATATGCTCTGTATTCATCTAATTTATTTTTATGAATTGTTTAGAGATTCTCAATTCCTCATACCAGAGGTCAGAAACATTATACGATTGTCCAGTCTTTTCTGTCCTGAGCTAGATACTTCACGGTAGCATTGAATAAAGGTTTACTCCCAAGATGTTTTAGAGGATTATGTATTGTAAATAATATGCTGTTCAAAGTAAAAAAAAAATTAGTTATTGGTAATTTCCTATGTCATATAGTAATTCGTGTCATATCTGAAAAAAATTGTGTTCCCATGTACTGTTGTTTCAAAGGTAAGTTATTCCTCTACTCCAACTATAAATTTTAGATATTGGATACAAAACTCTAGCTATGCACCAGATAAGTGTTGAATGTACTTAGGAGGTGTATTTGGCTTGAGTAATGAGGTGTATTCTCGCTCCTCATTAGTGTGCGACTGACAAATAACATCAAAGATAACTCAGATCACTTGCATCGTCTGCTCTACTCTCAAACTATGAAGCTCATGCGCATATATGCACATGTCCCTCTGCAGACAGTTGGTGAATCATTCGTAACCATGAGCAAAGAAATATAGGCATCACTTGTTCATGCTCTGATATATGGAAGTGCACTTCCTTCTACCTGTTGCGCTGTAATAAGTAGTTGGTGGGTGATCCACCCTTGTATTTGTACTCTGTTTTTTCTACTAATTCAATGATATATGTGCAATTCTCCATTTCTCCTGCATGTTTCGAGGACAAACAAAATAGAAACACACCTCTTGTCTATTGGGAATTGGAGGCACCGCGAACAAAAGAGCTCCAAAAGATAAAGATTGAAAAGACATGGAGAGGGAACCTAGCACCACAACCCAACCACGTCTACGACATATTTCTAGGGGACATTTCACTTAATTGAACTTTATAGCATCCTCTCTCCAACGCTATGTGCACCGGACGTACCAAGCATCCAAGTAGCTCTCAACGAGTCATCAGTACACTGCATGCAGAGAAGAAGGCCTATGTAGCAGAGATCCCACAGCTCTTACTCCTCAATTGCCTGTCAATGCATTCATTCAAAAAAAAATTGTCTGTCAAAGTGTCAATGCTAGAAGTATGATCTCGAGTAAAGTTGTATTATTTGGAGAAGTTCGATTTGTGTTTGATCCCAGCTCTTAGTTTCTAGTCATTCCACAGAAATTTTGAGTGCTGGAATCATAGGGGAATACATGATGAGAATGAAACAAAGAACAGACAAAACAAGGATCAGAAATAGACATCTTCTCTGCATGCAGTGTTCATTTATACTAGCACAACAGGTACCTAGAAAATAAACTCGGTAACGCAGCATGTACTGACAAAAGGGAAAAAGAATATGCATGCTCATGAAGTACAAGCCTGTGCCGGTCGGTAGGGGTACGCATAATTACCCAAAGATCGAAGACCAAAACGAAATACCAACAACATTTGTTTGGTGAGAGAATGATAAAAAGGGTGAGAGTAGGTATGGACACCATTAGTTACTTAGCTGAGCAGTAAGACCTATTTGGAATTGGGGACACAGGAATGCAAAATAAAGTTGAACAACTCCAGGAGGGTGCATGGCAGGCACACCAAGTTTTAACGGCGAATATGTTGAGAAGAAATTCACCTCCTTCGACTGTGTTCTTTCGTCATTAACCTAACGTGGAAAGACACATCGTGCGCATGCATATTCACCAAATGACGGGCCAGGAGTGTCAAATTGACCGAAATTTGTAAAAGACCGAGGAACCGATCGGTTCGGTTCGGTCTGACCGAACGCCCACCCTCTGTCAATCCAAAAGACATGAAAAACAAATGCAAGAAGCACTAGCTGCAATTAGGGACTGAAGCACAGTGATTCTAATGATGTAATATTTTTAGTCAGTTCTGCAAGAAGTTAATCAGCAAACGATCCATACACACCATTTTGATCAACTGACAATAGATGAGCATATGATGATTCCTCAAATAAAACAAATATATGATGATTAATTTCGCGATACTAAAAGGTGCACGTTAGTACCGGCTAGTAACACAAGTCACAAGTCACACGAATTTTTTATGTGTAAATGCGTGAACGTGGTCGGGAGGATTCGAACCCACGACCTCCGGCCTCGCGCGTAGGTAGCTTCCTTACCATCCCACATATGCATCACTTGTGATTGAGTGGGAGATGCATTCCTTTTAACGTAACCCGTGGAGGTCCATTTAGTCCCGGTTTGTAACACAAACCGGTACTAAACGGTGCATGTTAGTACCGGCTAGTGTTACGAACCGGGACTAAAGTGGCACGCAAATTTTTCTTGTAGTGGGGAGTGAAACATAAAGAGTGACTAGACATGCAGGGAGCACGACAGGACTTTCAAGTCCTGCATGATTGACGATACAAGAAATTCACTTACTTTTACCTACTTTATCCTTCAACTTATCGGTCCGCGTCGAAAACGCATGACAGCCCCATGTAACAAGATCATCCATGGTGTGGAATATATATAAACCAGCAAGTGAGCAAGATCATCCACTTTTGGTTCTCTATTCATGCACTTGTCCATACCTCGTGTGTTTTGCGTCGCACTCTGTTTGGCACATCAGCATGCATGCCTAGCTTCTCACGTCGCAGTGCTTCTTTCATGCAATATTTGCATTATTCATGGATCTCAATGTGGGCAATATTATCTTGTCTTCTTCAAAAAAAAAAGGGCAATAGCTAGGATCAGGAAGTGCAATAGTTTTGTTATACTCTACTCCAACTTACCATGACATATCCATGTAAAAATTTTGTAGTAGCCCCTCAGACTGAATGTAAAAAACAACTGAAGTGCAATAGTTTTGTTAGACTCTACTCCAACTTGCCATGTAGCAGAGTTTTACTTTGAGAACCATAGGTTGGATAAAACTAGTGAGTATATCAGGATAAGAAAAAAAATATAATTGAGCAAATATGTGATTTTTTATGTTCTTTGCAAATATTGCAGGTTTAGAATGATCTGTGAAGCAGAGGAGCAGTGGACGGATGCATTGAAGGAGAGCAGGAATCTGTGCTCGAATGTTTTAATGTATGATTTTGTGCAGTTTTCCCATCAAAGTGTATTAGAATAAGGAGAAATAAATTTTGGATATGGAGTTGTTTACACCATTACGATGACTCTATGAGCTACTTTGTAATTTATCATCATTTCTTGAACAAGTTTTCCAAACATTTGACCTGGAAGAACATGTTTTGGTGCATATAAAGGATGGGATTCATATCAGTATTTGGATTGCTTTGTCCTTGCTGGCAGAATGCAGCAGCAGGCCAGCAGCAACCAGACACGGACACGTACAGCAGCAGGCGCTATACACGCATACAGCAGCAGGCCAGCACACGCGCAGCAAGCTGGAGGGTCGCCCCTGGGCCCGGGGTACCCGCGGGGCGCGTGGATCAGCCGTGCGAGCGGGCTGGTTCGACCCCCGACCCCCATTCGACGGCGATGGAGCGGAGGGTCAGGAAGAATGTCTACACAAAAAGATGAACCACTTATCTACCCATTCTGACCAGAACTCAGTGGACCAGAAAGTATGATCTCAGATAATAACTTTAATACAAGATTTTTAGTCTTTTTTTATCTCAGCTCTTAGTTACCCCATCTTTTTCTAGAAGCTGCGTAAGGATTGTAACTTTCTTGGCAATAAACTTAACACACTCTATTACAAATAAATGCTTGGGACCGTGCCAAAAATCTGTGTTGCTGCCACTAGATTAGAGGTAATACCACTAATCCTGTTCCAAAAAGGAAATTACTCTGCTTACAACACAAAAGGACCAGGATTTAGATGAATTCTGCGCTCAGGACATACTTGGTTTGCTGTGTAGTAATGGTTAGCTTTTCCATGCACCTCTGCTGCTCATGGGTAATTAATGATGAGTACAAGTGGAATCAAAGTGCAGAGGGATATGAATATGTGATGGATAGTATAGTGACAGCATCGGACATTTGTTACAAGCTGTTTGGTAAGGGTTGAAAGCAGTATTAATTTTGGGACTGAAACAAGACAATTGACAGCGTGTAACACGAGACTTACAGCAGAGGATCCTCTGCTCGTCGTCTGCCTGTTTGAGTTGAACCAGCAAAGGAAACGCATATGCACATGTACCTTACCTTGGGGCTTGTATATAAATTTCAGGTGACTGGTGAGACACTCATAAGACGAAATCGATGCCTCAAGAAATTGATAAAAAGAACCTGCCAAAGCTCATGTCTATGTAAGCTCATTCTGAAGGGGGGAAAGGATGATGAGTATTAGCTATTAACTAGATGAACAAGTAAGATCCATTAGGAATTAGAGGTGTCAGGAATCCAAAATAAAGCAAGACAGAACACGCGAGGTGAATCACATAAAACAGATGCAGCCGAAGCGAAAGCAATGGTTCTCTTCATTGATTCATCTGGCATTGGAACTACAAGGATTCAGGAATAAATTGCACGGAAATGTTCCTCAATATGCTGAAGCTTTTTCAATGTAATGAGATATGCTCAACAATTCCACGTAGCCTATCTTTAATAAGCTATTTAATTTCGAGATTCTCATACTACACGTCAGCAACATTAAGGTTCTCGAATTTTTATCCATGGCCAGCCATACTTCACCAAAAGATATAAAGCGTCCAAAAATATTTTCCTCCCAACTTGTTGTACAGGGTTATGTGTTGTAAATAATATGCTATTAAAACTACCAATTGGTTACTGGCTATTTTCATTGTCATATTCTAATTCACGTTTTGTCAAGAAATTCTATTTTGCATGTACCGTGTTGTTTCAAAACTGTTGTAAAGTTACCCTGTTCTTGACTCCTTGATACAGTACGTTATTCCTCAAAAATGGCAGATCCTTTCCCATGGAAATTAAATTGCCTCTCTGGTCTACCAATTGGCTTTGAGGCAATGGAGAAACAGAGACCCCCGTCTGTTTGCACTTCAGGATCAGATCCAAATACTATTTTCCTGTGTTTGATTGCCTGAACGTTATTAAAAATTACAAGTGTGATTAGTAGTATTGCAATTACAGACTGGAGCACAGCGATTATAATGATGTAGGGTTTTTTATTCTTTTTTGGAGAAAATTATATTCAGGAAATGATGCACAAAAAATTTAGTTCAATTGAACTGGGATCAGGGACGAATATATGATGGCCAAATGCAGTGATATTGTCTGATATAATGCTATCCAATACAAAAGCTGTGCTGGATGAAGAAGGGTTCAAAGTTCATGCCTCTCCGCACCGCAGGCAAATATACGATGAGTTGATGACACCAAACCGACTTGTACGATGAAATTATGTTAAAAGAGGACCATATCCTCTCCTTCCCGTCTGGGTGGAAATAATGTACGTGCGTATGTGCATATGCTCATGCCACTCCGCAGTCGATCTGTGAACCGTTCGTTCATAAGGAAAGAGGTACGGAGTATAGCACGCTTCATGGCTTATTCTCATCTCTGTACCAGGAGCATTTGTTTGGGAGAAAGATAAGAAAGATGAGAGTAGGAAGACGCCGTTAGCTACTTAGACAAGCAGTTAAGACCTATTTTGAATCGGAGACACCAGGAACACAAAATAAAGGTGAAGGGCTCGAAGAGGAGGATGCCCAGCAGATCCACCATGACTCGAGGAATCGCTGAGAAGATGAGAAGAGGATAACTGGTCGGTGAGACAGAGGTGATCATCTGCGTCGAGCTTCTTCCTGTTCGCGGCTTTTGACGCCGGCACTGATTACAACTAAAACAGCAGGGTTACCCTCCCCATGGAGCGTGAGCACCCGCGCCGGTGCAGATGTATTGGTATTAGGGACTAGGCCATGATGATTTGAATTATGTGAGATCAGTTTGCATCAAATTCATCAACAAACGATGCATAAAGCATTTTGTTCAATTGAACAGAGGTGAATATACCAGGATTCTTGCACAATAAAAAAAAAGGAATATGTGATTGTTAATTCAGTAGTGTTGTCTTGTTGAAAAGGTGTACGGGATTTAAAGCTCCTTAGTTTGAGGCTGACAGATAGGATACGGGACTGAAATGAACTTCAGAGAATAAGTGGCTGGACCTCCATCTGTGAGTTTGATCAACAGGGCGAGTGCATATCTTCATGTCTCTCTTCAGGTGGTCGATAAATCATTCACTCACAAGTATAGAGATAGCAAGCACAGACCACAGAGCAGTGTACGTATAGCCCCACTTCATCATGCTCTTATTTGTGCATGGTAGTGCGCTTCCTTGCTAATTTCTCAGTATCCTGAAGCCCATAGCATTGGCGAGAGAAAATAAGAAAGATGAGATCGGGCATCGTGTATGGACTCCATGACATACTTGGACAAGTGGTAATAACTGCTAGGAATTGGAGACGCCGGGATCGAAAGTTGAGTGGCTCAAGATGGAGGGCGCACATCAAATCAGCTATCTCTTGCAGTCTTGCATTCTGAAGCTAGTCCAGGTTTTAGATGAATAGTACTAGGTTCCCTCACGAGTTAGAAAATCCGAAGTCGCACAACTACCTTGTGGTTTCAGGGTAATTGTTTCATGTACATATGAAATCAAAGGGAAGTAAAGAACTACCATATGCTAACAACTAATAACTTGGCGGATTGCTTTATGAAGTTATTACTTAATGCTTCGAGCAACTATCAGGACTTAAAATTAACTTCCATAAGAGTGAGCTAGTTTGCTTTGGTGAGGCACAAGATGCAGTTGATCAATACACAGAACTATTTGGCTGCAACACAGGAACTTTTCCTCTCAAGTATTTAGGTATCCCTATACATTATAGGAAACTATCGAATGCAGATTGGAAACAGGTAGAGAAGCGGTTTGAGAAAAGGCTTAGTACTTGAATTTGGAAAGGTAAACACCTATCCACAGGTGGGAGACTTACATTGATTAATTCAGCAGTCTACCCATATACATGATGTCTTTCTTTGCCATCCCATATACAGGTGGGAGGCTTAGTACTTTCGCTCACAATTTTTCTGGCAAAGTGATGAATAGACACGAAAGTACCGTATTGCCAAATGGAGCATTCTGTGTCAACCTAAAGATCAAGGGGCCTAAGAATTGATGACCTAGATATAAAAAATACCACTCTACTTAGTAAATGGCTCAATAAATTGCAGACAACAGATGGGACTTGGAGTCTTGCATTCTGAATAGTCCAGGTTTTATATGAATAGTACTAGGTTCACTCACGAGTTAGAAAATCCGAAGTCGCACACCTATCTTGTGGTTTAAGGGTAATTGTTTCATGTACATATGAAATCAAAGGGAAGTAAAGAACTACCATGTGCTAATAGCTAATAACTTGGTGGTGGGGGATTGAAGAAGAAATTTGGGGCAAATTGATGAAAACTGAAGAATATTGCTAAAATTAACGACAAACTAATTAACACGATATTTACCCACATATGGCTTCCAAACTCAAAGGCTAAAACGAGCATTATAAACATTTCGCAAGAAACCGCAACACCATTCTAGCAGCATAGGCATTTGGCTACCTTCTAAGTATTACATACACATCAATGGATGTTTAGGAGCAGAATCGAGTCACTTGACTACAGGAATTAATTCGCCTGACGAGCCACCAGCATGCCCTCTGCCATGGAAAGCAGATTGCCTCTCTGGTCTACCAATCGGCTTTGGAGGCAGGGTGGAAGCAGGCACTCCACTGTTTGCATTCGAGTCATCACCCTTTAGGCTCAGTTCTGACATATTGTAAAGGTCTTTGATGTTTAGACCAAGTATTATAAGGCAACTTCAGTAGGCTAAATGCATTGACACATCACCAGAATCCAACGTGAAAGAGAGAGAAGTAGGAGAGAGAATAAACCGGGCGACTCATGATGTGCTCGCTTTGAGCAGGCGACATGCTCTCTCTCCTGCGCATGGCCAGTCCAATCCCTCCACATCACAACTTATCACCATAACGCATTAAATAGTCTGGGGGCCGCCACCAAGCTCGGTGAGCTGGAGCTCCAAACGCCCGCAAGCTAGAGCACCCATAAGACCTGCTCTTAATAGAGGCGTTGAGTGCACGGCAACAGGCCTGACAACCTCATGTGGAGCTTGACTACACGTCAGCAACATTAAGGTTCTAGATTTTTTATCCATGGCCAACTGGATACTTCACCAAAAAGATATGCTGCATCCAAAAATATTTCCTCCAACTTGTTGTACAGGTTTATGTGTTGTAAATAATATGCTATTAAAACTAGCAATTGGTTACTGGCTATTTTCATTGTCATATTCTAATTCACGTTTTGTCTAGAAATTTTGTTTTGCATGTACCGTGTTGTTTCAAAACTATTATAAAGTTAACCTGTTCTTGAATCTTGACTCCTTGATACAGTATGTTATTCCTCAAAAATGGCAGGTCCTTTCCATGGAAATTAAATTTCCATGGAGAAGCAGAGACCCCCGTCTGTTTGCACTTCAGGATCAGATCCAAACACTATTTTCCTGTGTTTGATTGCCTCAACGATATTAAAAGTTACAAGTGTGAGTAGCAGTATTGCAATTATCGACTAGAGCACAGCTATTAATGATGTAGCAGTATTGCCTAACGATATTAAAAATGTCATGTGGTGAGCCTTGGAAGGGCACAAAGTCTCAACTAAGTACATTACCGTCATCAAGGATATGTACAAGGATGCGATGACATCTGTCCGGACATGTGATGGCGACACCGGTGACTTTCCAATTGAAATAGGACTACATCAGGGGT
Source organism: Urochloa ruziziensis (assembly GCA_015476505.1). Lineage (NCBI taxonomy): Eukaryota > Viridiplantae > Streptophyta > Magnoliopsida > Poales > Poaceae > Urochloa > Urochloa ruziziensis. Next base: position 6,880,927 of record CM027124.1, on the reverse strand, counting down.
CAGCATTGAGCCCTTATTTATTCGCTTTAGTGATGGATTAGGTCACAAGGGACATACAAGGTGATATCCCTTGGTGTATGCTCTTTGCCGATGATGTGGTGCTAGTTGATGAGAGTAGGACGGGGGTTAATAGGAAGTTAGAGCTATGGAGGCACACGTTAGAGTCGAAGGGTTTCAGACTTAGTAGGACGAAGACCGAATACATGATGTGTGATTTCAGCGCAATTGGACATGAGGATGGAGACGTTACCCTTGATGGGCAAGTGGTGACCAAGAATGATACTTTCCGATACTTAGGATCGATACTACAAAAGGATGGAGATATTGATGAAGATGTCACGCCTGTTTTCAGAAGAAAATGAACCATCTCATATGCAAGTCTTTAACCAAGGCAACTCACATATATTTGACAAAAATAAATATCACAGCGTGCAAGAATAAATAGAGAGTATTAAATAGCATTATTACAAGCCAAGGTTTGTCTCCTATAGAATAAATAGAGTCTTTATTTAACGCTAGCGAATGAAACTCCTCTAAGACCTTGAGGTTGCCTGTCAGAGACGCAGCCTAGGACTCCTGGAAATCGCCGGGGAACTCCTCAAAGCTCTCCACGTCTGAACAAATCCGGATCGGTCGTTGCAAAAATAAATGAACAAGCGTGAGCACATGCCGTACTCAACAAGCGAAAGATAACGAAATGATATGCAAGGCTTAAACAAGGATAGGCTGAAGGTTTAAGCATTTAGCATTTTAATTGATCCAATTTTAATTAAGCAAGCATATGTATAAGTTTATACCACCCACAATTAATGAATAAAATAACATAAAGATGAGAGCCTCAACATAAAGTAAATGATTTGAAATAAAGTTTCGATAAATTAAATATGTGAGTGTCCAGGCCGCTCCGTAACCGTGAGCACGGCTATCATGATAGTTTTTAATTAACCTTGCAAGGTTTGTACAGCTTTACCCAGCAGAAGTGTCACCCTTTTTGCCCGAGGTTTGCAAGACCCCATTAGACACTACCTTTGGTGAATGGCCAGGGATCCACTACGAAGCCTTTACAAAGATACGTTAGTAATGATAGCTCGCTAAGGATTCATGATCAGCGTGATGTATAAACCTCTCCAATGGGCACACCTTAGCAAAGGCTTCCTCCCAAATAGGGGTCGGGTTATACACCAACTACAGTCTTCCCCTCTTGTCTCTTGCGAGTAAAGCTACCAAGACTAAAACATCTAATTAATTGGCTAAGGCCAGAGCCCATTAGCACTGCGGTTGTACGGTATGTCCTGGGTGGTTCTCCATGTTTCCAATTAAGTAAATGATCTGGTTTCCGAGGTATTGCATAATAAAATCAAGTTTAACGTTGGGGTTCAATTAAACAGTAGAGCACTAGCCAAAAGCTATAACAGATTCATTAACCCATGGTAAAGGCATGATATTCAGGATAAGGTGGCTAGGCATGTCCTTAGTAGGATAACCCATCAAAATTAAATATTACATGCAACTATGGTCGGTTGAACATAAAAGTAATTTTTAATTTAAATGGGACAAAGCATGACCAAGGCCGACTTGCCTTCAGCGAAAGCCTGCTGCTGCCCAAACTCCTCAAACTCCTCTCCCGGGAAGTCAGCAAAGCGCGGATCGGCGGATCGTCTACCAGTACACACATGCAACAAGCAAAAAAATAATAAGAAAATAGTACAACAATCATAAGAAACCAATACATGGTCCACACATATAGATTGTACATAAAACAACGATTCCAACGATATCTTGAACGCATAAAACGGAGTTAAGACGCAAAAGATATGATAAAACAAGATTAGGAACTTGCTGGCAAAAACAGGAATTTTCAGGGCCTAAACAGAAATAAAAGGGCTAAACAGTAAGGATATTAGAACTGCACGAGATAGATCTGTAAATAAAGAAAAGCTTGAGGGCTTTTCTGCAAAACCGGTTGACGGCGGCGGCGGGTGTCGTCAGGCTGGCGTCACAGCGGACGGCGTCAGCTGACGTCGGCGCGGCGGCGCCATGGACCTGGTCCACGGGTCCACGGTGGACCGGCCAGCTTACCCCTTCGCGGGATTAGATCTGGACCGCTGGCGATGGATCGAACGGCGGAAGCACTCTGGCGCTCGGCTGGCGGCGGCGGCGGCGTCAACGCGGCGGCACCATGGCCGGCGAGCGGCGGTGCACGCGCGTGAGCGCTACGCGGCACGGGAGGACGTGCTGAGAGCACGAGAGGGCGGTGGAGCTCATCACGAGCACGATGGTGACGACGGCGAGGCTCGGCGGCGACCAGAGGAGGCGGACCGAGCTGCGGCGGCGGCGCTAGGGTTTGGAGCGGCGGCGGTGGCTCGAGGCACGGCTAGGGTTAGGGCTAAAGGTCGCACGCGGAGCGGCGACGCGGTTTAAATAGGCCAAGGGCCCTCCCTTGGCGTGCGGGCCAAGGAGGCGGCGGCGGCCGGACTCGGACTCGTGTCCGGCTCGGTAGCGCGCGGGGTCGGGGATGACAGCCGGGCCCCACCCGTCAGCGGCTGAGCAGAGGCGGACGCGGAGGCGGGCGCCAGCATGCGGAGAAGGCGGAAAACGGCGAGGCGGATGCGGGACGCCGGCGCTGATCGAAGACGGAAAACGGCTGGGGCGCCTTCGGCGTTGCGCGCGGGGAGAACGCGGGCCGCGAGGAGCTGGGCCGGCTGGGCCGCGGCTGCTGCTGGGCTGAGCGGAAAGGAAGAGGGGGCGAAGCTGAGCGGGCCGAGAGAGCTCAAGGGCCAAACCTAGACTTGCTGAAAATTAAACAAAACACCATTCAAACGACTCAAAATAAAATGCAGCAGCATGAATGCAACAATTCAAGGCTAAGTTTATTAATTATTTTGGAAAAACATTTTTAGCATCCGGTTAATTCGATAAACTGCTAGAAAATCCTTAACACCTTAATTAAATCTAAATAAATTCTAGAAAATTTTAATAATTGCAAAAGTTGAAATTTGGTGTGTTACAGGAGATGTTAGGCATAGAATTTCAGCCGGTTGGCTAAAATGGCGTCAAGCTTCTGGCGTCTTCTGTGACAAGAGGGTGCCACAAAAGCTAAAAGATAAGTTCTATAGGACGGCGATTCGCCCGGCAATGCTATACGGTGCGGAATGTTGTCCTACAAAAAGGCAACATGTCCAACAACTGAGTGTAGCAGAGATGCGTATGTTACGTTGGTCTTGTGGGCACACAAGAAGGGATAGAGTTTGAAACGAAGATATTCGGGATAAGGTCGGCGTAGCACCAATCGAGGAGAAACTGACGCAACATCGGTTGAGATGGTTTGGACATGTCCAAAGGAGGCCTCCTGAGGCGCCAGTGCGTAGTGGGGTTCTAGGAAGGGTAGATAATGTAAAGAGAGGTAGAGGTCGACCTAAACTGACTTGGGACGAGTCGGTCAAGGGGGATCTTAGAGAATAGAATATCTCCAAAGAGTTAGCTATAGATAGAAGCGCTTGGAGACTAGCAATCAACGTGCCGGAACCGTGATCTTTGCTTCTTCTCTTGTTTACCCCTAACCTTATCTTTGGTCTCGTGCCGTTTTATGTCTTTCTTATCCTTGTTTCTTTTGGGTTTCATCTCTAGCCTGCCCCAACTTGCTTGGGACAAAAGTCTATGTTGTTGTTGGTGGTGGTGGTGGATAAAATTATAATCAGAAAATGATGCATAAACAATTTAGTTTAATTGAATTGAGATCAGAGACGAATATATGATGACTAATTCAGTGATATTGTCTGATATAATGCCGTCCTATGCAAAAGCTGTGTTGGAGGAAGAAGGGTTCAAAGTTCATGCCTCTCTGCATGTGAATATATGATGAGTTGATTACACCAAACCGACGTCGGTGAAATTATGATGACACCAAACCGGACCTGTACTTTGAAATTATGTTAAAAGAGGACAATTTGCCATTATCCTCCCCTTCCTGTCTGAGTAGAAATAATGTGTGTATGTGCATATGCTCATGCCTCTCCGTAGTCGGTGTGTGAAGTTCATTCATAAGCATAGAGGTAGGGAGCAGTCATTTATATATAGCACGCTTCATGGCTTATTCTCGTCTCTGTACCATGAACATTTGTTTTGGGAAGAGAAAGATAAGAAAGATGAGAGTAGGAAGACGCCATTAGCTACTTGGACAAGCAGTTAGAGCTATTTTGAATTGGAGACACCAGGAACACAAAATAATGGTGAAGAGTGTGAGGAGGAGGAAGCCCAGCAGATCCACCATGACTCGTGAGGCATGGCTGAGAACAAATTCACTTTCTTGTACCTTATGTCTGTTCTTTCATCATCGGTGTATAGAGAAGGTATAAGGTGCCCGAATTCGAGTACTGGCTGTACAATAGTAGATGAACCACTGATCTACTCAAGGCAAACTGCCTGCCTGTGGCCGATTGGCTGAACATGAAAAAGAGAATGCACGGAGCACTACAAGACTGCTAGCTTTTTCATGGTTCTTTACAGGTGGCTAACGATTTCTAATATATTTGCATAAATAAATAACATAACTGAGTTTGTTGTGAACTGCACTGCTATGATTTGATAAAGTGTTGGGAAAGATGCGTATTACACTAGAAAACATGGGACACTCGAAAGAATAATAAAAATCGTTTGCCACTCATAGAAAAACTATTGGGAAAGATCACTTTTCTTGTATTGAGTACCTGAAACTGCAATTAGGGACTAGGCCATAGTGATTTGAATTATGTGCGATCATTTTGCATCAAATTCATCAACAAACGATGCATACAGCATTTTGTTCAATCGAACAGAAGTGAGGATACCATGATTCTTGCACAATGAAAAGAAAAGGATTGTAAGTGTTATCTTGTTGAAAATGTGTAGGAGGATTTAAAGCGCCTTATTATTTTATTTGTTTTGAGATCAAAGGAGAATGTGTTATATCAAAGATGAGTACATCATAAAGTTACATATAACATTTTCAATGTACTCACACAAGCAGCTTCGAATCTCAATTCCAAACCTGTGTAAAAAATCAAATAGAAGGTCACACAGGCATCCACTCAGCAAGCAGGCTGAGAACAAGCGCCCAGATAACGACAACCAACATTCCTGTAGGCTGAAACGAGCAAAATCTTCTTCTTCCTTCTTGCATCTTTCTTCTTCCTCTTTCTGCCACCGATGAAGAAGAGAGACTGATCCTAATCTATCCGATCCGAAACTGATCGATATCATCTCGGGGGACAGACCTAATCTCATAAGACTTTCATCGTGGTTGGATCTAACCATGACAAAACGGAGAAGTGGCCGGAGAAAATTATTCCATGACGACGGCACCATCCCCGCCTCAATGTCGCCATCCGGAAACCTAATTCTCCATGTTGTTTCTCCAAAAAAGTTGTTGACGGCGTAGATGCCGTCACCCAGGGGCGGAGCCAGCATTTGACAATAGGGGGACCAAGAGCCCAAGATAACAAATGAAAAACAATGTCATGGATTATGGGAATTTAGTTTTGAGCAATAGAGTATAACGTCAATGCAGCATGCACAACACCGATAAAGATAGTTTTGAATTGATGGAACAAAGAAAATTAGAAGGAAACTACACATCAAACCTATATTTATGTCAAATCTAAGAACCAAAGGCATACCGCAATTTCAGATCAGCAGATTTAGATTATTCAATCTAACCACGAATCCAAACTATTATCAGTTGATTAATTTAATTAAGCACGGGTCAGCAATAGACACAAGGCAGGAGGCAGAACGAGGCAAATGGAGTAATTTCATTAAGCACCGGTTAGCAATAGACAGACACAACGCAGGAGTTTGAGTCTTGAGAGGGCTAGACTAATCCTAGACGTTGGTAGTATAATATTCAGGGCTGTGTTACACAGGAGATTTTGGGGGGGGGGGGGGGGGGGAGGGGGGGGCTGGCTCGGCCCCTGCCGTCACCTCTTTCATTGGTGCCGTCATGGAGAGACTCAATCCACCCTATCTCTTCACTGTTACCTGAGAGGAGGAGGAAACAAATCTCACATAACACAAAACGCGGCATGGAGAACCTAACCCTAACCTAGACTCGATCTGCCAAAATCTAACAGGAGAGATGGATCCACACTTCCTCCGCCGGAGGTGGGAAAGGAGGGGACCAGCGACAATGCACGCGGAGGGCCGGCGGCTTGGCAGCAGGAGGCGCCGCTCGTGATTTTGAGGCTGACAGATAGGACACGGGACTGAAATGAACTTCAGAGGATAAGAGGGGATTAGTTGTTCCCTTCCGGACCTCCCTTTGTGAGTTTGAACAGAGCGAGTACATATCTCCATGTCTATCTTCAGATGGTCGATAAATCATTCACTCGCAAATATAAAGATAGGGAGCACAGAGCGGTGTACAGTGTACATATAGCCCCACTTCATCATGCTCTTATTTGTCCATGGTATTGCGTTTCCTAGTTCATTTCTCAGTATCCTGAAGCCCATAGCATTTGTTTCGTGAGAGAGAATTAAGAAACATGAGAGTGGGACGCCATTACATACTTGGACAAGTGGTAATAACTGCTAAGAATTGGAGACGCTGGGATCAAAAGTTGAGTGGCCCAAGATGGAGGGCGCACATCAGATTAGCTTACCTCTTCAATCTTGCACGATGATGTCGGTCCAGGTTTTAGATGTATATTAGTACCATATTGTAAGTTCGCTAATGAGTTAGAAAATCCAAAGTCACACAACTATTTGATGGTGTAATGGTAATTGTTTTATGTACATAATATGAAATCAAAAGGCACAGAACGTAATTCCAGCACCCAAACTAGGAAATAATTTACCAAAAATATGTCAGAGAGAATGAAAGTAAAGAACTACCGTGTGCTAAAAAGCTAATAACTTTGGGGGGTTGAAGAAGAAATTTGGGGTAAATTGATGAAAACTGAAGAATATTGCTAAAATTAACGACAAACTAATTAACAAGATATTTACCCACATATCATGACTTCCAAACTCAAAGGCTAAAATGAGCAGTATAAATACTTTGCAAGAAACCGCAACACCATTTTCGCAGCATAGCTATTCTGAAAGATCAATTTTCTTGTATTGAGTACCTGCAATTTGGGACCGCGCCATAGTGATTCAAATTATTTGAGTTCATTTTTTGCATCAAATTCATCAACTGACAATGCATGCGCCATTTTGGTTCAATTGGAGAGAGGTGAATATATGATGATTCCTTGCACAACAAAAAAAAAAGAATATACTGTATGATTAATATTCAGCTGGTTAGAAAAGGTGGAGGAGCATTTAAAGTTCCGAGGCTGACAGAGTGACAGATAGGACACGGGAGTGAAGTGAGCTTTCGGAGAATAAGAGGGAATCAGCTCTTCCCTTCAGGACTTCCCTTTGAGTTTGAACAACATAGGCGACTAGAGAGTGCATATGTTCATGTTTCTCCACAGGTGCTCGCATTCATTCACAAGTATACTGAGCACTGAGTAGAAGATGAGACTGTTGTATATGTATGGACGCCACTACATACTTGGACAAGTTGTAATTACTGCTAGGAATTAGAGACACCGGGACTGAGAGTTGAGTGGCTCAATATGGAGGGCGCACAACAGACCATCAATGGTCGAGAAGAAATCCGCTTCCTTCTACCATATGAGCTCAAAGTTGAGTGGCTCAATATGGAGGGCGCACAACAGATCAACTGTCGACAAGAAATCTGCTTCCTTCTACCATATCAGCTCTTCAGATTGTTGAAAGGCAAGGTCTCAACATTCATCAATTTATAACAAGTCAAATTTTACATGAGAAATCAACCGGTCCAGGTTTTAGATGAATATACTCACAAGTAACGAGTTAGAAAATGTAATGGTAATTGTTTCATGTGCATGTGAAATCAAAGGGCACAGAACAGAATTCCAGCACCCAAACTACCGAAGAATTTACCAAAATTATGTCATCAAGAAAGAAAGTAAAGAACTGACATGTGCTAACAACTAATAACTTGGGGACTGAAGAAATTTGGTGCAAATTGATGAAAACTGAAGAATATTGCTAAAATTAACGACAAACTAATTAACAAGATATTTACCCACAGATCATGACTTCCAAACTCAAAAGCTAAAATGAGCAGTATATACTTTGCAAGAAACTGCAACACCATTTTAGCAGCATAGGCTATTATGATTTGGCTACCTTCTAAGTATTACATACACATCAATGGATGTTTAGGAGCAGAATAAGTCACTTGACTGCAGGAATTAGTCCCCCTGACGAGCCACCAGTAGGCCCTTTGCCATGGAAAGCAGATTGCCTCTCTGGTCTACCAATCGGCTTTGGAGGCAAGGGGGAAGAAGGCACTCCACTGTTTGCATTTGAGTCATCACCCTTCAAGCTCAGTTCTGACATATTGTAAAGGTCTTTGACGTTTAATGGAGGCGTTGAGTGCACAGCAACAGGCTTGACAACCTCATGTGGAGCTTGTGCAGCACCTGGTGGCCCATAGTAAAAGGGAACATAGCCATAGCATGGCACTGGAACAAATGCAGGGTGGTAGTATGGAGGGGGAATCATCATTGGGTAAAGATAGGGGGGCATGGCTTCTGGCATCACCACCCCTGCTTCTCCAGCACTTGAACTTGTGGCAACTGAGTCCTGTTCCATAAGCTGGGGTGTCACTACTGGAGCTGTAACCGGAACTGGAATTTGAATTGGTGGTGAAACTGAAGCAGGGGCTTCCACAGACACAGGAGGTGCTACAGCAGCAGGAGAGACCACAGGGGCAGAAAGTGCCGCAACAGGCTGTAGCTCATCTTGTTCTACGAGTACTTCTTGTGAAGATGAACGTGAGAGCGGCAGCTGATCAGAAGACTGACAAGAAAAATAAAAAGAGAACACATATAAGTAAACGATAAATGAGGGGCCAAGGAATAAATAATTAAACAATATGAAGCATGAGTCTTACTTTACAACATTCTAGTACGACAATTTAAGAAGTGGACAAGTACTATTATTAAAGAGGAAGGAAAAACATAACCAAGTCATTCAGAAACAACATAACCTACCAAAGCATAGCAGTGGCATGCAACTTATTAATACAACAGGTATGACAAGAAAAAGAATAAACATGTGAAAACATAACCAATGCAACAGTAGCTGCAAAAAGATAACACAACAGGTACCGACAAAAAGAAAAGAATATGCATGCTTACGCAAGAGCAAGCAGCTGCCCTTGTTTCCGAGATGAATACAAACCAGGTGCAAAGAGAGAAAGATCGAGAGAGATGCTCACATCATCAATCACCATATCAAAGAGGCTTGATCTTCTCTTTCTTCTATGCACATTTGTTTGGCGATTGAAATACTTCTGTGCATGGCTAGCAACTTGAGTAGGAGTCCTCGAAATAACGTAATTACGGGATATACCACGCCAATCACCCTTCCCTAACTTGCTCAACCCGAGTAGAAACTTTTTATGCTCCTCTTCAGTCCATGCCTCACCTGTCAGCAAAACAAAAACATGACATTTTAGCTTATGCAAACTGGACTCCAACCAAACAATCATACAAAACATAGTGCAGAGTGGCAGTGGCAGTGGCAGTGTGTACTAGTGGCAATGGCAACGTCTACTGCTGCAGAGTGGCAATGGCATCTGATGGGCCAGTAAGGTTACATGGCATCCATAAAAGCACCTCAACAGTAGTCAGCGGCACGTGAGGGGTTTGTCATCACACATTGCATGAATATGCAACCAAATAGATAGTTAAAGGATCCAGTTTTGTTTCGTGGGATGTAACACAGGGTTTGGTCAACCAAGCCACCAATGTCAAATGACACCAGACTTGAGTGGCAACCAACGTTGAAGAATCCAGTTTTGTTACGTGGCATGCAACACAAAATCTGGTCAACCAAGTCACCACTCACCAATGTCAAATGACTCCAGACTTGAATGGCAACAGCAAAAGTGCAAAACATAAGTACGGTTACATGATGTGCAAGCAAGCACCCAACTGATCAGTTCCAGTTTGTAAATTGTGTTAAACCATAATTGCGTACCAAAAAAGAACAAAACTGAAACAAACGGAACAGAGCAAAAATTGCGCACATGAAGCATCAACACCACCTCTTAACAACAAAATCCAATGGCTTGACGTTAGCAGCCAGCAGAAAACAGAAAAACAATTTACTTGTATGTTTCAGCAACCAACTTAACCTTAATCTCTTTTTTTAATAAAGCTTAACCTTAATCTCCCCACCATTCTTCTTATGTAAAGATATCAGAGAACCTGAGAAAGGGACAATAGAGAAACAGCACAAACCACCAAACCTCCCAAATCCCTCCTATAGGCAATCGAATGGAATCACGAACTGAAATGCAACGGGATCGAATCACAAAGTAAACCTTTTAATTTCAACAAAACGTCAACTTACAATTCTCCTAGCCTCCCAACGATCAAGCCAACGAACATAAAAATCGCTAACTTTTGACACAGAAAATGCCTATCCCCCCCCCCCCCCCCCCCCCCCAACACACACACACACAAGCACGGAATCGCCGCAAAAATCCAACCTTTTTACGCCCTAAATCAAGGATAAGGAAAGCAGGGATTCACCAAAATCCCGGTCGCTCGCTCACCTCGCTTCTTGTGCGGGCGCTCCCCGTCGGAGCCGTACCCCTCCTCCCTCCCGCCGCCGCCGCCGCCGCCGCTCCCCTCCGCCGCGAGCTGCGCGAGGTTCCCCATGCTGACGCTCTTCCGCATGGGCTTGTCCCCGATGCGCACGCCGAAGAGCTTGACGGGCCGCGCCGTGCACGTGCGCGCGTTGTGCCCCTGATGGCCGCACTGCGAGCACCGCCTGGGCCCGTCGCCGCCGGCCGCCGCCGGGGGAGGCGGCGCCGCCGGAGGCACGCCATCCCGCGTCATGGTGGGAGGATTGGCTAGGGTTGGTGGCGGGTGGAATCCTTTTCTTTTCTTTTTTTCCCTTCTCGGATTTTTTTTATCCTGTCCCGACTTCTTTTTCTTTTATTCCTGGTGGGGTGTATTTATTTGGAGGCAGGAAAAGAAGCGGAGAGGGATACGGCGTGTGGTGATGAGCTGGAAATTGCTTGCAACGGGTGGAAGAAACTCTTTTTTCTAGTGGACAAAATAAGGCGTTTGGATTTGGCTGGGATATGAGATACGGCCTACGGGGTTCTACTAATATTAAAAAAATGTATGATATCTGGACCGATTTGATAGCTTGGCCGTCGAGCCAGTCAGTACTCAGTAGATATAAGTTTTTAATTGGTTTGGATTGATGTGCTTAACCTGGATGCTTTAAGGAGTGAGTAAATTCGGATAGGATTCGGCAAAAGAAATAAACAACAGATGTTGATGTGTCTGTACAACAAAATAATTTGAATTCTTTATGTATATATGGAACTTGGGAAGATTGAGTCCTGGTTTGAGTATAATTCACGATCAACTCCAGATAAAAAAAACAATGTTTCTATTTAGAGAAAAGTTAAAGAGGCATTGGGGCTGGTTGGTAAATTTTGAATGCCAACTTATCTTTATTCCTCACAGAAGAAAACATTCTATATGCTTTATTCACGTAAGCTTTGTCATCTAAGTACCAAGAGGCTGGATTAAGTTATGGAATGGCCACTCACTCTTACTAGTACAGTATCAAATAAAACACATGGTAGAGAGTAAAAGTATTCAATTTGACTACAAACACTATGTACAAATCTAAGCTTGTCATCAAGTCAAGTCAGCTCAGGCGCCCTCAACCTCAATCCATTATCAAAATGAGGAGAAGAAAAACGTTGGCTCGGCTTTGCCTCCGATAATAGCTCGAACAGCAAAATAGGTTGTACTTTCTTCGTTTCAAATTATAGGTCGTTTTGGCTTTTCTAGGTTTATAGATTTTGTTATGAATCTAAACATATAGCGTTTTATCTAGATGCATAACAAAGATGATAAATCTAAAAAAGTTAAAACAACCTATAATTTAGAACGGCGGCAGTAAATAACAAGTTGATACAAACAAATTGTTGTATGTATCGTTTTCCTAATTTTTTCTTTGAAAATATCGAGTCATTAGGCCATTATACTCGTTCGCGTGTGTAGTAAAGTAATCATTGATGATTGTACTTGAAAATAGCATGCATTACGATTTTGATTCCTATTCTGCGCCACTTGTAAACCTTTGGCAGATTCCAAGTCAACTTGGATGCCTGATCTTGACTAATAATAAAATGTAATCATTGATGATAATGTAATCTTTGTCGCAGTGGCCAAGAGCTACACGCATGATTGGAGAGCCATGACAACTGAGACAGGGCCACGGAAAAAGAAAAGAAAAAAAAAACCAACGGACTGTACGCTCTGCCTTTGCCTGTCGCTTGACGGCGACGGTCTCTTATCCGGAGGCGGCGGCGCTCAAGCTCATCAAATTGGAGCGACATTATTGTATTTTTCTCTGGCCCTGGAATGGCTCTCGCTTTGCTCCAAGAATGTGCTCAGCTCAGCGTTCGTGAGTCACACTCACGAGGCGGCGTGCGCGCTCACCGTGCACGCCACGTCGGCTCTCGCTGCCGTTGTGGGGTCGCTCTGCCACGTCGGCCGGCGTCGTCGCTGTCACCTTTGGATAGCCGGCTGCACTGCACGAGTGGCACGCAACTTATAAGGCCCAGTAGACTAGCGGGTCGTGGGCCGAGCAATGCCTTAGAAGCCCACCACTGCACCACGGGCCCCACTGCCTTCCTCCCCGTCCGGCCCAGACTCGCCTAGTGTCGGCGGCGGGAGACGCGTCAGGCCACCGGCCGGCCACGGCGTTTCCCCTGCCTCCTCCCTTCCTTTTTCCCGTTGCTTCGTCCGGAAGCAGAGGCGGCCACCACCAGCCTGGTGCCGGCAGTGCTTCCCCTGCCCTCGCCTCGCCGCCGACCAGACCAGAGCTTCAGGAAGCTTCGAGATGCTTCCCGGGACACGCGGCCAGCCCACGTAGCGCTCGCTGCCTCGAGCGCCACCTTCTTGGCGCACCGATCGAAGCCCGCGGCTACGAAATCAGGGGAAGCCCAGGGGCCGTGGCGCGAAACAACCAACCACCGGTCGGTATCGCCCTTCTTCCCCCCCCTCAAAATCCGATCCACGCCGACGCGACGCGACGCTTCTTGCATCGCATCGGCCTTTCTTTTCCTTCCGGCCGGCTGCCCGCTCCCCTGACCCCACCTGCTTCTCTGTTGCTTCTTCCCTCTCTCTCTCTCTCTCTCCCCGCGGCGACAAGGCAGCGGCGAGAAGGCGGCGGCGGCGGCGATGGGCGGCGAGGACGACGTGCGCGCCGAGGAGTCCGTCTCGGGGGGCGTCGACGTCTGGAGCGACGCCGTCTCCTCCCACGCCCCGGACCACCTCCTCGTCATGGTCCACGGCATCCTCGGCAGGTAAACCCACGCCACCTCTCCGGGGCGGCACCGGGATTCATAGCTGATTCGAACCCGGCTGCGGGATTGTCCTTTGTCCCCGTTTCGTAGCAGTAGATTTCCGACGGATTGGAACCGAATGTGTGGAGCGGCGGTCGAGGGAGGGAGGGGGCGGTTCCCCTTCGCCGCCAGCGCCTCAGCTCACGTTTCGCAAAATGGGCGAAAATTCCAGATGCTACATTTCGGTGCGATTGGTTGTACCGTTCTACAGCCTGCAATTGGGAGCGGCGGTCTGCCGATGCAGGCATTGGCTGGGTCTGGCGTGCTGCCCTGTTTTTGGCTTGTGGTAGCGTCTACAAAGCCAAAGCCCTTGTTTAGTTCCAAAATCCAAAATGAATGTTTAGACACATGTATGACATACTAAATGTAGATAAAAAACAAATCGCATTATATAGATGGACTGGAATTTGCGAGACGAATCCAATGAGTCTAATTAGGACGTGATTAGACACTAAATTGCTACAGTAATGCTACAGTAAACATGTGTTAGTGACAGATTAATTAGGTTCATTAGGTTCGTCTCGCGAATTCCAAACGTAATCTGCAATTAGTTTTTTAATTAGTCTATGTTTAATACTTCAAATGTGAAAAGATTCCCTTCCAAAATCTTTTCACCGCGGAACTAAACACGGCCAAAATTGGCCTACCGCCTACTACTACCAGCTCACGCCAGCGTAGGCCAGCTGACAGCTATCGTTCCTGTTCTGCTGGAGAGCCATTTTTTTGGACCAAAGGCAATCTCACCCAGCTTTATTGGAATCCTAACAAGCATGATCACATTCGGTCCAACCGCTGGGGTTACCAGCTTGCTAGGGAAAGGTTCATCAAGACCGCAAAAAGGATGCTGGAGAACCATTTGGTTTCTAGAAAGTGGAAATGGCTCCGGCCTCTGCATAAGCGCCAACCTTGTTTTGTTGCAAAGTTTTTCCAGCCATCCAGCTAAGCAAACAAAGGGGGCAGCTGCTACACATATGTATAAACATAAATGGGAAGAAGTGAAGAACCATTTGAATAGTAATGCAGGTGGTACAGCAGACGTTACAATGAAATGAATGTTGTGTAATCCTTACTTCAGCATTCAAGCTGTTACAATGAATAAAATGAGTAATGGCCCACTTTTATGATGAATAAAATGATTAATGATCCACCACGCTAATCTTTTAAGTTTAACTGTGCCAAACCTGAAATTTTGCCGTGCAGTATAGCCAGGGACAAAGGTTCCTCTGCAAGGAAGAATGTAGGGAACTATTCTTTGGCATTGGGTAGAGCCAATCATATGCTACGCAAGCTACCTTGGTGATGTTATCTGATTGTTTGTGTAGCTGGGAGACTGAATCATTTTCATTTGTATATGGTGCTCATGTGTGATGGACATGTTTTTTAATTACATTTCTCTGAACTTCTGACCCCCTTACTTTTTTTTTGTATTTTTACTCACTTTGTTCTTTTCATTGAACAGTACTGCTGATTGGCAATATGGAGCTAATGAATTTGTAAAGCAACTCCCTGACGATGTAATTGTGCACTGTAAGTTGCGTACTTGCGTCTACTGTCTGTTGCCAAAGTTTACATTCTGCTGCATTTAATTTTTGCTTCAATTTCTTTTTCGATGATTATGCTCTTTGCTTGTTTTATTTGGAAAAGGATTTATGTGTAATTAGCAAATATAATATGCTGTGCTGTGCAGATGAATTAGCCGACCTAGGTGATATGGCATTAGAGTAACAATAACAGTGACATGTGACATGAATTGCTGTGAACGTTTGGGCATTAGTGTTAATATCAAATTAATGTGATTGATCGATCAAACAGAATGGTTTTTATTGCTTTACCAACAGCACTGACACAATTGCATATCTTTTAGCTTTGTTCCATTTTTAAATGTGGGCAAGAACTCTGGGAGTAGCACCCATAATGGTTTGATGTTATGTTAGTTGGTCGGATCTTCATGCAGCTTCACTGCAACTGGGTAGTCCTAGTTTGGAACATTTTTCCTTCATAAAGCAAATCCATTGATTGAAGAGGATTTTTGGAAATATATCCAATTGTTACTCGATTTTAGTACTGCAAGATAAATTTGTGAATGTTTCATCTCATTGATGTCAATCTCTGTGTTGGAGTTCCTAAAAGAACTAACTGCTGCTGCGTTCTACATTACTTCTTTTTCTCATTGATGCTCACAATTGTGAAGAGTTAATTAAAATACTTTGGGTATTTCTGTGTAATTAACGTAACATTATGCAAATTGCTCCCTTCCTGAATATGCAATTTGATAGAAGCTGTAATATTGGTTAGTTTGTTGAAGTATACAGACTTATTTGTTCCATTTTACAGGTAGTGAGAAAAATTCGTCAATGTTGACTCTAGATGGAGTTGATGTAATGGGGGAACGATTAGCAGATGAGGTAAATATTGCAGGCAGCTAATGGGTTGATGATAAAGTTCTAAGAACCTAGTTGTTGGTCCATAGTATTTTGTATTAAAATAATGCTGACAGAAATTGTTCTCTGACACAATCTGTATTGTCTGAACACAAATGCACATGTCTAGATGCTCACTTGCATTCTCCTCTTGCACAGGTGCTTGATGTTGTTAGTCGAAGACCAGAACTCACCAAAATTTCTTTTCTTGCTCACTCTGTTGGAGGATTAGCTGCAAGATATGCAATCGCGAAACTTTATAGACATCCAAACGGTGTGTCTGATGAAAATACTAAAGGAACCATCTGCGGGTTGGAAGCAATTAACTTTATTACTGTAGCAACGCCTCACCTTGGTTCACGAGGGAACAAACAGGTTCAACTCTTGGCTGCCTCTTTTCAGTGATCTACTTGTCTCTAGACTATAATTTTTATTACCATGAAGATGATACCTGAAAGGTCATATTGTATCCATCTTTTGAAACAACTGAAGAACTATTTGCCTGTCCTCTATAATTCCAATTTTCTGCAAAGAAAATCTGGTTGTTTCTTTTAATGTTCCATAGATCAAGAGTCTGACTAGAAGCTAAATATATGTAGAAATGGTAGGTGCTAGCCCTTTTCTTTTACTGACATCAGAGCTTTTCAAGCATAGGCAAGGGTTATTCAGAGACGGCTAAAACCCTCCAAACCTTTCGAGGAAGAGACAAAAAAAACATCCTTTTAATTTACTGAAAAACTCACAGTTGTTGTCACTTCTCTTTTCTCTTACACATACAAGTTACAACCACTAAAAACTAAGATTCTGAAATGTCACTGCTTTTTCCCTACCATTGTTTGGAGTAATCTTACCCAATCATGTACCTGGAAATCTCATCAGATTTTGATTTGACGTACAAATCTTTCAGTCCTGCTCCTGTTTATATGCCATATTCAATGCACAAGTCATTACCACTCTTTTCTTTACTGCTAAGTTTCTTCACCATTACAAATTAGGTCCCCCTACTGTTTGGATCCCTTGCAATGGAAAAGGTTGCTTGCCGGGTCGTCCATTGGATATTTAGGAGAACTGGTAAACATCTCTTTCTAACTGACGATGATGAAGGGCAGCCACCACTGCTGCAGCGTATGGTTGAAGATCATGGCGATCTCTACTTTATGTAAGGTTTATCTTGCTCATTTCTTTTGCATTTTTGTTCTATTTCTAGTGCTGATAATATATTATCTAATTTTGCCTTGACTGTTCTGTGTTAATTAAACTAATAATGCTTTGCCTGCACCTTTTATAGATCTGCTCTGCGAGCA
This sequence comes from Urochloa ruziziensis, assembly GCA_015476505.1. Taxonomy (NCBI): domain Eukaryota; kingdom Viridiplantae; phylum Streptophyta; class Magnoliopsida; order Poales; family Poaceae; genus Urochloa; species Urochloa ruziziensis. The sequence goes on along the minus strand of CM027124.1, from coordinate 6,863,744 downwards.
TTTAAGAGACGAGTGGTGTATGCAAATGCTGACTGTGATCGTATCCTTATCATTTGCTACATTTACAATTTTCTTTCTGGTGTTCATACTCTTTGTTTTGTTTTTGTATACTTTTGGCTATGCTCTTCCTTAATGCATGAAATCAGATATTGTTGGCTGGAGAACATCATCTATTAGAAGAAACACTGAGCTGCCTGAGGTATTTTACTGACTTCCTATTTGTGTATCATATATGCAGTTTAGGAAGGACTATTTAGTTTTTCATAGCACCATTCTCATATAGAAAGGCTTCTTTTTATTTTTACTTCTGATCTGCAGTTGGCGGTATCATCATCTGAGAAGTACCCCCACATTGTACATGAGGAGTACTCAGAAGAAATTGATGATGAGAAGTGCCAAGATTCCACGGCAGACTGTAATTTGGACATTCTTGAAGGTAAGCTTATTGAGCATGCAGAATACTATTTTCTGTCTCTATTTGAAGAAACCATATTGTTTTCTCTTTTATTTCCTGCTAGTAAATGATGTTCAGTGCAATGTGGAAAAGGTGATATGATTCCTAAGCCTCTAAAAAACCAGTTTGTCTTATTTTAGAGTTTAAAGAAATAGGCTTACCAGATTACTCTTGAGAACAGTGAGGCAGCGAGCCACTGTTATTAAATTTGTATTAGTTTGGCACTTTTGTCTTGCCACCAGGTGTGCATCAGTATTTTTATTTTCAATTGGACAATGATGTGCACCTTTTAACTTTTGTCATGGTTTTGGTAATTTATCCACATACCGTATGAATGAGCCTGGCCTGAATACTGTATGAACTGTGGGATATTTGACATGGTGGGGCCTGCTGCATATGGAAGTCCCTTGATGGCTTGATTCATGAGGCATGAGCAACGAGTGAGGTAGGGCATTGATACGAAATTCCTTAGGGTAGTTGGTCCGTTTTGAAGTTCCAGACTGAAGGAGCACCTAACATGATTGGACATCTAGGGATTATGTCTATTTGTCGTACATGTTGAAGAATTTACATATTATACATATAGACTCTGACCGTGAGGCTTACTTTTTGTTATCAAAGTGTTATAGTTGTCTCTGCATATCTCATAGTTGCGAGACTTGGAAGTTGCAAATGAAGTCTGAAATCAGTTAGTTCATGGAAGCTGCCCTTCTTAATGTTATTGGTTGACATTGTTTGCAAGTCCTCTGTGAAGCATAGCGATGACATGTTACAAATTCCATTGGTTCACATAGTTAAATAACAAGATTCATCATAGCTTTGGATACAGCAATCCATATTTTCTCACTGCATCATTGTTTTATGTAATATCATCTTTTATTGACTTCTGAATGTAAAAGCTAGGACCCTGAACATTGGTCATAACCAATTAACAAGCAGGTCTGCGGTTTCAAAATGAGTAGTTTCATGACCGAAATTCAACATTTGAGTAGATGAATGCAATCCTGGTGGTGCATTGTAAAGGCCTTGCTGCCTTACTGGTCCATCTTCTTGTCTGTCATTTTTCTTGAACTGGTTGTGATTATAGTATCGTCGTGGCTCTAATTTCCTAACACTGCGATCCTGCAGAGAAAATGGTGACGGGGCTTCGAAGAGTTTCGTGGGAGAAGGTAGATGTAAGCTTCCACTCGAGCGTGACGAGCTTCGCAGCTCACAGCATTATTCAGGTTTGTACAATCGACTATTATTCATTTACAGTAGTATACATAATACTGTGATGCCAACGGCGGCAACAAATTCTCTGAAACCTTTCTTGCTCTCTTGTTATGACGGCAGGTGAAGTACGCGTTTATGAACGACGGCGCGGACGTGATACAGCACATAATAGACCACTTCCAGCTATGAGAATCCCCCTACATGGTGACAGGAGAAGACGAGAAGTTTCCCCGCTGACACGCGTTCTGTACCGGGTTGGCTTGATGGCTGAAAAAAGCAGCCGCAAGCCGAGTACGGACGGGCCTGCTGAGTGCAGAGCCTCGTAATGCCATCGTCATACATAATACACTATAAGAGAAGATGAGTTCCACAAGAGAGGTGGAGAGGAACGGAAAGAAGAAACAGAGAGAACGGTACTGTAATTGTACATTGTGTGTGGCAGTGGAGAATCGGTCGTCCGGTAATGCCTGTAGTAGTTTCTTCCCAAACCTTCTGCTGTGTGAAGAGGAAAGTGGTGATGCTCCGGTGAAAGTGAGTCGGAGGCCGCAACTCAGAGTCTCACAGGTGCCGCGCGTGCTTCTCCTCCGGTGGTCAATTCCTGCACCGGCGTAATGGAATTCGACGGGCCCGACCGGGGAGGAGGTTCCGTATGCACGATGATGACAGACGAAAAAGTAGTAGCGCGCGCCAGGTGTGCGTGAAGTGTGAACCGTGGCTTGGGATGTTCTGAAACGGCTGAAAATGACAGTGAGCCACTAGCGCCGACATGCCCGCACCCTGCCGAGCGAGAATTCCCTCTGTTGGATTGCATGCGCGCCGGCGACGTGGCGTAGTACCAGGCTACCAGGCAGGGAAGAAGGAAGGGGTCCACGTGATCCTCTTTTCTTCTAGGTCTCGAGACGTGCGCGCGCGCGCGGACGAGGCGAGAGAGGCGGCAGCTTTCGTGGACATTGGCAAGCAAACCGGCTCTGCTCTGCTGCCGCTAGCTGTGCGCCCTGCCTGCGGTGCCGACGCGGGCGAGGCGACGGGAGCCACGCAGACGCAGGGGATCGGAGGGGGTTGGGCCTTGGGCGCGTCCGCCGTGCCGGTCTGGTGGTCAAGCGTGACCAAGGAATATACAAATACAAGGGCCGATCGAGTTGACAATCCCGCCGGGGGCAGATCGGTAGCCCGTACAGGCGCCACCTCCTGGGTCAACTTTTTTCTTTTTTTGGCGTGGTTCCGAGTTTCAGCAGGTCCCTCTTTCCGTTCCATTTCACGAGCAGGAGAAAGTCTGCGGCCGGAACTGGTGGCAGGCCGAAGCTGCTGCTGCTGCCGCCTTTTTCCCACGCATCATCCCTGGAACGCAAAAGCAGGGCTGGCCTAATTATTTCCAATATGCCATTATGGTTATTTCCGGTCCATGCATGTGTGCTAAACTAAAATAGCATACGTTGCTAAACTAAAATAGCATGCGTTGCATTATTTTTCGTCGTTTGTAACTGCTCTGCTTATTCGCTGCCGCCTCCGTTCGAAATCATAAACCTAAGCCAGTTTTCTTTTCCAAAAAATCGCCGGAACTGTAGATAGAACAAAAAAAAACACATCAATATTACCAAACATCCAATTAATTAACGAATCTCTCCAATCAAATACCTTTTTTCCAGAAAAAAAAAGACGATTACTGTTGTTGGTCCATCTTAATCGCCGATACGGACACGATACGGAAGCGCGACGACTAGTCATCATGTAATAAGTCGAGCCTGCTGAGCACAGTGCGAGCGTTCACCTGCTGATCTCACGGCGTCCACCTTGACGACCGGTGGAGAGAGAGAGAGAGAGCTGCCGGTCGTCCTTCGTCTTCCGGTGGGCAACAGCAACATCAACACCAAGACGTCAGACAATTAAGCGGCACTGCTCTGCTCGTTCCTTCCGCAGAAGACGAACCAAATGCGATGCTACCACCGGCGGGCGGACCGTTTCCAACCCCCGATTCGTGGCCACAATTCCATTGCCCCCCTTTGCACTGCACGGGGGCTCAGGAATCAGGATCGCTACTCGCTTGCGCATTGGCTGGGGATCGAGCTCCCGCCCCGGAAGGCAACCCCACCTCTGCCCTTTTGGTCGTGTCCCGGTAGCCCGGGAGCCGACCGAGTCTCTCTTCTCTTCAGGCCGGGGGGTGGTAGCGAGATAAAGAGGGCCATCAATGGTTGGTTAGCCCACTCTTTCCCCGGACCAATTAATAGGGACATCAACCATCTTTTTGCATTAACTGAAGGATGCGTATAGCCATGGACATGAATCCTCTGTCCCAAAGCGAGTGCAAGTCTAGCAAGATCCATACCATTGAGTATTGGTCTTGAGAATGACATGGTGCTTAATTATAGATGCAGCTCCCATGGATTACACAAATCGACATCTTCGCCTCCGCTGATGGTTGATATTGTGACCTATAAGTGTGTTTTCTTTTCCAGTGGCAAACAAATTATGCTATGCTTGGAACATACTCCAATCCATATGGAAAATAGAAGTCGTTTTGAGAATTAACAATATATGTCTTGAAAAGTACTTTTATAAAAATATACGTATATTATTTTTTTTGATAAATATTTTTTGTAAAAATAAGAAGTCAAAGTTACGTTTTGGAGACCGTGTCGTTCTCCAAAACGAATTCTATTTCTTATATGGAGGGAGTATTTCCTCCATTTGAAATTGTGAATCATATTTCATTTTCATTAGGGTAGGACTTTATTTGATCGGTATGATTGTTACTCGATAAACATATATTGTTAATTTTAGAATATAACGACATTAAGTTTCTGCCACAAGATCACATGTTGGTCGAGTAATTATTGATCAAAAGTAAGTTGTAACGAAATGAAACACACCTTGTTAACGTCAGACAGTTTTCCTAAAAGGCTAGAACCTACTAGCTTGATGTCCACTTATTGGATATATGCCTTTCTGGCTTTCTTGGCGGAGATTATCGAGATTGTCCCCGCAACTAATGGATAGGGTTGTTGTCCCCCGAAAGGACTGGCTATTTCAGGGACATGTTTACTGGCATAGAGCCAATCATATGAATATAATGTAACCATATCATAGAGCTTTCTTTGCCTCCATAATTTTTGTATGGGGCATTTGTGCTCTTGCTCCTATTTTAAAGTATAATTGTGATTTTAGCTATTTTATTTTTTTCTTTTACTATTTGCAAGTCAATGAGATTTTACTATTTTCTTTTTCCCTTTAGAACGAAGAAGGTGCTTTGAGATAGCTGAGTTCCAAGCTTTCCTTTGAAATACTGATTCTTTCTCATGCGAGTTTCTTGTGAAAATTCCATCCGGGCAGAACTAGGCCAAATGGTGAGACAAAGATAGCCAGTTTCGCCATGTAGTAAGACACAAAATAAAATGATGTAGTAACACGTATTAATCAATTAATCAGCTGTTAAATCTCCATCATCATCTATACAATGTTTTCATTTACCTACCAATTCATTGTTTGGTATATCCACCAACCAACAACAAACAACTCTTCCTACTTTGTTCTCGGTAAAAGTCGCGACCAAAAAATAAGTTAAAAAAATTCCCTCAAGTCAACCCCTTTATCTGTGTTGACCAAACAATTAATCTTCTGCCGCCGCCGACGTTTGCGAGTCCAGACGATCTCCCTCCTCGATCGCGTCGCCGTTGCGGCCGGTCGTCAGTGCACACACTCCACCACCGTGCTCGCCGCTCCGGGCATGTCGGCGCCGTCTACAAGCATGTCCTTGGCCTTGCTCATGTACAGCTGCTTCACGTTCCCTCCCTGGTTCTTCACCAGCCTCAGTATACTCCGTTTCGCGTTATCCCGAAACGGGCAATGCGACCCAAGGAACCCATCGACGAGGTGTATGTACGCTTCCAGATCATGGCAGCACGCCGCGTCGGCGTCCGGCCGCAGGAACGGCGACGCCCGGCTGTCCAGCCGGAGCTCCCTCCCCACGTCGGCGTAGCTCCCTCCTGCCGCCGGCAGCGCCAGCACCCGCGGCGGGAACCGCGGCACGACGTCGTGCGCGTTCACGACGCGGAGCACGCTCGCGCCGCGCGCCTCGACGCGCGACGCGAACGCCCGGTTCCCCACCCGCGGCCCGCCGAACGAGAACACCGCCACGGGGGCGCCGGCGTGCCTTGCCACGCCGCCGGCGAGCTCGTCGGCGATCAGCACGGCGAGTGCGGCGCCCAGGCTGTGGCCCGTCACGGTGATGCTCACTTCCTCGTCTTTGTATTGCTCGAGGAGTCGGCGGATTTCTGACACCACTGTTTGTGATAGGCTAGGGGATCCGTCGGCGCCGGCCGTCTTGTAGATGTTCCAGAAGCCGCATTCGACCTTGGCCGCGGCGTCGGAGGTGGAGGATTCCGGCGAGGGGTCGGCGGGGACGAGGCCGGCGCGGATGTTCTCGGCCCACTCGAGGACGGTGCAGGTGCCGCGGAGCGCGACGACGATGTCGCGGCGGCCCATGCGGCGGACCTCGGCGGCGCTGTCGCAGACGGCGACGTAGCCCACGAGGCTGGTGCGCTGCGCGGCGCAGGGCGCGGCGGCGGCGAGCCAGGAGGGGAGCTCGGCGGAGGTCGTGGCGAAGAGCGGCGCCGTCACGCGGTAGGTGGAGTCATGGAGCGGCGGCGGCGCGAAGCGGCGGCGGTCGGACGGAGAGGGGGAGGCGTCGGGGCGGGAGAGGAAGGAGGCGTAGGCGGCGTCGACGAACTCGCCGTACCGGACGATCTCGCGGCGGAGGTCGGGGTGGAGCGGGTCCAGCAGGCCGCGCCACCCGTCCGAGCCGTGGAGGCGCCGCCACGACGCCGCGATGTTGCCGCGCGGCGAGGGCCCGTCGGGGGGAACCGGCTGGAGGAGACGCTCCAGCCGCCGCGGCGACATGGCCGGCGCCGCCGGGTCGTCGATCTTCTTCGCCCGCGAGAGGAAGGAAGGAAGACGGAGCAGCGGCTGCTGCCTCCTCCGTGTCGTCTCCACGGCCACCGGCGGCGACGGCGTCGAGGTGGTGGTGGTCTGTAAGGAGGAGGCGCCGCGGTTGCGGAAGAGCTTGTCGAGGTTGGCGAGGTGCGTGGCGTTGCCCGGCGCGGCGGCGGAGACGGCGGCGCGAACCGCCGGGCGGCGGAGCGTCAGTGACGGCGGCGCCGAGACGGTGGACATGCAAGGCAAACGTGGAAGAGGTCGCGGCGGGAAGGGAACGGCGGCGGCATACAAGTCGGCAACGGCGGCGAGAGCCCGGCGGAGAAGGAGAAGGTGACCGGTGACCCGACAGTTGCAAGCTCGATCAGCGGAGGCCCTTTTATAGGGGCGGGGCGAACGCTGCGGTGGAAGAAGGAAAGGTTGAGAGCTGAGCGAGTCAACCCCGCAGCTTCCTAGGCGCTTCTCTCTCTGTGTGTACAGACTTCTCATTTTTCTCTTTTTCTCCGTATAATAGTGATGACAACTGACAAGAGGGAAAAAGACTTTTTTTTCTTGGCGCCAAAGTACTGTACAGTGGAATGCAAGGATTTTGTTCTTGAATTTGTGACGTGGGACTTATTGATGTTTATTACGTGACGTGGATTTTGTAGGTGGTTTAATTCTTTTTTATATTTTGATGAACAGCATGGGCTTTAATTTGTTGGTTGGGAATGTACGGATGTGATGCTGACGGTTGCTTGAGCTGCTACATGATCTGAGACATTTTTTTCCTTTATTTTTTTATGTTGTCTTTGTCTAGATAGAAGATGTGGATGCTTGCCATCGTGTTAACGGCACTGGAATTAATTGTCAATTCAGGATTATTTCATTTATTTTGGATCTTTTTAGTGCAAGTTTTTTTAGTCGAGCAGCAGCCACCCCTACTACTCCAATAATGAGATGGGACGCGATGCTGCGCCATTGGCTTTGCCGCTCGATTTATGTGCAATTGTATGATCAGTGACGACGTCTATGCTATAATTAATTTTATTATCTGAAAAATACTAGCCTACATATGCGAGAGATTTTACTTGAGTGACCTCTGCAACATGTCCTTTAGTTCGTGTTTTATCTGTTTTTAATATTGGTTAATTTTCTTTTGGCGACCGGGCTTCATTGTGGCTTCGTTCTGACAGCAGCAGCCATTCACCTTGTTTAAGGCTGCTAAGGATGGCATCTTTTGTTCTAGCAATTTGCATTGCACAGACTGACCGAGTTCTGGTTCCTCTTCAGAAAAGGCAGCTGATCGGTTAGGCCAAAAAAACAAGCAGCTAATTGTAGGGCACCTGCAGTTACGTTGATCAATCTTCAACGAAGAGAGAAGACATCTGAGATTCAAACCTTACTAATTCGTAGGCCAATTTTTTTTCCCCTGCACCAACAACTTTAATTTGCTGTGATCTCTTGACTACTGACTTGATTGGGTAAGCAGCTAGCTAGCTGTGGTGGTTGCATGTTGGACCAAATGACCACACTTACGTGATCTGCAAAGACATTTATTTTACCAAGTTAATGGCAAGATAGAGAGACGAACTCGTTCTCAAGTCAAATAATTCTACCACTGCTCATCAGTGCTCACCAATACATGTACGGCACTACTTTTCAAAAGGGTCTCTCCGACATGCCGGAGCGGCCGGAGCCCGGAGCTACTTGGCTTGCAAGTCTCCAAGTTCTTATATCACCGCCCAGCTGGACTCCCTCCTTTCGGTCCTTGTCCTAAGAATTCTTTGCTTACACGCACGTGGGACCATTGGCACTACCCTTTCCGTAGTAATTTCCAGCCAAGTGCTGTAGCTGTAGGTATCAAAGTTGATCGACAAACTTCGGTCAAAAAACTCAAAATCATACTTCGCCATGAACCTTATGGTTTTGGGTTTCATCATTTTTTTTCTTTAAATTCAAACCTTTTATGTTGCACAAGACAAGAAGCAACCATTATTGATTACCTACTCAGTGTATCTAATCTCACAATCGAACCTCCATATCTTTCAATCAACACCGAGTTACAGCAATAAAAATATACAGTTATAGATCGATTACTTATTAAATTTTGTATCATCTCGATGTAATAGCTTGCTTTATCAAAAAAGATCGATTCATATTTTAAAATTCTTACAAACTATATATATATATATTGGTTCAAAGCTATAAACAATATACCTTGTATTGTTGAATGGTGGGGATAATTTTCAGGGACTTCACTACACTGGTCTTGAAGATAAATAGGTCGTACAGAAAGACTAACCTATAGTCAAGGAAAGGAGACAAATTTAATACACGCATTTCTGATGAACTTAATTTCAACACCTAACCACTTGTAGCTACGTAGTGTTCCTCTTGGAGTGTGCCATGTTTGCTAATATAATAAGGCTTTCGGCTAAAGTTTACTTTTTCCAGGAAAATGCTGTAATAGTTTAATTATATAGTATGTATCAATTAGTCTAGTTAATTTGTTGATGCATGGCAGCAGTCTTCCTGAGGGCTCGCTTTTTTTTAAAAAAAAAGTTAATTTGTTGATTGGCACCCATCTAGTTATATTACTATTGGACAGTCTGAGTCCAAATATTGCCCATGCAAGAATGGTTAAGTCCATAACGATAAATTCCCTACTTTAATTAGTACTTCCTCCGTTCTAAATTATATGACGTTTTGGCTTTTCTAGATTCATAGATTTTGCTATGAATCTAGACATAGCGTTTATCTAGATCCATAACAAAAATTATGAACCTAATAAAGTCAAAACGACCTATAATTTGGAACGGAGGTAGTAACAATTAGGACTGAGGTAAATCAAGGGGAAAAAAACCGCTCCTGATCTGTTTATGTTGCAAAAGTTAGTTCATCGCATTCACAAGACAAGAAGGTTTAGAGATAACAAGGACTGAGGTAAATTTCTCTTGACTTTTGAGCTTTTTCATATATTATATGGACCAAATTTGCAGAATCGGCCGGACTACTTCACACTGGTCTTGCTGAGACTGTTCATACGGATTGGGTCCTACAAAAACACTATCCTCTAGCTTTGCCTAGGCAGGGAAGAGACATACTACGCGTATGTACGTGTAGATGCGTACGCCAGTCCACTACAAGAAACGGCTTGGTCAAGTAATAAAAAAAGGAGAGTTTGAGATATGATCGTTCAAGTTCGTTTCAACACCTACCCACACAGTTACGTATTGCCACCGTTTTTTCAAATGTTTGCAGTGTACGTGTTCCGTTGGGAATGTCCAAAGGTTATTACAAACTTGTCCCAAGGAAATGATTTAAAATTCGGTCAAATTCTTTGTACCAGTATATCTCTACACTTGACCCCAGCTGCCTACCAACATACCTGTGCGAGGTGACCCTACCTCAGCTGGATTCTGATTCTTCTGGTTGGACTGGAAATCATCTTTGCGTCATGGACTTCGTCATGCATCTGTGTATACACGTAGGCTAAGTGTTTACGCAAGACTACCTGTGCTAATGATTATTCTTGCACGTAATTAAACCTCATCTTAGGTTTAAATATTCGTTACTTGCGTTGCTAGGAGTTGTTGCTTATGAAGTTAAACGCCCCAGCTATAACTTAATTGTAATACTGGATCGATCGATCTCCCCGATTGTTGCGGTATTTTGATTATTTTGACCTAATATCATTGGATTTTTTCACATTTGTTTTTCCTAATATATAAGTTTCACTATTTATATTATGATTTTGATATAAAAGTATCTGCCTACGGAAAAGAAGTATGAGGAGAGCATTTTCAAAGTTTTGACTTGGCAAAGTCTTCCTAAACTATTTTTTGACCATGAATTTTCTCTTGAAATATCTTATGTCTAATTAGAGAATGATGACAATAGTACAAAATATTTAAGTAATAAAATTTTAATGATGACAATAGATTGTTGGTCAAATACTCAAATGCTACAAAAAATAGATATATCCTTATAATTCTATGCCAGAGGAGTAGATGCATTCTGTACTACTACCTACGTCCCCTAAAGAATGCATGTTTGGATTGCGTGCCAGTTAAAGTAGTTAACGTTTGACTTAATTTCTAGTAAATTATACTCATATTTATGAAGGACTCTAATTAAATGTATTATCAAAGTATATTTTGTAATTAATCTAATAATATATATTTAATATTATAAATATTAATATTTTTTAAATCTATAATTGGTCAAACTTAATTTGCTGAAATTTCTCGGGACGGAGGGAGTAGAAAGGAAGGAGCTCTCAACTGCCCAATGTTTTATGCTAGGAATGCTGCAAGCAGTCTAGCTAGCTTTATCCAGTCAGTCAATGGATAGCCTTGTGCTTCTGGAGCAAGTACCTTGCTAGTCGTGGTATCAGTTCCCTTACGAAAACTCTCCGGACAGACCATTGGTGGATTCGAGCATAAGTAACAATAATCTGAATCTCTGACTCGATGCGATGCGATTTGCTTGCCATGCTCTGCATGGAAAAACAGAGCCTGCGCACGAATGGAAGACTGGAATGCGAATAATTTTCTTCGGTTTCACCTAGCTCCAAGACTGACTAGCTACTAACTGCTACCACCTTTAGGAAAGCCAGTCCTCTGCGTGCATGCACGACAAGTGGAACTACAAACTTAACGTGCCGACATCGAAAAGCTTAACATCTTTTGGGTTGAAATTTAGCATGCAGGACATTGCAGTAGCTGGTATGATCATATATAGTACGTAGTGTACACACACACACATATAGTCCTATGAGTGGTGTGCAACATTTTTTTTCCAGTAAGTTGCCGGGCATAATTTGAAGTGAAGACTTCTAGTCTTGATACATGTTAACATGTACATCGGTACTACCTCCGTTCCAAATTATAGGTTGTTTTGGCTTTTCTAGATTCATCATCTTTGTTACGCATATAGATAAACACTATGTCTAGATTCAAACAAAATCTATGAACCTAAAAAAGTCAAAACGACCTATAATTTGAAACGGAGGAAGTACAAGTCAGCGTTCGTCAGCGTTCTTTTATAGCTCATCTTATGCAATGTCACATGATTTATGATGTGAAGGGTGAGAGAGAGTAGCGGACTCATAAGCTAAATTTTAGGTTACAAGTTAAGTCATGTACCATTGTATGAGTTGTCGTTCCTGTGTATAACTCATAAGTTTTTTTATTTTTTCCATGCACAAATTAGGGGATAATAACACAGTCCCTACATGGGAGTTATAAAAAAAAAGTCCCTACATGGGAGACAAAACTTAATATAAAATCTATTGCATTTAAGTTATCTTAAAATCATGTATCAATTCACGAGCTAGACAATAAGACAAAATCACTGTATAAGCCTCAGAACTCTTGATCTCTCTCTAATCATATTTCAGGTGCATCATATCCTCAGTTGATAATCCTTTGGATCAAAGGCAGACATATGTACGTCTAAATGGACCGGAACTGTACCCTGCCCGTTGAACAAGCATACATGAAGACGCCATCCTACTTTTCGGAGGAGGAAGGTGCATGGCAACTGCTACAGAGCCTGAATGGTCGAATGCTTGTCATCAGGTCATAGATCCGGTCACCGGCGTCTAGCTAGCTGTCCTACCGTTTCTAGTTGGCACCGTACCGGCAAGATGGTCTTGCATACTGCTCATATGCCTACACTACATGCATACGTGCATCCTGACGTTGAAAGACCGAATTATTTGAGCTGTCGAAAGACTTGGGCCTAACAATCATCTTATTATAATTTCATAAAAAAAAAAATCATCTTATCTATAAACGTTTCGTAATGCTTTATTTTTTTCCTTTTCTTTATTTAAAATACAACCCTGTAATAAACGCCTCGGCTCTCGAAAGACTTGTACTCCCTCCATATTGAAATAGAAGTCGTTTTGGACAAAATTTTAGTCAAACATTGGAAATATAAATCACGAATAACTTTTAATTCGTTGGGTTTGAAAATGTGAAAACCATATGATAATGTTTTTATTATTTTTTCCTGCCTATAACCATCTAGGGTTGTAGTCTTTTATTTTTCTGCTATATCAATAGAAACTCGCACTATCTTGTGCGATTCGTTCAAAAAACAAATGAATAGATTCATCTTGAAAAATATTTTTATAAAAATAAAAATATATTATTTTAATTAATATTTTTAGAAAAAAGAAGTCAAAGTTAAATTTTGGAGACCGTGTCGCTGTCCAAAACGACTTCTATTTCAATACGGAAGGAATACCTGCTAGCAACCTCCATCTAGGTAATGGAAGTAATTGTTAGTAGGACGCTGCTAATAGTTAGGAGGTCTATTAGCACTAACTAGCAGACGGGCACGTGCCGCGGGCACGTGTTTTATGAAAAAAATACTAATTTAGATGTGTAATCTACATGGACTCTTTAGATTAATCTAGAGCGTTCGATCATCATAAAATCCGACGGTGTAGGCTTAAAGGTGAGATGTAGTCAATATGGACTCTTTAGATTAATTTAGAGCGTTAGATCATCATAAAATCTGACGGTGTGAGATATAGATGACGACGGACGAAACGAAAGACGACGGACGAAACGAAAATTTCGTCGTTCTTTATAGTATAGATAATGTCGTATGTTTGCTTTCATTCATAGCAAAGGACATATATACATCACACTAACACCACAGGACACTCATGCACTCAACCACTCACGCCAAACCCACTAGATCCCTTGTCCACTTCAAACCATATATGAAATTCAGCCTCTATTTAAATTGGACTTGGGGTTTACTTCAGGGATCGGATGCATGTGCATGCCCTTTGTTTGTTGGATTTCCAACGACACAAGCAAGCACTACTGAATCACTGCTCGCATTTTTAATTGTCAACTGTGATCAAATCGTCTCGATCGTCGTTGCATTTGCATGCATAATGCCAAAGTGCAGTGGGACACGCGGAGTTGAAGAAGAAGAAATAAAAGCAGGTCGAGAGAGAACACGTACAAAAAGCCTCTAAAAAACTCATATATAAAAGTCAGCGTGAAGAGAGTCCACGTAATATACTCGCATTGTAAGCAGGTATAAAGTGGCAAGATGACGACGTGACGTGGACAAGCAGGTTGGCAACCAACGAGTCAAGTTGGCAGTTCCGACTGCAGGTTGCACGAAAGTTCCGGACAAGATCTTCTTCGTTCTCCCCTGTTTCTTCTTCTAAAAAAAGATCCTCCTCGATCTGAAGAAACATCCACACAGTTTGTTGTTTGAATGCTTTTCATGTCACTTGCAATGAAACACACTGTTCGGATTTGAACTCTCTTCTGCTGATAAATCAACACTTCTGAGTTTCCACTTTCCACCGGCCGATTATTCTTCGAATAAAATAAAATAAAAAAGGAACAAAAGTACGCAGCTACAATAATGCTTGAGTTCGAGCTTGTTGGCTATAGGTAAACAAGGCATTGGACATAACAATTTTAAACAAGAAATATACTTACATAATTGATATAGACCATGTAAAACTACTTGGATTTGAAACGCAGGGATTTCTTGCACTCTTGGACAATTTTTTATATATAAAGTTTATACAAATTAAACTCATGCATGCGTTGCAAATTCAAAGGCGGCACTGAGCTAGTCTGGATGGTCTCGTGCTCATGGAACAGGTTGGACCATGGAGACCAAATGAGCGACGGAATGAAACATTGCTTTCCAAGAGGAATATGACGGGAACAAAAAGCTACAGAGCATGTCGGTCGAAACGTGTGAAATCAACTTTAGTTTAATTTGCAGCCGTAATACGTAGATATCGTGCAAGCAAAAAACCAATAAATTTAACTCAAATCCATGGCCGAAGGCCAAACTTGACAGGCGCGCTAGCTATTTCATGTTTTCATAGGCGGCAGCAGCATCTGTCTTTCCGCAAAGGAACAAATCTCGTTGAGATTGTCTTGACTCGTCGTGCATGATTTTGGACGACTGATCGAGATCATACAATATCTACCGATCACCTTGTTGAAAAGCTATAAATCGTTCATGCGAAGAACAGATCCCAAACCTAGTGGCTCGTGCACATAATCTGCCAACTAATTGATATGAGAAGGAGATGAGCTCGATCTCTTTTTTACCAGAACAACTAAAAAAGAGCTAAAGATTAAAGGGTGTAAAAGTACCCATTTTTAAGTCCAAAAGCGCGTCAATTCGGCCGCTGTGATGATTGTGGAGCTTAAGACAAGTCGCCATCTATATCTCCAAATACTATCACATTTCTCGTTTGGAAGAATGTGTGGCTCAGGGAATTTCCAATATTAATTTCTTGTACATAAAGAATTTAAGATTAAGGACAAGATATTAAAGAGAAAGGATGCAGGTAAATATTTGCATGACCACATGATTTTTTTGGAAAATTATTTGTAAAACCATGCATGTAGCTTGGGTCCAGTGTCTAGCTAGGAGTTTGAATTATTGCCTATTTCATATATTGTACCTTTCCAATAAATAAAATATCTGCACAGTACTGTTTTCAGATATTATTTGGTACAGTATTTGGGACAACAGTTGCCGTTGCGGTGCCAAGAATGACCTGTCAGTACCTAAAAGAAACTAACACACGCATGCGTTACTTGTTTAACTTGACACACAGATTTTGCGTGGAAACACCGGGCTTACTTTTAGAATTAACATGAGGAGACAGAAAGGAGCAGACGAATAAAAGTATTATTTCTTTTAGTGCTGATTCTTCGTTACAGGTATGCAAAGTTGCAGACAAAAATTAAAGCGATGTTCATCAGCTTTGCTCGTGCGGCAAATTTGTCAAGCCAAAGGGGGAAAAACTTCTTTGTAGTAGATAGACGAGATTACGTCGCTAGTCCTGCTATAACTATATATATAGTTCCAGGAGATCCCCGCTAAGGATTTCTCTCAACTTTTATGAAGCCACATCATCACCTTTCACTAAGATGCATTAACACCCAACTAAGATGCGTTAATTGTAACTTCACTACCGGATTCCGGGTCTTTGCCGTGTGCCAGGGGCACACGGCGAAGCCATAAAAGCACACGGCAAAGCCCTTTGCCGTGTGCTTTAGGCTTTGCCGTGTGCAAAATGGCATACGGCAAACCCTACGATGGCAAAGCCTTCTTTGTCGTGTGTCGTATCTCGGGCACACGGCAAAGCCCTGATATGGCACACGGCAAAGAGCGACACACGGCAAAGTTTTGATCCGAAAAAACGCAAAATAAAATAGCAAAACATTTTATTTTAATGGAGGAAGGACCCCATCGGCCATTTCCCACTGTCGCAAGTCACGCATTTTTCGCGGAAAAATTGCGCGCTACGCGGCCGGTGGGGTTCGAACCCGCGCCCTCCCCTTCGCGCGTAGCCTCCTCTACCACTGCACCACTCGAGTCTTTGTGTCCATATCCCATTTTAATTTCCCTCATATTAAACTTTTCGAGTGTAAATTGTTTATTTGATGACTTTAAATAAAAAAGTTCGTTTTGGTCAAAAGTTCATCCGAGGTCGTTTATAGAATTTGAATTTCAAAATCTACAACTTTGCCGTGTGCCCAGATCCAGGGCACACGGCAAACATTTAAAATGTTTGTCGTGTGCCCTGTATCTGGGCACATGGCAAAGAGTTGTTTGCCGTGTGCCGCCCCTGGGGCGCACGGCAAACATTTTCTGCCTGAACAAAAAAAATTTAAAAATATCAAACGGATTCAAAAAATAACCAAATTTGTGCATGAACATGTCTAAGGTGTATGTAGACTATACAAAATGAGTTTTGTTGTAAAACAAAATTTCAATTGTCACGTTGCTTCAAATCACAACATCTCTTTCACAACTCATAGGATCTTCTCCCGAGAAGCTTCGGTTTGTAAAGAGGCAATGCGTCAACTTGCTCGAAACCTTCTACATTTTTTACCATAGCCTCTACGTATGAAAACATGACATCACGCCAAAATTTATAATTTTTTGACCTTTTTTGTATTTTATAAAATTTTAAACGAACCGAGCCCAAATTCGGGCACACGGTAAGCGAGCAATATATTCAAAATTTGATTCCATCTAATGGACATGGCATCATATTAGTCTTAAGAATCCGAATAACATTTTTCAACATACAGTATTCGAACACTTACAGTTCAAATTGCCGTATCGGCAAAATTAAAAATAATGATATAAAATGATTAAATATAGCAAACACACCGGAAAACATGCACAAAACTAACATGGAATAATACATGGACAAATAAGTTAGAAAAAAAATTTGGAGGCAAAATTCAAATTTTTTGCAGCCTGTTTGCCGTGTGCCTGCCTGTGGCACATGGCAAACAGACCGCTTTGCCGTGTGCCGGACTGTTTGCCGTGTGCCTGTCTCGGGCCACCGTGTGCCACGGTTTTGTCGTGTGCCACGTGGGCAGGCACACGGCAAACACGCTTGTTTGTCGTGTGCCCGCGAAGTGGCATACGGCAAAGCCTTGGGCACACGGCAAACACGGGATTTCCTGTAGTGCTTGGTGCATATTTTTTATTCATTAGATTATGTCTTATTATTATTTTTCTTATCTATTCAAAAGTAACGTAAAGTTTATGATTTGCATCGAGAGATAGCTCATATGACTTTCTGGGTAATCTCTACAAGTGCACTATCATTACGAGCAACTAAACGATCACAATGATTCATAATTTACCAAAAACCTTCAAATCCCACTGCAACGCGCGGAGAATCATCTAGTATCTAGTATTAGTTTATTTGCGAAACAGGAGAATCCCCTACCATATGTACAACTGTCCAATACCCATTAATCATCTGTGCATAGAGCAAAATGGATGGCGGTGTGACTTAGAATAATAAAGTGAACAGGTTCAGTGAAGCGGTATTAACCATCAAATTGATTGTCAAATTGTATATGTACGTTGAAGACCACGCAGACGCTTATAAAAACGCACGCACACTCACTCTCTATAAACACACACAACTCTATTCCTATGAGCACATCCGAAAGACTGAGCCAGCAAATTCTCAAGATTGACGAAGTCACCACTGACTTCTTGCTGTCAACGGGCACGTTGCCTACCACTTTGATGGATAGGTTACACCACATGGACTCTTACCAGCTAAGCTACGTTCAGTTCACATCTTAATTCTTACACATATAAGAACTATTGATGACCTTACAATATAAAAACATGTACATATGTCAATAGGTGATAGCACGCTTGAAAGCATGCAGAACTGTCCTTTGCTACTCCCTCCGTTTCTAAATATAAGTCATTTCAATTTTTTTGGAGAGTCAAACTTTTTCAACTTTGATCAAATTTTATACAATAAATTACTAACATTTATGATATCAAATAAGTACCATTAAATTTTTCATTGGATATATTTTCGTAGTATAGCTTTATAATTTTGGTTAAACATAAAATAGTTTCACTCTCTAGAAAAGTTAAAATGATTTATATTTTGAGACAGAGGCCAGTGAATCCTGAGATCCCGTGGACCCCTGAAACAATCACTAGCTCGTCAGCTGGTAGGCCGACGACCTGATCAGATCAGTGGCTGTCTGGATCCTCTTGACGCCTCCACTCAAAAGTACTTAAAGCATTCTAGTCGTCATGAAAGCGACGGCCGGCCGGCCGGCCGTCCTGCGCGATATCAGAGCATGCATGATCCATGTGTCCAGACGAAGCGCCGCGTATGCAGATTTTTTCACACGTTGTCCTTGTGTGCCAAGTGTGATCAGTGACCAAAGGCAGCAGCAGCAGCAGCTCAGTTCTGAGTTCTGACAGTGTTGAGCAACTGAATCAGATCGAAGTCGGTCGTGCAAAAAAAGCAAAAGCAGCAGCAGCAGCAGCTTAATGCTCATGGTGACTGGTGAGGAATGAGTAACACGAGGCAGGTGTGTTGGAAATTGCAATACCGACCTAGAAAAAAAAACAAACTAGCTTAGGCATTGTTCAACTTCAATAGCACGTGCAATAAACTTAGGAAAATAGCATTATATTATTTTCTCCCGTTGGTAGAGTCTCGCTTCGATTGATGTGTGTATTGGCTTTGTTGGCAGAGAGTGGGACTTTATTCTTTATAAAGCTCCCATTTATCTAAAAAAGACTCCTGTGCCTCCTTTTTTTCCTTTTCTTTTTCTTCTCCTTCATCAATGGCGAAAACTTAACCTCTATTCATTTTTTTCTACTTCATAAATGGCGAAAACTTAAAACCATACTCCCTTGTCTCAAAAGAAGGTCGTTTTAGCCTTCAAAATTTGTCCCAAAAAGAGTGTCGTTCTCGCTTTCCAATACAACTCTATCTCTCTCCTCATCTATTCCTTCTCGATTCTTGTGCGCTCTCTACTTTTTTTGCCCTTCCTTAATCCCCGTGCCCAACACCTAAAACGACATTCTTTTTGGGACGGAGGGAGTATGTGGAACAAGCTACCTGGTACAGTGGGCCGCCAGGAATCACCCTAGGATTTAGAATTACAGTATATGTGCTGCCTACCATTATGAAGAATGCATTGGACCACCTTGTATTTTGCTAATTACATACAGATTACTCTAAATCCTAACTACATCATTGCTTGAAAGGTAGTATTGTTATATCAGCAATTTTACTATGCACCATATTTACGTTTGAAAAAATATTTGTCAAACGTACACTTCGAAGATTGTTAGCACATCATTTAGAAAACTGTGACCGGAGGGAGTATATCCAGACACCCAAAGGTGTGCAACTGGATGTTGTTTCTGCGTCATATATGACAAGCAAATGGATCAAAATTCAAAAGTAGCACTCATATATCGGTTTTAGTCCTTGCCAATTCCAAAGAGGGTCAGAGTCCAATCAGCCAAGCATGCTAGAGTTGGGTTTATGACAGACAATTTGTCCTCCATTCAGAAACTTCAGGTATCAGACATACATATTGGCAATCGAATCTCTTCATCTGAACATGTCACATTATCTACATTCTAGGGAATACAATGCTATAATGCATGAATCAAGCTACCAACCAGTCAGGCAGAATTATCTCCGATAGGAAACACATTATTCTGAATGCAGCAGTGATTCCAGTCCAAATCAGGGCTTCCAATTTGACTGCCATCAGGCACAAAAATTATCTACGGATGGAAAAAATCTCAGCAGACTTTATTTTTTGCAATCTTCAGGTCCAGTCCAAATCAGGGTCTTCCAATTTGATTGCCACCAGGCACAAAAAAACAGGTGGAAAGCGAGACCTTGACCACAAATAGGGCAGAGGAGAAATGTTCTTTCCTAGTTTGCGCACGAGCTATATTGAGCATATGAAAGATCCGTCAATTTCCATCCTCACTGATTTCCGTCAGATAGCTGATTCTCTCTTATGGTCATATGTACCGAGTAGTAATACTATATCAACAATAATTCTTGGTCAACAAGTTGTGTTCCTTGGTGTTGTTCATTTCAATGGAAGGGGTCAAGTGCTGCATTTACAAGAAAGCATAGCAAGGAACCAAAATTATCCTTTATTTTTAGGAACATACCAATCTCTCTTTGTCTGGTCATAAGCGAGTGACGAACAGCTGCCATTACGGTAATCCCATGAGAGCACCTTCTTCATCAGACCTCGCAGCCTCTCAGCACCAGGGCCAGGTTCAAAAACAGAGTCTTCACCCCTAGATAGACATGGATCAGCCCCTCCTTCAGAGCTCCCATCACACCACGCTCCCGGGGTGAACCGACCCTCTGAGCGGTGCAAAAGCTCACGGTCTATCTTGTCGAGGACCTTGTCGTCCTTGGGAAATTTCCGTGCAAAAGGTGCCCCGCTCTTTACCATCTTGTTGAAGTCCTTCATCGACAGGATCAGTGGGTGCTGCTTTGGGGGGTAGTCCCAAGCTATGTAGTGCAAATCATGGCTTACTGCAGTGCCCCGAAAATCATCAGAGTTGCAGATGACAGTTTGGAAATAGCCTTCTGGCGAGGAGATGAAGTTGACATAGTACATCAGGAGATTTCTTGGGAGATTATCCCAACCCCATATACAGTACTCAAGGAAGGATTTTGTGAGCATTATCCAAGCAGAACCTGTCAATCAAACATGGGGAGACCATGATCATAGCATGGACTAAGAGTGATGAAACATAGCTATACTCTATGCAACTACCAAGATGCATATATTTAAATGGGCACGTTTCACATGAATAGTTTATCCTTCTGTATATCACCTACTAATTCATTTCAGCACGTGGTGAAAGAAACAAAACGAGAGTCGTACCTATGCATAGTCAATCAAAAGAATTGACATTTCAAAATTCAAATAAGGAAACAAGTACCATGTCCAAATTCTAAGGGATCAGTCCAAATATCTTGACCATAAAACTACAGGCTGATACTTGAAGACAGAAGTGACTATTCTTTATCCCGTTTTGCCAGAAAAGTCCAAACCTCCATAGCTACCTCATAAATTTAGGGGCGCATGAGGACACAAGGGAACACAGAAAGCATAACTAATGGTGATAGTAGTATGAACTATGAAGAGCACAAAAAGTCCACAAAGACCCCCCCCCCCACCCCACCCCCCACACACACACACCCAAAAAAAAACTATTGATAAAAAGTTTTAATCCACAACTATTGTTCCATGCAAATTAACAAATTGAACCGTACTCTGCTATCTAGAGGTGATTGGGATCTTCTGCTATGAATTCAGTATCTGTTTTTTTTTTTAAAAAAAAATCAGTATATGTTTTTTTTTGAAAAAATCAGTATTTGCTACGGTCAATTAATGTGCCCAAACTTTCTTTTTATATTTAACTGGATGTAAACCAGCAGGTTTGATGGTTAAGGTATTATGTAAAGTAGTATGCAAAATCGTTAGTGGCTGCATGCCCATACACATGCCACCTGCACATGAATGTATCACCACTTCATGGATACATAAGCTTCAGAAATCCTATGTGCTATATGTTGAAGTTAAGAACCAGGCCTACCAGTATATAATTTGAAAGATGTTGGCAATTCTCTCCGCTCAGTAGTCATAGTAAGGTCAAATTTTTTTGATAGATAGAGCCCTGGGTCCAGAACAATTGGTTTTGCCCTTATGTTTCTATGACAAACAGAATAAAAACCATCAGAAAGTGATAGAGGGAAAAGAAACAGAGATCATGTTGCACAAAGTGAAGAAATTGACAAGTGGGTAAGGAAACTTACACTTTCCACCCAGATAACTGAAAGTGCTCTATAAAATTAAGATTTCTTGGCAAAGAAGAGAATACATGAAGTATATCTGCACATAAACAAGCATTTAACCATACAAGCACAGTAAGTTCCATATGTAACATGTTGCTGCTCTATGTATGAAAATTCAAGATTCTCCTATATAGGGCCATACTCAAATGAATGGTAAAATACTGATATGAGTACTGCCTTCCCATGCAAAAATTGTTTCATGAATAGATGTCTGAAGATTATGCAAATTATTAAATGTGCCTCTTATCTCACCCATCAATGTCCACTCTATACAATTTGAGGTCCTGTTACATGACCCAAGCTGTGATAATAAGATGCATCCTACTGAAACAGGACATTTTTACATTGTGCTTTTAGTCTGCTAAAATCTACATTCTATATAATTTGAGGTTTTGGTTAACTGTACCATGTTATGAAGATTAGTTAAAACAAACTATGGAGAGTTTCTCAGGATAACTACTTAGAAAATAACAAGTGGACGGATTAGGCTGACATCAGGGGAGCAGTGTAATTGTTTGTTGACACTTAACAGGTGTTGGTATGCAAAAATTAAGCAAAATAAAACTATTGTAAACTTCTTCGGAGAGAGGGGGTGTGATCAGTAGCGGACCCAGGATAATTTGTTTGGGTAGGCATAGTAATCGCTACAGTGACAAATTGTAAAAAACAGTGATCAACTACAGTGATCTGTTACTTGCTCACCGGGAATTTTGGGTAGTCCTGTGACTACCTGTACCCCGGCTGGGTCCGCCACTGGGTGTGATCTATGACTATTGTGCGTGACTATGCTAGACTTGAATCCTCTGAAACATGTCAACGCTGCCATCGGTTATGTTATCAACAAGACAAAGCATAGTTGCAGCCTTGCAGGTGGTAAGTCATGTAAGAACTTTCCCACAAAAAATGATTATGCTCCCTGGAAGAAGAACACTGACCATCTTGTGTCATGAGCGGATAATCCGAGGCGCTGAGATTGATGAACCAGTCCCATTCCAGCCCCTCCTTGAGGAGGATGGCGACAGCGTGCAGCGTGCAGGCGACCATGGTCGGCCCCTTGTAGGTGACGAGGTTTCCCTTGGCGATGACCCTGACGTTCCCCACCTGGCTGAACATGGGGTCCCCCTTGACGTACATGGCGAGGTCGATCCGCTCCCGCGGCGGCGCCTCCAGGTCGAGGTGCAGGATGTACTGGTTCCGCGGGTGGTAGATCGCCTGCAGCGCCCGCCGCATCCGCAGCCCGTCCCCCTTTGTGCCCTCCAGCAGGTACGCGATCCGCGGCGGCTCCGCGTCCGCGTCGTCCGAGTTCACGGCCGCGTCGTCCGGGTTCTCGCCGCCTTCGTCGGCGGCGCTGCTGATGCCGCCTTCCAGGACGAGCCCCCTGGTTCCGGAGCCGTCGTCCCAGTCGGAGATGGATGCCATGTCGAACAGGACGGCGTCGCCGCCGCCGGTGGGGTAGGGCGACGAGAAGAGGCCGCAGGCGGCGGCGAGGAGGAGCGTGGCCGTGACGAGCAGGCTGGCGAGGAAGGGGAGCAGCCACCGGCGGTCGCCGAACGGCCGCGCGGGGCCGGAGCCGAGCCCCCAATGCTTCCTCATTTCGAAAGCAAGCGCGCGTCGCCTTCCTTTTGAGCTCAATCGAAGCTAACCAGACCCAATTCCTCGGAGCACGCCGGCGACATGTCGATTCCACGGAGATTGCTCACGGCGGGGAGCCGGATCTGCACCCCAGATGCGGTCAGGAGGAGCGGAATCCTCAAGCGAGGTCTAGAAATTCCGAGAAGGGACTGTGCTCACCAGGGCAGCGGAGAAGGCTCCCTAGAGAGCTCGGTCGGTACAAACGAGTGCTCCCGCTGGCCGTGCAATGCCGCCGGCGCTAAGCACGGCAGCGAGCAGCCACCGGTTGGGCGTCGCGGTTGGGCGCGCGCCCAATTACGGCACGACCCGCTGGGGCGGCCACACGAGGAGGGAAAGCTCACAAGGTTGCGGCGCAGGGGGCGGCTCCTCCGCCCCGGTGGAGTAGTTCGCGGCGGCGGCGGCGCTCTCTCCTCGGTAGGCGGTGGCAGCTGAGCTGAAGCTCTCACTCTGAGCCAGCACCAGCTGGGTTGGTTGGTCAACCCACACAGGCCAACGGGCTTGGGCCCTATCAACCAAATGGGCTATGAGCAAAATGTCCGCTTCCAGGCCGGCCGTATGTAAACACTTGGGCTGCGTAAAAATTTAATGGGCCAGCCCAGGGAAAAAAAAAAGTGGCTGACCGCGGCAAGAAGGAAAAAGTCTCTTTTACCTCCCTAGACATGAGGCCGAGTCCGTGTTTCCTCCTTCAACCGCAAAACCATATATCTAGCCTCCTTCAAGTCTCAAAACCGTCTGTTTTACCTCCCTCGGCGGTTTTGATAGCGGTTTTGGCTGACGTGGCGGTGGGCCCCACATGTCAGCGCGGGCCCCACCCCCTCTCTTCTTCCCCTCTCCTCTTCTTCCTCTCTCTCCACCTCCTCTCCTCTGCTCCGGCCGCCGGCCTCCCCTTCCCTGCCGGCCGCTCAGCCCTGCTCCGGCCGCCGGCCTCCCCTCCCCCGTCGGCCCCTCGGCCCTGCTCCGGACGCTGGCCGCTGGCTTCTCCTCCCCCGCCGACCGCTCGGCCCTGCTCCAGACGTCGGCCGCCGACCTCCCCTCTCCCGCTTGGCCCTGCTCTGGACCTCGCGAACTCCGCCGGCCGCCGCCTCCACGCCCAAGCCCCCGCGTCGGCGCGTCGCCTCTGTCCGCGGGAGCTCCGCCGTCCGCCACGCTCGGCGGCGTGCATGGCGGGCGCGAGCTCCGTCGCGCGAAGGTCCGGCGGCGGCTCCACCTCGCCGGCGTCCTCCCCGCCTGCGACATCCTCGCGCGGCGGGCAGGCGCTCTGGGCGGCGGCGTCGGGGTCCCTTCCCACCGCCGGTGCCGGAGCTGCGCCGGCGTGCGGGCGGTGCGGGGGCAGCGGGGAGCTCCGCCCGGCGGCGGGGGAGTGGCGGCGCCGGCAGTAGAGGAGAGGGGGTGGAGAGAGAGGAATAAGAGGAGAGAGGAAGAAGAGATAGTGGTGGGCCCGCGCTGACATGTAGGGCCCACCGCCACGTCGGCCAAAACCGCCCTCAAAACCGCAGAGGGTGGTAAAAGGAACGGTTTTGAGAGTTGAGGGTGTGATATATCCGGTTTTGCAGTTTAGGTAGGAAACGCGAACTCGGCCCCAATAGAGGAAGGTAAAGGGACTTTTTCCCGGCAGGAAGGGGGGCCTAGCGCTGAAGAAGCCGACGGGCCTTTAGAGAGGTGGAGCCCACGTTTCCACACGAGCGGCCTAATCAATCTGAAGTGGGTCCACAGCCCATTTGCATCAGCGAAGGAAAAAAGGCAGGCAACTGTGCACAACTTCCAACGCCCAGGTCAACAGCCACTGACGTGTGGGGGCTGAGGCCCCACCCACGTCATCGCCGCCGCTTTCAATAGTCCGCGCGTTTTCTCACTGCCAACCCGGCCCCACCTGTCATCTTCATCCCGCCCCCTCTCTTCAGTTCCCACCCACCCTCCCCTGTCCCCAAACCCAAAACTCCGCGCAGCATCCCACCTTAACCCCCACCCCGAGCCGCCGGCCGCGGCCGCCGCCTGGATCCCCGTCGATGTCGCCGCCGCCGTCGCCGCCTCGGCGCTCGCAGCGGCGCGCGGCGGCCTCGCGCCCGGTGTCGTACGACGAGTCCCTCGACGACGCGGCCCTCACGGCCTACCTCGGGGACGCCCCCTCGCGCCGTCTGCGGCGCCTCCGCCGCCTCTCGGCCGAGGAGCGGCAGCGGGAGACGGAGACGGAGGCGCTCATCGCGCTCTCCCTGGGTTTCCCCATCGACGACCTTCTCCCCGAGGAGCGGCCCCTCCTCCCCGACCCCCAAATCGCCGACGCGCCCAACGACTACATCGTCGTCCGCAACCACATCCTCGCGTCCTGGCGCGCCGACCCGGGGGCTCCTCTCCCACGCGCGCGCGTCCTCGAGACCGTCGCGGCAACCTACGACCACCTCGTCGCTGCCGCGCACGCGTTCCTCTCCGGCGAGGGCCACATCAACTTCGGCGTCTCCGCGGCCTTCCCCGCCGCGCCGCCCCCCGACGCCGCTCTCCAGGGCAGCCCCTCCTCCTCCGCGTCCGTACTCGTCCTCGGCGCGGGACTCGCGGGGCTCGCCGCCGCGCGCCAGCTGCGCCGCTTCGGCCACCGGGTGCTCGTCCTCGAGGGCCGCGCCCGCCCCGGCGGCCGCGTCTACACGGCACGCCTGGGTGGGGATGAGGCCGTTGCCGTCGAGCTCGGCGGCAGCGTCATCACCGGGATCCACGCCAACCCGCTCGGCGTGCTCGCGCGGCAGCTTAGCGTCCCGCTGCACAAGGTACGAGACCGGTGCCCGCTCTATTACCCCGACGGCCGGACCGTGGAGACTTGGCTGGATAGGAGCATCGATCTGGTGTTCAACACCCTTCTCGACCACGCCACCAGGCTCCGGGAGTTTCTGAATGAGGCGGCCGAGAAAATTTCGCTGGGGGAAGGAATTGAGAAGCTCAGGAGGCTGTACCATGTGGCGACGACAGATGACGAGAGGATGGTTCTGGATTGGCATTTCGCGAATCTGGAATTCTCCAATGCAGGTTGCCTGTCGGAGCTCTCGCTCGCGCATTGGGACCAGGACGATCCCTATGAGATGGGGGGAGATCATTGCTTTTTAGCCGGAGGGAATTCCCGGCTCATACATGCGTTGTGTGATGGTGTACCGGTGTTGTATGAGAAGACGGTGAAGCAGATTGAGCATAGCGCAGATGGAGTTAGTGTCACAGTGGAAGGGGGGCAGGTTTTCCAGGCTGACATGGTTTTGTGCACTGTCCCCCTTGGTGTGCTCAAGAGCAAGAGCATTGTGTTTGACCCAGAGTTGCCCGAGCAGAAGCTTGGGGCAATAGAGAGGTTGGGGTTTGGGTCGCTGAACAAGGTGGCCATGGTGTTTCCTCATGTGTTTTGGGATGAGGACATCGACACATTTGGTTGTTTGAACAAGGAGAGTAGCAAGCGCGGGGAGTACTTTCTCTTCTATAGCTACCACACTGTCTCTGGTGGAGCAGTGCTTATTGCACTAGTGGCTGGAGAGGCTGCTTTGGAGTTTGAAAAGGTCGATCCCGTTGTTGCACTTCATCGAGTACTTGCCATTCTTAGAGGTAACTCAAAAACTAACAGTCCTGTGTATTTTTGCTTTCTAACACAATAGCCTAATGCAATCTGCCTGCTTTGCATGGTATATGCTAGTACAAATGCATTGGAATTTTTAAGACAAGCGCATACTTTGTAGCAAAGTGGAACTATATGAATGATGTATCTTATACCTTATTGGATGCCTAAACAGAGTATTACTTGTTTCTCACTCCATAACTAATTGGAGTTCCTTGTGCTGGTTTAGGATAATATTTAAATGATACTGCAGCAATGGGATTTGGTGTATTAATAAAAGTAGGATGGTGTTGGTGCTAACACAAGTTCACATTTGTATCTACTTGTTTAATTCACACTTCACAGTCCAAGTTATTAACAGCATTTGCGCTTATTTAAGTTGGAAGTCTTCTGATTGAATTCATTTTGTGTTTGTTGATTTATTTACTTTTAAAGCATTGTATTCTAACATTTTCTAAATGTGGCGTAACTATCTTAGATATTTTTCATGTGTTGCCACAACCCACAATAGATGCCTGATAATGCTCAAGATGATTTATGGGCCACCATTTGATGCAGTTGCATTATTGTATGATCTTTTCTACATATGATTGAATATAGAATGGGAGTTACTAAGTACAAAGAAAGATATGGACACTAGAGTTGACTCTGGAATCGGTAGAGCAAGCTGACCAATAGTCGTTTTGAGCTAGTACTAAGACTACCTGACCCCAAAACTAGTAGCATGCCTCCACTGTACTAGGGATGAAAGTGGAAATGGAAACCCTGTTTACCAGGTTTGTTTTGAGGTTTTATTGCATTTTAGGTAAAACGGGATAACAGTACAAAAATGGAAACGGTAAGGAAAATGATTGGCCTCTTTCTGACTGTTTCCTCGTTTTCCTGTATTGATTGGTAATTACTGCCGGTGATTTTCTGCATTTAGCCAACCAACCAGCAGCCCGTCTCCATCCCAAAAGAAAGGCCACAGCTGGCCCAAGCCCATGTGACCAAGTCCTCCCCCCACCTCCCTCATATGGCACGCCACAGAGTTGCTCGTCGTCGTCGCTCTCAGTTTTTTTAGGAAGTTTGTGCTGGGTTGATTTTAGGAACTTGAAACCATGTACAGGTTAAATGTTTTTTTAAGTGGTCCTCAAGTCTCAGGTTCTTTTTTTAAGAGGTTTGTGTTGGGTTGATTTTAGGAACTTGAAGCCTATGTACAGATTAAATGTTTTTCTAAGTAGTCCTCATGTCTCTGTTATAATGTAAGTCAGGTAGCAACTTAAGAGTCAACAAAATGAGCCACTAGACATGTGCAGTGTGATGTCAAGATGGTGACCTTATTTGTGAAGCCTTGTCTTGTGGTTCCCATGTATGGTGTTGTCTTACCGTTTCTTGAGGCTTTACTCTTTACTTTGAACTATCGATTTGAGACTGATACCGACATGTTTTCGACCACATAGTTTTGTTTCCGAAATTCTCGTATTATCGGCGCCATATTCATTTCCAAGAAAAAAAAAATGAAACTGAGCGATTTAGGCCTTCTCTGATCGTTTCCAACTTTTTTGATCGCGAACTGTACCCTCTAAACTACAAAACCAATCTAAATAAATACTTCATTGAACTTTACAAAACTATTGCACGTAAAAGCTTTTGTGGACAGAGATAGGTTAAGCAGATTAGGCTCAATCCCCTTGACTGCCAAATTGCTTTATTCTTTTCTGTTCGGTTTTTTTTTTTCCTTTGGTGAGGCACTCTTGTGCGGTTGTTGCCCTTCTCAGGCACTTGTGTTGTATAGTGTTTTCCTTTAATATATAATTACCACAGTGGGGGCTTCCCCTGCTGTACAGTTTCAAAAAAAAAAAAAAAAAACCAGAGCATATGATTGTTCAGACAGTGGCTTTGCCATGGCAGATGGCATGACAGGGTTCAACAAATTGAAATTTCCTACAGACTGGCCTGTCACTCAGAACCATTCTTTATCCTCTCTTCTACCCTTCCGCTGCTTAGGTTCGCTACCCACTGCGGTTCTATGGCATTGACTATATGCGGGGTTGAATGGGACCTTCTGGATGGGGAGATCCTGTGCAGTAAGGGTGGATGTGTCACGTGTGACTGAATCATCACCATGTCATCTGTGGTGGTGGACAAACACATACGAGGTCCTATAATAAGAAAACAAATAAGAGGTTTATGTTTCCAGTTCTATAAATTGAAGAAATTTGTTATTCATGTTTTCCAGTTCTTTACAACATAACTCTTTGATTAGGAATTATAGTTGGAGAGTTTGGTCACGGTAGAAACCTCTTGGGTTCAAATTGGCACAAGGCTCCTATTCTGATTTCTGAATAAGAATTACCCCTTTTAGCTATTGCTTATATGATACAAACATGTGTTACTAAAAATGGCTGCTTTGGCGGTAAAACATCAGAAAGAAAAGGAAAGTAAAATATATTTTAAGCATTTTAAAACATTAGTTGCATTGATACTCTTTTAGCTTAGATAAATGGGAGATCAATCTTAAATAATCCTTTTGGTGTGTGATTATATAGTATAAAAAGTGAGACAAGGGATATGAGAAAAAGAAGGAAGATGGTATTTTAATACCTTGCATAATTTCTGATAGATACTTTGGTTAAAAAGATAGCAACTAAAATGAACTTATTTTTTGCTTGCCTTCTGTCACATATTCTGATGCATATCTTGTGCAAGTTCATGAGCATAATAGTCAAGAATAAGCACTAT
The DNA here is from genome assembly GCA_015476505.1 of Urochloa ruziziensis. Taxonomy (NCBI): domain Eukaryota; kingdom Viridiplantae; phylum Streptophyta; class Magnoliopsida; order Poales; family Poaceae; genus Urochloa; species Urochloa ruziziensis. Next base: position 6,834,020 of record CM027124.1, on the reverse strand, counting down.
CATTTATGAAATTTTCTTTCATTACGATAAATAATGAACATATTATTTATGATATTTTCCAGGTATCTATGGGCCAAAAGGTGTCACTGTTCCTGATCCCATTCAATCGGTTTGCACAAGATGGGGTAGTGATCCTTTCTGTTGCGGTTCATACTCTCACATCAGAGTTGGATCTTCTGGTGCCGACTATGATATTCTTGCTGAGAGTGTGAATGACCGGCTTTTCTTTGCTGGAGAAGCCACGAATCGTGCATACCCTGCAACAATGCATGGAGCCTTGTTGAGTGGATTAAGAGAAGCTTCCAAAATTCATCGAGCCGCAGAGAGTATATTGAATTCTGACCAGAAGAAGTATTCCTTGCCTAAAAGCCTGAGACCACCCAATGGTGCCCTCGAAGATATTTTCTCTGAGCCAGATCTTGCATTTGGGAGATTCTCGTTCGTGTTTGCCTCAATGACACCTGAGGACCCTGAGGCTCCGGGACTAGCCCGGATTTCACTTGACAAAAGTTTGCTTCTGCAGCCCAAGAATCAGGAACCAAAAGAAGATCAAAAGGATCAAGACCCTGCATCTGAGAAAATTGTTGCTGAGAGCTTACATTTGTATGCCAGTGTCTCCCGAGAGCTGGCCGATCGGCTGCAAAATTCAAGCAACGATGATACAGGTAGGTTAGGATTATTATGCAAGGATCTGAGTGTAAAGCTGATGGGCTATGATAGTACATGCGATGTATGTAGCGATATGATCTCGAGCATCTTGAGCGCACAGAAAGCCAGGAAGCGTCTGCAGCGCCCAAAGAACTTCAAGATCTCGTCTTGATCTGTACCATTTCATTCTTTCTTTTGTAGAACAGAAGCATTCTTTTGTTAGGTCCAACGGAATAGACGAATGGTTGGTGGAGCTCAGATTGTTTTTTTTCTTCTTTCTGGTGTGCGAACTTAGAGACTTAGATGCATTGAACTCTACTTGTAAAGTATCACTCATGTAACTTCAGACTTCAGTTGATTAGATGCGGTTTTGTGAATTAACTGCAGCCGCTGATGTTTTCCCCATACCTTTTTTCTTTGATATAGTGGGAAATTGGAATTTTGAATCTGACTGTAGGTAGATTCATTCATCCTGCAGTTCAATTTGGGCCAGCTCGTAACTTAACAGTCTGTAGGATCCTCGGAGAAAATTCCTGCATTTAGGCCTGTCTGGGAAGCACATTATTAAGGGACAGTGATTTTACCCTCTTTTTTTTTCTTTTTCTTTTTTTTTTTGGGTTGACAAAGGCGGAGAAGCTGGGAAGGGACCCTAAACCCTCAAGTTTTTTATACTTCCTCTGATTTTAAATATTTGACATTTATAACAAATTAATTAACCATAAATGATATATATTTAAAAAAGAGGAACAAGTACACCTTGACCCTCCACCCTCTGTTCTTATCTCTAGCTAGCAGGTTCATAACAAATTAACAAGTTTGTCAGTGGCTCAGTGCAATACACACTAGAACGATAGATGCAGACTGATCTCCGAATTTCTCGGGATATGTATGAATATGAATATCAGGCCGTGTCAGAGTTTTTGTAATGAACTTCATATTTCCCATAGGGGTGTATGTCATCAGCCAAGATTAAACATTAGCTAACTTCGCCCAAAATTTTAGTGGATTGAAGTAATCAATGGAAGCGTGCGATTCTCGTGATAATAATTAGTAACAGCCATGCAAGAATCGCTGGTGTTCCTCTTGCTCGCCCGACGATCTTCATCCTCCACATTTTCATGGGAAGATGTTGGATGAAATAAAAAGGAACTCTTTGCCTCAATGTTTCGGAACAGTTTTTTAAGTTTAGGAAAGATATATATATATATATATATATATATATATATATATATATATATACAAGGTGATGGCGGATGACGACGTGGTGCTCGACGGCCGGCGTGTCCCAGCGGGCACGGCGGTGCACTTCCCGTTGGCGAGGCTGGCGCGGGATGAGACGGCGTGGGCAGAGCCGCGGGAGTTCCGGCCGGAGAGGCGAGGGCGAGGGCGTGAGCCTGGTGGTGGCGGCAGGCAGCGCCGGGGAGATCAGGATGATGCCGTTCGGCGCCGGCCGGAGGATGTGCCCCGGCATGGGCGCCGCCGTGCTGCACCTCGGCTACTTCGTTGCCAACCTGGTGAGGGAGTTCGAGTGGGTGGAGGCGGAGGCCATTGACCTACAACAATTATTTGTATTCTCAGTTTAATTTTTCAGATTCTAAGTCGTAGAAATATATCCCACGCCGTCGTTACAGAAACTATGGTCCAGACCGAAGAGAAACAAACAAATACACCAAAGTTTTAAAGTTTGAAGCTAGCCTGGTGATGTCAAACGGTGTGTGTGACACGCATGCTTAGCTTATGATGCCACATCATACATACTGGCATGCAACAGCCCTCTTTTTCTTACCACTTTTGTTTAACTGCACCATCAAAAACTGGACTTTTAATCACATGACCGGCCTGTACAATCCCTCGCTTGCCAAAATTTAAAAGTTCGAAGCTAGCCTGGTGATGTCAAACGGTGTGAGTGGGTGACACGTATGCTTAGCTTATCAGTTATCATTTCCACACACTGACACCCCAGCAAAAAGAGTTAGATACTCTTTTTCTTACCACTTTTGTGTAACTGCATCCCAGCAAAAACTGGACTTTTACTCACATGACCTGTACTCCCTCGCAACCTAGCTGGCTTAGCTTAGCTTAGCTTGCTGCACTGCACATCAGTTTCGCCATGCAGTTGCTAGCTACTCCTACCAAGAAACGCCTTCTTCGAGCCTTCAAATACACGCCCACGGCACTACACCACCACGTCCATATACCATCCGTCCTCACGCGCCACGCCCTCCACGACCGCAGCCAAAGCAGCAGCAACCATGGCCTCTCTCTTCTCCATCTTCCTCCTCTCGCTACTCGCCACGCTCGGCGCCGATGGCGTCATCGGCAGCCGGCAGTGTCAGCGCATCCCGTCCATGACCGCCGAGAGCGCGTGCACCGCCGTCACGGGGACGCCACACATGCGGGAGCTCTGCATCCGCACGCTGCTCCCCTCCGGCGCCGGCACCAGCTCCGGCACGGCGGCGGCGCCCGTGCCCGTGACGCGCCACGCCGCGGCGGCGGTGCAGGCGGCGCTGGGATCCTACGCGGCGACGGTGGCGGCGGCGACGTCGCTGCTGGACGGCGGCGCGGTGGCGGCGGACGACGAGAAGGCCGCGGTCGGCGACTGCATGGTGGGGTACGGCCGCGCCCGCATCGCCATGGCGCGCGTCGCCGGCGACCTGGAGCCGGCGGACGGCGGCTGCGGCGACACGGAGGCGGGACTCAGGGCGGGGTACACGGCGGGGCTACGCGGCATGGATGGGTGTAGGAGGAGCCTGATTGATTTCCCGGCGTCGCCGTTGGTTGATAGGAACCTCGCTGACCGGAACATGACCTTGCTCGTCGCCTTGCTTTGCAGCCTTGTGCCAGCGCCGCTGGCTTGAGGACAGCGTGTGCATGCTTGGGAAGTCAGTCATCACTAGCCAGAGAGAATTTGTTTGTGTAATACTGTAATAGTAATTGCCATGTCAATTGATCTAACCAGGTAAGTAATAATTGTGCCATGTTTTTACCATTTTGGGTTTCTTTTATTTGTCTCGGGTAGTTGCGAAAGTTATTGGTTACTGGAGTAGCGAGCATATCAGGTACGAACCAACCTCTTCATGCAAACCGTGCAAACTTCAATCTGGGCCACACGATGTTTCGAGAAGAACAGCATAAGATCGAGAAAGAACAGGAAGGGGGATTCAGCTGAGTAGTTTGTTTCATTCTCGTCATAGAGCGATACAAAGTGCATCACTAACTTTATAAGCTCACGCGGAATACACGGCTCATGGGCCATGCTAGTGCAGCCTAGAAGCCCAATCCTTACTCCGTGTGCTTCTTCATTGCTCTTCATTTGCAGAGAGTTCATCACACATGCCACAACAGTCGTCAGTTGCTTAACCTTCCATGCCTGACGCTTCTCGTGTTCTTCTTCATTGCTCTTCTGGTCATGACATGGATCCAAGGAACTTTTAAGTGTGGGTTAAAACACAAAAATGATAGGAAGTTCGAATTTCAAAACTATACATAATGATAAGAAGGCACTGAAATTTCTAAACTAGACATACTGATGTCCACTATTTTCGATTGCTTAGTTTCCTTTCAAATCTCTACTTTTGTATGGGGGAATCCTATTCCTTTTTGAAAGATGGGGAACCCTATTTCGTACTCGAGAGTTACGTTGGAACACTCAATTCTTAAAAAGAAGAGAGAAGAGAGTGCCAGACGGGCATATCTTGTTTCTTCACCTCTACTGAAGCCCCCCTCCAAACGCTTAGACTTGGGGGAAGTTCATCGCTGGGATCGCTTGTGGTGTTGGACGTGGAAACATTGGTGGGTGTACGGTGTGTTGTGATGAGGTCACGATGAGTCAAAAAGATGGAATGTGATGGATCCGACCGTTGCAAACAACTGCATGGTTAAGCTACCGAACTTTGAAGCCCAATAAGGCCCAGAAAAAGCATAATTAGAAATTCAATAAGAGATCCTTTTTTACCTCCGTCAACTATTGCCTCAGTTTGAATTTCACCCTCACCTTCATAACCGGGTATTTGAGCCCCCAAACTCCTGATACCGGTCATTTTTTCACCTCAACGTTTTCATAGGTGATTTTGGCCTACCTGGGGCCATGTTGTCAACCCTAGGTCGCGAGCTGTGGAGCGGGATCCACATGTCAGCCTATGATGCCTTCTTCCTCCTCATTCTTTTTATTCTTTCTCCTCATTCTTCTTATTCTTCCTCCCTGTCGGCGCAGGGCGCGGTGGTGGCATGCAATATGGTACATGTATTTCTCTATGTACCTTCATGAATGCAAATGCTCTATATAACTCCATTTGTCATGTTCAAAGTTAAGATGAGCTTCTGCTATATGATCAATAAATGTCTGATATTGCTGAAAGACTTGTGCTGATAGAGGTGTAGATGGAACAGATCGAGAAGGGGTGTGTGGCTTCTACTGCTTTCATTAGTGAAATGTTTTCATTCCCGGCAAAAGAATGAAGTTGGAGATAAGCCAGCTTTGGAACAATCCCATTCCATAGATCCTCCCAAAGGAGAATTGTTTGCCGTTGCAGGGTTGTGCCAATGCAAACCCCTTGTATTGTGTTAGTTTCACAATGTATTTCCACAAAAAGAACCTTTTTTTATAACACCAGGAACCTTTTTTGACAAGTTTCACCACGGTCCAAATGTTTCATTTGTAGGGCATCATATTTTGATTTGACCCTTGGCCGAGGAATGTAGCTACTACTATACTCCCTCCGTCTTTGACTTTCGTGCTTCACGATTTGATGATTTGTAGAGAGTTTATTTGTTTATAGTTATCATTCGAGTCAGAATCTAAAGCATGCACCCAAAAGAAAATCTATATCAGTCACCTTATATGTACATACCAATATGCAGCTAACACATGTGGATCATCATAAGTTCACCACCTCCTAGCTAAGTTCTCCACTCATGGCCATGATAGCTGTCTTCTTTTTCCTCCATCTCGTATGCATGTCCGCGTGCCCCGACCTCCCGTCCACTACGGGAGAACTGAGCATTTGTCCTTGCACGTCAATGCCAGTCGGGCAGAGCCGGTACTAATGCATGCCGGTACTAAACAACATCATTTAGTACTGGCCAATAACGCCAGCCGGTACAAAAGTGGCGTGCCCATTTAATACCGGTCAATAACATCGGCCAAATCTCCCGATCCCACGGCTGAGTGGCTGTTGACCCTCCTTTTATCTCTTCTCTCCCTCATCCTTATCTCTTTCCTCTCCTCGTCTTGTTCTTCTTCCTTCTCTTCCTTTCTCATCTCTCCTCTCTCTTGTGTGCAGGACCGGCTGCGTGGGGCAGGCGGCGGCGAGCGTGGGCATCCGCGGGGGCAGGGCGCTGGCCAAGGCGGCAACGCGCGGGCGGCCACGAAGCAAGGCAGCAGCGCATGGCGCAGCGAGCAGCGGCGGCCGACGATGGTCTGCCTGCTGGTGAGAGATAGAGCTACTTTTTTTTCTTGTTGTGAGTGAGATTGTAAGAGATGCACGTTAGTGCCGTATTCTCGTGACTGGTACTAACCTGCGGCACGTTAGTGCTGGCCAATTAGTACCGGTCACAGCGACCGGCACTAACGTGCCCTATGACCGGCACTAACGTGCCCTATGACCGGCACTATTGGTCGTTTTTCCAGCAGTGGTCCATGCATGACCGTGAAGCAGGCGTGCTGGAAGGGCGACGGGATGCTGCTCATGTACTATCTCTGCAAGGACGCCACACATGACGTCTCGTATCCTTCCAACGGCGCTCTACAATAATGCATTGTATCCTAGTGTCGTTTCAAAAGATTTACAAGTCAATTAATTACTGTATAAATTGTGTCTATGTCAATGCGCCCAAAACATGTGCACAATTTTTAAAAGTTGATTTTCGTGCCTAAGTTGTATCTCCACGAAGATATTGTTTTTATCTCTCTCTTCTTCAACTACTTGATATATCATCAAAATGTCCTATGTGGCTCCTTATTAATGGCTATGATCATGCCCATTGGGACTAACTAACGTAACAGTGTATTTTGTGAACTTTTTGATTTTGTATTGTTCTAGAGAATGTAAGGGCAGTCCCAACCCTCCATGCCTGGCTGCCGCAGTCCTGCTCGCTCGTGGCCGATTTGCGACGCTCTGCCCGTGGAGATCCGCTCGACAGAGGGAGCCCGCCATGCGGGAGTAGGCAGCCAGTGCGGACGTACCAGAGAATCCCCAGACATGGAAGACACCGAAGCTCTGCACTCCATGGCACGCCCGTGCTCCTTCTGTAGCTTATCCTCACTGCAATAGAGCTTGCAAGTCGCAAGAACCTCGAAGCTATATTACAAAATAGGAATCCAACAATGAGGCAGTCATCTGATGCAAGAACCTAGAAGCTATATTACAAATTAGGAATCCAACAATGAGCCGGTCATGTGATTTTTCAATCTCACTCAATTGGATTGCGACTCCGAAGCTTGGTGGAATCACCTGGATCTCGCAGCTATCCGTTTCCTTGTGAGCGACGAATTCACCAGTGACTGGAGCGCGGCGGCCTGCACCTGTACGAAGAATCCAAGACGACGAGGCCCGCGGCGAGGACGCCGGTTGCCTCCCGTGATGAGGCCCCGCCCCGCCGCTGGCGGCGGAGAGGCAGCATTCGGTGAATCTCTACCCGGGGGGGGGGGGGGGGGGGGGGGGGGGGGGGGGGGGTTGACGACAGGAGAGGAGGAGAGAATTTATTATGGGCCTATCTCAAGAAACGATGGGTTGGAGGGTGTAGTTTTTACAGTGATGTCTTGATGACATGGCAGCATATACATTGCTTATAGAAATTATGGGTTCGGACTGTCCTAGTAACCTAGCGCATACCTTAGCAACGCAAAACTCTAACCTGGGTGAAACCGGGACTGGCTAACTTGCGCTCGCCCGTACCTCGCACGTCCGTCCAAACGGACAAGCGGTGCGGGGACCACAGAACCCCACATGCATGCGGCTTCTTGCGCACCCCACTCCACCCACCCCACGCGTGTGGGCCCCTCGCATGCAGGGCCGCACGCCCCGCGTTCAAAACTTTCCCTGCAAAAATTTGTGAAGAAAAAAATTGTGAAAAATGTTTTTGCAACAAAAACTTTGAGCAAACTTTTTAAAATAAGTGTTCAGAGAAAAGTTTTTCAGCAAATTTTTAAGAAAAAAATGTTTGCGCAAAACTTTGTAATGAAAAATCGAGAGAAAAGTTTTCATATATTTTGCGAAAAAATTGTCAAAAAGTTTGTCAACAAAATTTGAAGAACAAAATTTTGTAACTAAGATGAGTGAAAAAATCTGGAAGAAAAAAATTAGAGAAAAAGTTTTGAAAAAAAGTAAAAAGGAAAAAAATGGAAAAAAAAATGGCATGGCTGTTGGGCGTGCGAGCTCACCTGCGGAGGTCCGGCGAGGGAGCTCGTCCCCGGCCTGGCGCTGCCGCTCACCGTGGAGTCCACGCGCCGGCAGTACCCCACGCGGGGGAGGTCCCCGCGGGCCTACGTGCCGGCATGGCCGTCGAGAGGCGAGCTCGCCGTAGAGGTCTAGCGGGGGAGCTCACCCCCGGCCTGGAGCTGCCGGTCACCGGGGCATCAAAAGCACGGTCGGCGCACTGGACCTGAGAATGAAAAAAGAAAAAAAGGTAGAAAGAATGAGGAAGGAAAGCGAAGCCGAGAGAGACAGGTCTCAGGGTCACGCGCCTTAATTTACTCCACTGCGGCGGGCCCACGCACGTGGAGGCGGAGCTGCAGCCGGGGGCGACTGTAAAACTGGCATTGCAGGTGAAACCGGGCATTGCTAACTTGCGCGCGGCCGCACGGACCGCGCCGAGCGCTCGCACGTGCGTCCAAATAGTCGGACTGTGTCACATGAGGCCCCACACACCCCGCCAATCACTGTAGCGTGAAGTTTTAAAAACAAAATGTTTATGTAAACAAAATTGTCCAGAAATTTTTTGAAGAAAAATTTTACAACAAAATTTAGAGATAAAATGTAAAAAAAAACTTTTCCCGACACATTTGTAAAAGTTTTCTAAAATGTTTTTATAAAAAAATGTCAAGGAAAAATACTTGAAAAAGTTTTGCAAAAAAATTTGAAAAGAAAACCTTTTTTAGAAAAAAAACCTGAAGCCGGCTGAGCTTCCCGGGGTGGTCGCCCGCCGGGGCTCGCCGGAGCCGGCTAGTGTCGCTGCGCCCGCCGTCTTCCTTGTCGACGCCCACCTACCGGGGTCCCCGTGCCTGCCGCCGCTCTCATGGACGTCCGTCGAGGCCGGGGCTCGCCGGAGACGGCATGGGCTACCGCGCTCGCCGCCCTCATCGACGCCGTCGCGGGGCCACAACCTCACTCGGGCTTCCTCCCTCACTCGCCGGTGCAGCGCAGTTGCTCCCGGACGGAGACGGAAGGCCGGTGGCGTGACGGGAGATCCAACGGGGTAGCAGTTAGAGAAGAGAAAGGAAGATGGTTGCAGTGTGCGGCCTCCGATGGGAAAGAATAGATAAGAGCAAGGCTTATAATTTAGCCCGCTGCTGGCTAAATAGAAGTGCCATGTCACATATAGCCTACAATACAGCCTGCTCATATAATGGGTTGACTATTAGATTGGCTAAGAGGTTAATTTCATTAAAGATGCAATTATTCAATGCTTGTTTGTACATGCCATCTACCGTGGACTGCATCTCTGTGGCCATTCATACAACAACTATACATCCTTCACGAAGCCGCCCGCCGCCCGCAGTGGCAGCCGCCTCGTCGCCCATTACAGCAGACCCCGCGCGGCAGCCCACCCATGCTGCTTGCTGCTACTTCATACTACCTGGCCACTGAACATGCGGGCAGATCGAATTGAGAGAGATCGAATCAAGGAAGGAAGATCCAAATCAAGCACCTCAAAATCGAATCGAGCAACAGAAGCAAATTGAATCTTGTATTGAATCAAGGACCCGCGTGCATCAAGAATTAAATCAAGCATCTTTCCGTTGCCAAATCGATGAGAGGGAGGAAGATGTCTGTGCAAGCTGGAAGAGTAATCCTTCACGGGCTGGCCGCGGCTGCCGCAGTTCCTTGACCTCGCACTGGGTAGAGGTCCTCATGCACTGTCGGGCTACGTTGCAGAGGCGCCGACGGCGGGTCTGATGAGGGGATTTGGTCAGAGGCGGAGGGGGATTTGGCAGGATGAAGGAGGGGAGCAGGAGGCAGCAGGACGGGATGACACACGGGATCGCGAGGAGGAGTACGCGCTCGCTCCAGTCGCTCGCAACGGGCTAAGAACGGGCGTATGTTTCTCGGGCTCCGCGATTCAGCCGGGCGTACCACACGAGACGCCCGTTCCATTCTCTTTCTTCTCTTCTCACTCCTTCACCTAAAATTTTGATGATATGGACATGTATTTACCCTGTTGACTGGACCTTATAATACTTGCTCTAAAGAAGGCTGGGCGTGTGGGTCCCCCACGTGGGCACGCGGCAGCAATGCACAGAACGAGCGCAAGTTGGCGCTCATGCGCGCGGGGGTAGAATTGGGTTCTCGGGTGAAACCGCCGATTGGCGCTGAGGGCTAGGTGCCCAGCTGAGTCATTTATTTAATGGAAAGCTAATTTACAACCATAAGAAAAAAGAAAGTTTCCTGGGGAAAAATAAAATGCAAATATAATCATTTCAGGTTTATTTGATTTGTAAATTACGAATCATTTTACTATACGGTTTTACCAAAGCTAATATTTAAAACTTGACTAAAATCTTCTCATCTCTAGTCACCAAACATAACTTCCTCCCATAAATTTCCGCTGCCAAATTTGTCTCACAGTACTAGAGACATGAACACGTAGGTCATCAGAGAAGGCCAACAGAAATTACAGCCTTTTCCAACAAGACAAAATTAAGCGTGCCGATCGATTTGTAGAGAGTTTATTTGATTTGAAGCTATCATTCTTGTCAAAATCTGAAGCATACAACCAAAAAAAAAAATCTAAATCAGTCACCTTATATGTAGATACATTTCTGCACCTAACACACAAGTTCACCTTCAGTTCATCTCACCTCCAAGCTAATAGCTCTCCCACTCATGGCGGCCATGACAGCTGCCTTCTTCTTCCTCCTCCAACTCGCCATCATCTCCACCCTTCCTCCCTCCTCCACCGCATGCCCCGACGTCCCATCCATGACCGTGGAGCAGGCGTGCCGGAAGGCGGCCGGCACGCTGCTCATGTACGACCTCTGCAAGGACGCCATGCGCGACGTCACCTACCCGACCAACGGCGTCGACCTCTACGCGCTCGTGGCCGCCAAGCGCGCCCTCGCGTCCTACGCCGACACGGCGCACGCCGTCGACGCGCTGCTCGCCGGCGGCTCCCTCCCCGGCGCCGACAGGGACGCGTACGAGCTCTGCAAAAAGTCCTACGGCGAGGCCACGGACACCATGAACGGCGTCGCCGCCGTGTTGGTCGGGTGCCGGTTCATGGTCATGGAGGGAGACCTCGGGCAGGTGTACAGGGACGGGGTCGCGCAGGTGGAGAGGTGCAGGGACGCCGTGAGGAGCCTGCCGGCGTCGCCGATCTACGCCAGGAACCTCGTCGACCGGAACATGGCCGCGCTCGCATACTTCGTCGGCAGATTGCTCGCCGGAGTTCAGTAATGGCCGGTGGCGCGCGGCGGCGTGTGGGATGGATAGCTAGCTAGCTAGCTGTTTAGTGTTGACCATGAATTATTTCTTGCTATGCATCAGCTCAGCTGCATGCTGTCGTGCGTTCTGTGCCAATAATTATTGCAGGCTAGTTTTCCTTTCTATTAATTTGGTCAGATCAGATGTAAGCATATGAAGAAAACATTACTGATGTGTGTCGCCCGTGTGTTTTCAAAACTTCAGTTGGATCACATGAATTAGTTGGTGAATAAAACTCAACATTTGCATGGTTTTATTGTTTCCAAACCCATAGAATGAACTGAAGTCCGTTTCAATTTATAAGACGCATTGTATCGTTCGATTCTTTGCAACCGAGCAGAGAAACAATGGTTATTAAGATTTGCCAAGAAAGGCTGGACCGAGATATATGGCCCCAAAATTGAAGGCATTAGCCAACAATGCAATTGACTGCAGTGGAAAGACAGCCCATGCCAAGCATTTGGGCTTGTTTGGATGTAGTCCTGAACCAGGCAGCAGTGCCCAAGCAGCGATCCTGGCCCCAGGCTCACAAAATTGAGCGTCTGGATGAGCTGCTTGGACCAAGCAGATTTCCCAGATATGCATGATATTTCTTTGCCAGCAGACAAACACTGCTCTATGGCACTACGTACATGCCCCAATTGTTGAATCCGAGCTGCAGATGCTGTCGTTATGTGCAAATAATTGCATTCTAGTTTCCTTTGTATTAATTTGGTCAGATCAGATGTAAGCATGAAGAAACCATTACTGATGTGTGTCGCCTGTCACATGTGTTTTCAAAACTTTAGTTGGATCACATGAATTAGTTGGTGAAAATAACTCAACATTTGCATGGTATCATTCGAATCTTTACAACCGGGAGAAACCATGGTGGGTTTTTTTTTTTTGAATGATGAAACCACATGGTTCGCCAAAATTGTGCGCGGCCAGAACAAAGTTTGGCGACGCCCGCGCAATGGAGTTGAACGCCTTGCGGAAGTCCAGCTTGAGGATGATCGTGGGCTCGTGGCAGCCCGACGCTTGTGGTAGCCGTGGATCAACTCGGTGGCGAAGGGAAAATTGTTCGTGATGCATCGCTCCTTGATGAAGCCAGTCTAGGGTGGTGGGGAAACCAGGTTGGTGATGTGTGCCTCGAGCCTAGTTGTTATGATCTTGGAGGCGATATCGGGCATGCAATTCTGGAGGCTCAGCAGGAAGTCGATGGCCATCAGCGTCCCATGCTTCTTTTGGAGCAAGACGATGAATGCTTGATTCACCACCTCCAAGTCTGCAACACCAGCCTAGAAGGCGGCGAGGAAGTCCCCGATGGCGGCCTTGACAGTGGGCTAGAACGTATGGAAGAAGGTCGGGCTGAATCCATCGTGGCCAAGGCTACCGTCTACCCTCATGTGCCAGAGGGTGTCGCAGGCCTCATTGAGGGAGAATGGGGCATCAAGCCGGCTCAGAGCTGTGATCGCTGGGAGGAGGATGCGGAGATCCAAGGACCACGAGGGCAGAACAAAAGGAGTGAAGGACTCCCTCCTTGCCCTAGTAGGTGTAGAAAGGAATGCAGTCGCCATGGAGAACCGTGATGTGGTTCCGCCGGAGAACAGTCGAAGCAGAGGTGTGGAAGAACCTGGTGTTGTCGTCACCAAGCCCGCACACCTGAAACATGTAGTGTTGTTTCCAATAGGCTGCCAGCTCCTTCTCAGCAACCCAGAGGGCTAGGATTCCACCAAGGCACGAAATAGAAACTCATCAGGCCGCGGTGCTCCTCCAGCGGGTCCAGGAGTCCAGAATGGCCCTACAATTGGTGACAACACAGGCCAGGAGCTTCAAATCCTTGGCCCACTTCTTTCTTTCCGCCAAGGTCCATTTGAGACTACGGACCAAGCCCTAAACCGGCCGGCCACCAATGCTCTAGGCTTGGCCCAGATGTCCTCCACCTAAGGCCTTGTTCGTTTAATACCTTCCTCAAAGGTATTGGGAGGTATTGAAGTGTATTGAGAATTATTTTGACTTGTTAGGGATTTAATACGACCCAATTCCCCTCAGTACGACTCAAAACGAACAAGTCCTAAGCGTGATAGTTGGACGACACGCTGGTTCACACGTGCTCAAAGCGAAACACGATGAATGTTGGCACACGGGACAATGTCGAGGAGAGATTTCAGCTTGTCGAAGATTGGGCGGGGGAGAGATTTGAGCTTGGAGTCGAAAAGAGACTCACCCCACTCTGTGTTAATGAATGCACGATGAAGGTGAACCAGCATTGGCATCTTGCGGCGTTTGGTCCATGTGAACCGCCGGTCGAGGAGGGACCACCCCTGGAGATGGGAGAGGAAGGCATGACGGCGGTCGGCGGTGCAGGGGGCGTAGAATTCGCCCTCCATCGTGCTCTTCAGTCAGAGGAGGACGTTTACGTTCAGGCCGTGACGCGTTGCATTGTTCGATTCTTTACAACTTGGAGAAACCATATTGTTTATTTCTAAAAAAAAGGCTTAAACCATGGTTCATGGTTGTTACGGTTTGCAAAAAAAATCTCGACCGCCAAGTTGGCTCCAAAATTGAAAGGCAGTAGTCAGCAATGCATTCACGGCTGGAAAAATGCGCATCAATGTCGGTCAGAGGGTACGCTGTGATTTGAGTGCAGTGGCCCTGTTTAGATGTTTCGCGAAATTTTTTTTTCGAGTATGTTCCCTCACATGCATGACATATTAAATGTAGTCGAAAAAATAACCCATTATATGGATGGAGTGTACTTCGCGAGACGAATCTAATGAGCCTAGTTAGGTCGTGATTAGACAATAAATTGCTACAGTAAACATGTGCTAATGACGGATTAATTAGACTCATTAGGTTCGTCTTGCGATTTCCTGACAGAATCTGTAATTAGTTTTGTAATTAGTTTATATTTAATACTTCAAATGTGTGCCCGACATACTCGAAAAAAATTTCGCGAAACATCTAAACACGGCCCATGCCAAGCATTTACCGCCTGGATATTTTCTTTGCCAGCATACATGCCGCAAATGTTGACCTAAAGATTATTACTTTCTTTCCTAGTAACGTAAAATGATTTATTGCTAGCAGAGTAGTTGCACAGTAATGGTTGGTTATACATGAGGCCATTGATGTGCGGCAAAAAAAAAAAAAAAAAGGATATCGTTAGGAGAGTCATCAGCATATCATGTGAAATCACAGATAAACTTGCCTTATCCTGTGTAATCTTAAAAAGATTCCATCTCCGGCCGAACATTTTATATCAAGATCTGACTATTCGAGAACATGGGTCATCCTATTTATAGTGCCCAAAATGCTTAGTGTACGTTTCACAATCGCCAAAAGTCCCCACAAGAGAAACATCAACCTAAATCAAGCACAAAACATGAAGAGAGCAGCCATGATCACCTTGGTCCTTGCAATCTTGGTCCCTCTTGCCACCTTCTTCACCACCGGCACCGCCTGTTACAACATTGACTCCATGAACAGGGACGATGCGTGCCTCAAGTCGTGCAACGCAAAGCCCGAGTGGTACAAGCTCTGCCAGGACACGCTGGGGTCTGCACTGGACACTTCCGAGGTCACCTTCTACGCGCTCATGGCGACGAACCAGGCCACTCTGAGGTATGGAGACACCATCAACAAGGTAATCAACCCGATGTTGGGGGCGGGGAATCTCCCCGACACGGAGAGGGAAGCTGTTAGTAACTGCAAGGGGAAGTATGAAGAGGCAGGAGCGCTGACGAAGAGCGTCGCCGATCAGCTTGTCGGCTGCGACTTCAGGTCCGGCAAGCAAGAGTACATGGATGCAGAGGTTGCCATTCAGTCCTGCCTGGATGGGCTGTCGTCGTTCCAGTTTTTGCCGTTGTATGCCATAGTCTCCGCTGATCATGATCTGACCATGGTGGCGCTTCAACTGGGAGGCCTGATTTTTGGCAGTTAGATGCAAGCGAGATATGCATTTTTTTTTTATGTGCTAGCTGTTAGATTTTACAAAGCCATGACTACATGCAAGGCTATTGTTCTGTACAAACTACGATCGTTTCTCGTGATCATGGTACAAATAAAAAAAAGTATCGGTATATTATCCTTTCTTTTGTGACACGGCCATGCATGTATCATATTTTGTGTTGAATTAGTCAGTGCATGCAATGTAATAAGGTTTCAAGTTTGATTTGTAGCTAGCACAATTCAATACAATATACTACTGATAGCTGCATCCTATTTTTAAATTTGAAGCCCGTAGGTGAATGGCAACATATATAATAAGATGCCTTATTTTCTGCAACATTGTTTTCTATCACAAAGCAGCTCTTATATATATTCGATTTCTTTCTTCCCACAGCAGTCTCCAATTTCATTAATATAGCAACAAAGTAATTGATCGATATCTATCTCCTGCAATATGTATTATTTTGTATACTACAAAGAACAAGTCAATAGCTCATATGCTTGGAAATTGGTTAACGGGCATAAGAAAGAAAGAAAGACTATTGATTTTTATGGGGGTTGCAGCACTTTTGTGGGCAATTTGGTGTACACGTAATGACTCAGTTTTTGAAAAAAAAAGTATTACCTCTTTTATGCAAGCTGTTTTCAGGGGAGCATATTGGTTGCGATTCTGGGCCCTATTACAGCGAGAGCAAACAAGGGAAACTGTCCGTTCAGCAAGCAAAGCATTGGAGATCATCGCTTTGGATATCTTTGGCAAGAATGGATGGAGAAGCAACAATATACTTTGCTTTTGATTATTTCTCTTCATTTGTGTACGCCTTTTCCTATTATTTATGATCAGCTTTAGAGCGGCGTACGAGCTCTGCAAAGGGTCCTACGGCGAGGCCACGGACACCATGAACGGCGTCGTCGCCGCTTTGGTCGGGTGCCGGTTCATGGAGGGGGACCTCGGGCAGGTGTATAGGGACGGCGTCGCGCAGGTGGAGAGGTGCAGGGACGCCGTGAGGAGCCTGCCGGCGTCGCCGATCTACGCCACGAACCTCGTCGACCGGAACATGGCCGCGCTCGCATACTTCGTTGGCAGATTGCTCGCCGGCGTTCAGTAATCTCCGGCGGCGCGCGGTGGCGTGTGGATGGATAGCTAGCTAGCTAGCTAGCTGTTTAGTGTTGACCATGATATATTTCTTGCTATGCATCAGCTCAGCTGCATGCTGTCGTACGTTCTGTGCCAATAATTATTGCAGGCTAGTTTTCCTTTCTATTAATTTGGTCAGATCAGATGTAAGCATATGAAGAAAACATTACTGATGTGTGTCGCCCGTGTGTTTTCAAAACTTCAGTTGGATCACATGAATTAGTTGGTGAATAAAACTCAACATTAGCATGGTTTTATTGTTTCCAAACGCATAGAATGAACTGAAGTCCGTTTCAATTTCTAAGACGCATTGTATCGTTCGATTCTTTGCAACCGAGCAGAGAAACAATGGTTATTAAGATTTGCCAAGAAAGGCTGGACCGAGATATATGGCCCCAAAATTGAAGGCATTAGCCAACAATGCAATTGACTGCAGTGGAAAGACAGCCCATGCCGAGCATTTGGGCTTGTTTGGATGTAGTCCTGAACCAGGCAGCAGTGCCCAAGCAGCGATCCTGGCCCCAGGCTCACAAAATTGAGCGTCTGGATGAGCTGCTTGGACCAAGCAGATTTCCCAGATATGCATGATATTTCTTTGCCAGCAGACAAACACTGCTCTATGGCACTACGTACATGCCCCAATTGTTGAATCCGAGCTGCAGATGCTGTCGTTATGTGCAAATAATTGCATTCTAGTTTCCTTTGTATTAATTTGGTCAGATCAGATGTAAGCATGAAGAAACCATTACTGATGTGTGTCGCCTGTCACATGTGTTTTCAAAACTTTAGTTGGATCACATGAATTAGTTGGTGAAAATAACTCAACATCTGCATGGTATCATCCGAATCTTTACAACCGGGAGAAACCATGGCGGGGGGTTTTTTTTTTGAATGATGAAACCACATGGTTCGCCAAAATTGTGCGCGGCCAGAACAAAGTTTGGCGACGCCCGCGCAATGGAGTTGAACGCCTTGCGGAAGTCCAGCTTGAGGATGATCGTGGGCTCGTGGCAGCCCGACGCTTGTGGTAGCCGTGGATCAACTCGGTGGCGAAGGGAAAATTGTTCGTGATGCATCGCTCCTTGATGAAGCCAGTCTAGGGTGGTGGGGAAACCAGGTTGGTGATGTGTGCCTCGAGCCTAGTTGTTATGATCTTGGAGGCGATATCGGGCGTGCAATTCTGGAGGCTCACCAGGAAGTCGATGGCCATCAGCGCCCCATGCTTCTTTTGGAGCAAGACGACGAATGCTTGATTCACCACCTCCAAGTCTGCAACACCAGCCTAGAAGGCGGCGAGGAAGTCCCCGATGGCGGCCTTGACAGTGGGCTAGAATGTATGGAAGAAGGCCGGGCTGAATCCATCGTGGCCAAGGCTACCGTCTACCCTCATGTGCCAGAGGGTGTCGCAGGCCTCATCGAGGGAGAATGGGGCATCAAGCCGGCTCAGAGCTGTGATCGCTGGGAGGAGGATGCGGAGATCCAAGGACCACGAGGGCAGAACAAAAGGAGTGAAGGACTCCCTCCTTGCCCTAGTAGGCGTTTTTGTTCTCCTGGGACCCCGGTTAGCTCCCACCCCAGTTATCCACCATAGATTGCTTCTTTGAGATTCGTGCTAGGGTTTTGTTGTGCTGACATCAGCTTGACGTGGCAGATGACGTGGGCAGCCGGCGGCGCCGTGTTCTCCCTTGCCGGCGGTCGTTCGAGCTCATCTCCGGCGAGAGGTTAGGGTTAGGGGATTCGGGTTTGGGGGATGAGTTGGCCGGAGTATACTCCGGAGCTTCAGGATTTAGAGGAGGGCGGCGGCGGCGGGCGCGGGGGCGCGTGCGCCGCCGGCCGGGCGGCGGTGGAGGGCGGTTGGGCCGGGGCAAGGCCGAGGCGGGGCTACGACGGCGGCGGGAGGGGGGGGAGGGGTGGGGAGGGGGAGGACAGCGGCCGCCGCGGCGGGCTAGGGTCTCGCCGGAGCTCCGCGCCGCGGCGGGGGCGGGGGCACAAGTCGGGGCGAGGGGCGTCGGGCAAGGGGGAGAAGAGGAACAGTTCCCGTGCTGGCGTGGGCGTGACGTCAGCGCCATGTCAGCACCGGAAACTGGGGGGTAGCTAACACCAGTCCGAGATTAACCGCGTTCCCCTAGTAGGTGTAGAAAGGAATGCAGTTGCCGTGGAGAACCGTGATGTGGTTCCGCCGGAGAACAGTCGAAGCAGAGGTGTGGAAGAACCTGGTGTTGTCGTCACCAAGCCCGCACACCTGAAACATGTAGTGTTGTTTCCAATAGGCTGCCAGCTCCTTCTCAGCAACCCAGAGGGCTGGGATTCCACCAAGGCACGAAATAGAAACTCTTCAGGCCGCGGTGCTCCTCCAGCGGGTCCAGAATGGCCCTACAATTGGTGACAACACAGGCCAGGAGCCTCAAATCCTTGGCCCACTTCTTTCTTTCCGCCAGGGTCCATTTGAGACTACGGACCAAGCCCTGAACCGGCTGGCCACCAATGCTCTAGGGTTGGCCCAGATGTCCTCCACCTGTGTTAATGAATGCACGATCAAGGTGAACCAGCATTGGCATCTTGCGGCGTCTGGTCCATGTGAACCGCCGGTCGAGGAGGGACCACCCCTGGAGATGGGAGAGGAAGGCATGACGGCGGTCGGCGGTGCAGGGGGCGTAGAATTCGCCCTCCATCGTGCTCTTCAGTCAGAGGAGGACGTTTACGTTCAGGCCGTGACGCGTTGCATTGTTCGATTCTTTACAACTCGGAGAAACCATATTGTTTATTTCTAAAAAAAAGGCTTAAACCATGGTTCATGGTTGTTACGGTTTGCAAAAAAAATCTCGACCGCCAAGTTGGCTCCAAAATTGAAAGGCAGTAGTCAGCAATGCATTCACGGCTGGAAAAATGCGCATCAATGTCGGTCAGAGGGTACGCTGTGATTTGAGTGCAGTGGAACACAGCCCATGCCAAGCATTTACCGCCTGGATATTTTCTTTGCCAGCATACATGCCGCAAATGTTGACCTAAAGATTATTACTTTCTTTCCTAGTAACGTAAAATGATTTATTGCTAGCAGAGTAGTTGCACAGTAATGGTTGGTTATACATGAGGCCATTGATGTGCGGCAAAAAAAAAAAAAAAAAGGATATCGTTAGGAGAGTCATCAGCATATCATGTGAAATCACAGATAAACTTGCCTTATCCTGTGTAATCTTAAAAAGATTCCATCTCCGGCCGAACATTTTATATCAAGATCTGACTATTCGAGAACATGGGTCATCCTATTTATAGTGCCCAAAATGCTTAGTGTACGTTTCACAATCGCCAAAAGTCCCCACAAGAGAAACATCAACCTAAATCAAGCACAAAAACATGAAGAGAGCAGCCATGATCACCTTGGTCCTTGCAATCTTGGTCCCTCTTGCCACCTTCTTCACCACCGGCACCGCCTGTTACAACATTGACTCCATGAACAGGGACGATGCGTGCCTCAAGTCGTGCAACGCAAAGCCCGAGTGGTACAAGCTCTGCCAGGACACGCTGGGGTCTGCACTGGACACTTCCGAGGTCACCTTCTACGCGCTCATGGCGACGAACCAGGCCACTCTGAGGTATGGAGACACCATCAACAAGGTAATCAACCCGATGTTGGGGGCGGGGAATCTCCCCGACACGGAGAGGGAAGCTGTTAGTAACTGCAAGGGGAAGTATGAAGAGGCAGGAGCGCTGACGAAGAGCGTCGCCGATCAGCTTGTCGGCTGCGACTTCAGGTCCGGCAAGCAAGAGTACATGGATGCAGAGGTTGCCATTCAGTCCTGCCTGGATGGGCTGTCGTCGTTCCAGTTTTTGCCGTTGTATGCCATAGTCTCCGCTGATCATGATCTGACCATGGTGGCGCTTCAACTGGGAGGCCTGATTTTTGGCAGTTAAATGCAAGCGAGATATGCATTTTTTTTATGTGCTAGCTGTTAGATTTTACAAAGCCATGACTACATGCAAGGCTATTGTTCTGTACAAACTACGATCGTTTCTCGTGATCATGGTACAAATAAAAAAAAAGTATCGGTATATTATCCTTTCTGTTGTGACACGGCCATGCATGTATCCTATTTTGTGTTGAATTAGTCAGTGCATGCAATGTAATAAGGTTTCAAGTTTGATTTGTAGCTAGCACAATTAAATACAATACTGATATCTGGATCCTATTTTTAAATTTGAAGCCCGTAGGTGAATGGCAACATATATTATAAGATGTCTTATTTTCTGCAACATTATTCTCTACCACAAAAGCAGCTCTTATATATATTCGATTTCTTTCTTCCCACAGCAGTCTCCAAATTCATCAATATAGCAACAAGATTATAGATCGATATCTATCTCCTGCAATATGTATTATTTTGTATAGTACAAAGAACAAGTTATAGTTTTACTCGTTTTAGTATCATCCATATTTCAATTAACATACTTGTGATCAAGTGCATAACTACAGCAGTCCATACCCTCAATATGAACTAGAGTGAGGGTATAGAGCAAGCAAAATTTTATATTTTTTTCATGCTATATATATTGATAAGGAACAATTCCAAATTGCTACCTCAAGTAGTCAAGTATAGCCAAAAGTCTTGTTGACCCCATAAACTATTTTTTATTTAAATTTACGCCCACAATATTTTTTTTACAGAACAGGAGGGCAGAATCCCTACTGTTCTGATTTCTATATGTAGGAAAGGACAAATTGTAAAATAAATATATGAGACACAAAGGGAATTTACTCCGACAATTTTATCTTTTTTATTTTCCACACACGAGGAGTTTTAAGTTAAAATCGTAAGGGTTCACAATGGACATCATAAACTATGTTTGAAATCAAAATATTATGGACATCGCAACCTAAATCTCAACTTGTGTAGGCATAAAAAAAGACAAGTCTTATTAAGAGGTTGGGCTGCTGGATTCAAACACGCTTGGGCTAATAGGTTTTTAGATAATGGAAATTTTCGGCACCTACTTTTTAGCATACATAACCTTCAATTATTACATTTCTTAGCTTAAATTACCGGATTAAAAAGAGAACAGAAAGAAAAAATTAAGCCTGACAATGTCTATTATTATGCTTTCATCCATGACTCGCGCACAACTCTAAGACTTCCATCTTCAAAGAAGTGCTTACCTTAGCGGAAAGCTCCTTTGCCTTCTCCTCATGCTACGACAACGACAAAAATCATAGCCAGTAGGTTTATCTAGAAATAGTCTTCATAAAGGATGAATAATGATTAACATTATCAAAGAGAATATCATTTCAACAACGTCGTATTGCTAACACAGGGCTAATAGTTAGGCAGCTAATTTAACCATAAGCTATTAGCCAGCTAACTGTTAGCTGCTAGTGGATTCAAAGGGGCCTAGTAACGCTTGGCTGGTTATAAATGAGAGGGGAGTTGGTGTGACTCAAAAAGAATTGCCTTCGGAGGGTTCGGATTTTGGGGTTGGGAGGGGCTATCACTGACGGGCCTAGAGAGGATCATCGGAGGAAGGCCAGCCTAGTGGCGCCTGATGGTTTGTGGGGTGAGACGGCAACATGATGGAGCGCCGTCGGCCATGGGAGGTGGTCGTCGCAGGTGGTCTGAGATAGGCCATGGTGTTAGCTTCATGCCTGATATATGATGAGAGGCGGCATGACGGGGATGAGGCGCGACAAACAACGGGCGATGGAGCGGTGAGTCAGCACCTCTCTAGCGGGTGGCGAAACCGGCTTGAGGGATTAGCGCAGAGAGATTATGGAGAAGGGTGCAAAATAATTAATAGAAGAGAGTAGTTGTCAGTATAACATGTTTGGATCCATCAGGCTAATTGTTCACTGCTAAAAATTAGCTGTTAAGGATTCAAACTAGTGGCTAAAAGAAAAGGCTTACAACTCTTTGAGCACCAGCTCACCATTACCTAATTAGCTGGCTCAATCTAGCTAAAATCGGTTTATAGCAGCTAATGAGTGGCGAGTCACCGATCATTTAGCTACTGGATCCAAACACTCCAACTAATACTACCTCCGTTCCAAATTATAAGTCGTTTTGGCTTGTTTAGGTTCATCATCTTTGCTATGCATCTAGATAAACACAATGTCTAGATTCATAGTAAAATCTATGGACCTAAAAAGCCAAAACGGTCTATAATTTAGAATGGAGGAAGTAGTTAGCTAGTAATTTTAACCATGAGCTATTAACCAGCTACCTATTATATTAGGTGCTAATGGATTCAATGGATTCAACGTGACTCAAAAAGAATTCCCTTTAGAATTTTCTACTCACCATGTGATATACATAGATATATACGCAATACAAAAGCATTTACAACACATAGAATATCTTTGAAAATTCGATTGATGCTTGTACAAGCAGTAATCAAAATCATGTACGTACTTGTCGTCGCCCTCATCAACAACTCCTACAAAAGCCACGCATTCTTCACTTACCATGAGGTACGTGCACATCAGTTCCTCCTTCCTCGGAACACACAGTAAAAGAACACTAAAAACCAACCACCATGAAAAACGCCGTCGTCCTCGTCCTCGCGGCGACCCTCGCCGCCGCCTCCCTCTCCATCACCGGCGACGCGTGCGGCGGCGTGCCATCAATGCCCATCGACGCCGCGTGCCGCGCAGCGAGCCCCAGTCCGGCCATGTACAGCCTCTGCATGAGCATCCTTCAATCCCTGCCGCCCGGCAGCAGCGACCTCGCGACCTACGCGATCGGCGCCGCCGGTGCGGCGGCGCTGTCCGGCGACTCCGCGGGGGACGCCGGCAGGCGGATGCTCGGGGACGGGTCCCTCCCCGGCGACCTCAGGGACGCGTGCTCCGGTTGCGTCTCCGACTTCGGCAACGCGCGGCAGGCCATCTCCGGCGTGGCAGATCAGCTCGGCCGCTGCGCGTTCGCCGGCCTCCGGCAGGGGTTCATGGATGCACTGGCGGCGGTGGAGGATTGCACGTCGAAGCTGGCACTCGCCGGCGGGGAGTCCACGCCGTTGTACGGAATGGTCGTAGGGAACCGGGATAGGACCGTGATCGCGTTCCGGTTGGCAACACCTCTCATGGGGTGATGGCCATCGTCCATGGACGATTCATGTTGTGGAATAAGCAGTGTTTGCAATTCTTTTTTTTGGGGGTTCATTAGAAAGATCACGGTACCGAAATTCGTGATCGTCATGTGTATTGTTTCTAAATTATTCTTGTAAAATAAGTTGAAACCAATTGAAAATGTTGACCACAATCTCACTCGTCGTGTCTTGGCTATGTGATTTATTTACTATATTATTCATATTCGTAAAACTGCTTAATTTGGCAACGGGTCAGCGGATCTCGACAAAATTAAGAAAATTGTATAGAAAACTACTCTTCATCAGTGTAGCTGACTCCTGCAGTCTGCAGGCCCCGGAGAAGTTTGGTTCCGGCCTTGCTATTTTACGGTCGGCCGGACCGAACGGTCGATCTCCGACAATTCTGTCGGTCGCTCGCCCAGCGCACATGGTAATCACATGCAAAATTATTTTTGCTCACCAAATCATTCGGGACATGGGAATATGGGGATAACAATTTGGGTGGGGATGTGAAGAGAAAAGTTAGTTTCGAAATTTTTCTGTAAAATGTTGCTACAATGTTTTATAAAGTTTTTTTTAAAAAATTTACAAAGTTTATTAAAATGTTTTTTACAAAGTTTGTTGTAAAGCTTATGAAAATATTACTACAATGTTTTTATAAAGTTTTTTTAGAAAATTTTTTACAAAGTTTGTTAAAATGTTTTTTTACAAAGTTTGTTAAAAGAAGATTCTATAAAGTTTCTGTCAAAAAAGTTTTTACAAAGTTTGTTACAAATTTTTACAAAATTTGTTAAACGAAAAAAGGGATGAGGAAATGAATGAGTAAGACGGCGGAAAGGAAAAGAAGATTGGATCGGCCAGTGGGGCCCACGTGTCGTGCCGCTGATTGACCGTTTGGGACGGTCGACTGTAAAATTAACATTGGTTTGCTTCTGGCTTCGCCCCTTGTAGTTATAACTCCTCTGTGCTAATGCACTAGTGGGGTGGGCAAAATGTGTATGTGCAGGGTTGGTGTGCATGCATATGCATACATGCGCGCAGTATGTGCATGTGTAGAGTTGGTGTGCATGTGTAGAGTTGGTGTGCATGCATGCACAGATACTAGCTGCACCTACTAGACGACGAGCGTCAAAGAAAAATTGTCCTTCCCTTCCTCCAATGACGTGTAATGTAAGGCCAGTCTCAATGGCAGTTTTATGGAGAATTTTATGGCATTAATTGTTATGACACATAAGCAAAAATGCTAATTTGACAGTGTCATTTATGAGAGCAGTTTCATGGGATGTGAGAGGGGTTTCATCCCCATGAAACTCTACTGGTACAGTTACCTAGTTTGCAGTCTTGGTAACCGTGTCCATGAAACTCCCAATGAGATTGCCTAAGCTCTCCGCACGTGAAATTTAGCCACCAGCTAACAGCATGCACAAACACGACTCCAATCATACACAACTCTAGACAGGGGCGGACCACCCAAGAATGACCTAGGGCCCAGGCTGAATATACGAGTAATGAACTCAACGCGAATTAAAGAACATATATAGTACACATTCAAGGGAACACCTGGACTGGACCCGGGGCCCTGACCCTAGATCGAACTAGCTACCATGCCTCCCCCAACATCATATACTGATCACAATGACATAAAAATTTCTATAAAGAAAGTGATGCCACAAAATGCATGATCTAAACAAATCGATTCTGTCTGAATGTGGTCAATGTGAAGCAAGATATAGAGACATTATCCATGTCGTACCATTTTGTCTTTACAGAAGAAAATAGATATTGTTGAGGGAATTATGTCTTGTGAAGTCACAAATAAACTTCCTTAATTATTTTTGTATTATTTATAATTATTTGCATCGATCTCTGCATAGAATCGTCCTATTTATAGGGACCACAAGCAAAACATCAAGGCAAAATTGGATGGTATGGATCCAATTTTGCCAAACATCAACCATCAAGTGAAAACATCAAGAGGGCAGCCATTGTCATCATCGCCCTTGCGATCTTCGTCTCCCTGACCACCTTGTTCACTACTGGCACGCCGCCTGTGACAAGGTGGCCTCCATGAAAAAGTATGACGCATGCCTCATTTCATGCAACATCGAGCCAGAGTACTACAACCGTACAAGCTCTGCCAGGATACACTGTGGCCCATGGCGAGTGCTTGGCATTGTATTGTATGCCACGGTCTTGCCGATCTTGATGCGACCATGGTCATCACGTTTGAAGTTTGAACTGGGACTCTGGGAGCCCCGCTTTTTGGCAATTAGACAGTTACATGACTATGGCTACTGTTATGTACTGTGATCGTTTCTCGTGATCAAGACACAACGGACCGGTGCTCTGTTTTTCTAGAAAGGTACCCGAATTTTATCGCCACGCACTACGGGAGAAAGGACTTTCGGTCCCTCTTCTTAGTACCGGCTGGGCGGAGCCGGTACTAAAGACCGGCTCCAGACAACAGTGTCCGTAGAGCTAGGTTAGTACCGGTCAGGGGCACCAGTCGGTACTAACGCGCGTCATTTAGTACCGGCTGGTGTTATTGACCGGTACTAAATGGGCGCGTCACTTTAGTACCGGGCAAAAACACCAGCCGGTACTAAATGACGCTCGTTAGTACCGGCTGGTGCCCTCGACCGGTACTAACGTGTGCTAAAAAGATCAGCGCGCTGCCACAAAGTCTTTTTACCCTCCGTCCTTCACCAATCTACCTTATCTCTTCTTTCTTTCTCTCCTCTCCTCTCCTCCACTCTCTTTCTTCTCTACCTTATCTCTTCTTTCTTTCCTTACAGATGAGATCCCAGCCGGTTGACTGGGGGCGCGTGGTGCGGCGGGGCGGCCGGCCAGCGGCGCGGTTACCTGCGCGGCTGGGCGGCGCGCGGCGCGGCGGGGCGGCCGGCCAGCGGGCGCGGTTGCCTGCGCGGCTGGGCGCCACCTGCGGGCGGCTGCGGGGCGCGGCTGGGCGCGGCGACGAGGCGCGGGCAGCCGGTCGGCAGGGTGCAGCTGCGGGGCGCGGCCGGCCGGCCGGCAGGGTGCGGCTGCAGGGCTCGGCTGGGCGCGGCGCGCGGCCCTCCCGGCGCTGGTGCGGGCGCATGCGGGAGGCCGTCCCGCGGCAGTGTGGCCGGCGAGCGCGAAGAAGCGGCCGCGCCGGATCCGCTGCCAGGACCGCGGGCGCGTGCAGCAATCACCGACGGTTGTGGTTTTTCTTTTTGATTTGTGAACTTGTTGGGATTGTGATTGTTCTCTTGATTCTTTTCAATGATTTCTATAAAATGTATGCTACAAATGTGTGATAATAATTCTTGTAAGATGTATTATTGTGATATATGTAAACTTTGTGGTTGTGATTTTGTGATTGTTCTTGATTTCTGCTATGACCGAACCGTGGGAAAGAAAAAAAATGAGAAAAGAAAAAAGAAAATGAGAAAAGAAATGGAAAACCTACGGTTGCCTCTAAAATAGTTTAGTACCGGCCCGTCTTGCTAGCCAGTACTAACATGTAGCACGTTAGTACCGGCTGGCTGTGACCGGTACTAACATGCGCCACGTTAGTACCGGACCTTTAGTACCGGCCACAGCGACCGGTACTGACCCGTCCTCTGACCGGTACTAAAGGCCAATTTTTCTGTAGTGACGGTATTGGAATCACAGTTGTTTTCAAGAGACTAAAGACAAAGCAAAAAAAAAAAAAACACTACTAATCTATACTACAAAGGACGACGAAATTTTCGTTTCGTCCGTCGTCATCTATATCCTACACCGTCGGATTTTATGATAGTCGAACGCTCTAGATTAATCTAAAGAGTCCATATTGACTACATCTCACCTTTGAGCCTACGGTCACACCCGGCCCATTGTTTCGGTCCAGTAGCGGCCTGTTAGCACGGTGTGCGCGAGTTTAGTACCACCTTGCTAGTTCAGCAAGGGTGGAGCCAACTTATAAGCCTTTGCCCCCCAGCCATAGCACATTCGAGTTAACCCTTTTACACGAAGCGAGGACGAAAGTGTAAGCCGGGTGCTATGTGTACGCGTGCCCTCCCCTCGGAAGGGCTGGGCGGGTGCGGCTTTAGAGGACGGGGTGTTACAAATGATATCAGAGCCGACCCTCGCGGTTGCGCGTACGTGTTAGTGTGCGGGCATAAGACGCATGGCGCTCCGGTGTGCGCGAGTCTAGTACCACCTAACTTATAAGCCTTTGCCCCCTAGCCATAGCACCTTCAGGTTAACCCTTTTTCACGAAGCGAGGACAAAACCGTAAGCAGGGTGCTATGTGTATGCGTGCCCGCCCCTCGGAAGGGCTGGGCGGTGCGGCTCTAGAGGATGGGGGTGTTACACCTACGTCGTCAGATCTTATGATGATCGAACGCTCTAGACTAATCTAAATAGTCCATGTAGACTACATCTCTAAATTAGTAATTTTTTAAAACATGTGCCCTAGGCACGTGCCCTTCTGCTAGTACTAATAAAAGACCATGAAAAATAACTCCAAGATTTCCCTATTCCATTGCAGAACAAAACAGTGACTAGCCATGAAAATAAAAAGAGCGGTACCCTAAAGCTTGATTGGCCATGGAAAATGGGAGAAGAGAAAAGGAATAGATGGATTGGGCCTGAACTGAAAGAACCGAACGAAGAGGACTAGGAACAGATTTAGAATTTAAAAAACTAAGATTTAGATTGGATCAAAGCAAAATCATATTGTGAAAACATTTTAAAAAATTTAACCAAAACGCTATGCACTCGGCATGAATGCAACAACCCACAACAAATAGATTCAAAATTTTTGAAAATCATTTATTTTGTTTAATTTTTTATTTACACTTCAAAATTAAAATATTGAGGTGTCACAGTACACATAAATGCGATATAATGATTTAGATGGTACAAATAACTATGCACAAGGAAATAAGAAGAGTACCCTTGTTTATGTACAGACTTTACAATTATATGTACGGCTTTATATATGGCGTATACAAATTAAATACCCAGTTCTGTTTTAATTTTATTTCGTATTTTCACCCAGCAAGATAGGTATAGCACCATTTATGATCTGGCTATAAATATATTTTTCTAAAATCACATACTAATGATATTACAGAAATATGAACAAGTGTGATGCCTGCGCGACAAGGTGCCCTCCATGAAACGGGAGGATCGGAAGTGTGCCTCAAGTTGCGCAAGATGCACGACGATTGGTACAAGAGCTGCCAGAGCGTGCCGAGGTCTCCGTCTACGCGCTCATAGCGACAAGGCGGTCCTTGTCGAAGTACGGTGCCACCACGAGGACGATCGATAAGATGATGAGCGTTAAGAATAACATCACCATCTGGGAGAAGCAGGAGGCACTGGATGGCTGCAAGGTAAAGTAGGGCACGCTGTTCAGTCTAATGGCCAGAATCGCAGACCAGTTGTCAGGCGGCGACTTGTCGACCATCACGCAGGAGTACCAGCACGCGCTGTCCGCCCTTCAATCCTGCATGGACGACCTGTGGCAGTCCTCGTGGGGGTCGCCGGCCTTCAACAGGGTGGTAGATGATTATGATCTTACCTACATAACGTCTGAATTGGGAGCCATGGTTGCTGGTGGCATGGTAACTAGTAGTGGTGCGGTCTAGGTTTCACATGTGTATTTGGAAATAAATTGAATGCTATGGTTTTTTGGTGACATGAATATGTGATTATTGTAGTTAATTTCTTCTACAGTATTTGCTTTACTATTATGTACATTTTTATTATCGACTGAAATGAGATGTAATTCACCAGCGCCTCACGGTCACGGATCAAACCGATCAATGACCTCTCGATACTGTTGTGGGCGGGGATATCACAAATTTGTTGCTGCGTATAGTACTTGCGTCTCTGAAGATCGTGTCATTGACAGAGTCCTATCCTACATATGTTTGCGTATAGTACCTGCATCTCAAAATATTTTGTCATTGATGAAATAAATGAAGAACCACACACTGTAGGGACCTCAGCGCTTACCTCTCGAGTCTCGACATATCACATAAAATCCCACACAAAGAAAAGCACCCGTCTTTCTTCACCAAGCGGGCCATGAAGAGAGCAGTGGTCTCTCTTGCCACCTTGTAGTTCTGACCATGGTAGCGTTTGACCTGGGAGCGCTGCTGGTTGATGGCAAGTAGCCAGGTGCATGCAGGCAGCGATCTGCGGCGTAGTGTTAATTTCTTGGAGCAGTGCTAGATTGCACACATGGCTCTTGATCCGGTTGATTGCAATAATCATGAGTTCTTAAGTCGGTTGCATGAAAAATGAAAATGAGAGTTTCTGTGGTGCCCGTGTTCACTAGTCTATCAACCCGTGCTCCCACACGGGCTAATATTTTCAAAATATTTTATATTAAAATTTTATTTACAAATTAAACTCCTAGCTATAATTAAAATTATTTCTTTACGTTCTCATTTATTTAGTATTCTAACACAATGCTCATTTAGATATGTACTTCTTGTTGTCCAATTGTGATTGAGTTTTAATTATAGTAATTAGTCTACACTTTTTCATCCACATTCATGCCTTCATTTTACTTCGCTTCGCGCCTCTATAAATTGTGTTTAACATAAAAATCGGTTTTTTCAATCGCTTCTTCGATACATGAATACATGCTGTACTTGGTGATATTCAACATGCATATATACCCTAACCTAGTATTTTCTATATGAACTTGATATAAATAGATAATTTGCAATCATATAAAATTTAATAATAAATGTGCAGATAATTTTTTATTAATGACATATGTAGATAACTGAGATATAAATTTGGATGGTATTTTAAGTTATCCTTCAATAGTGATATGTATGGGTAATTTATTTGAAGATTATAGGATTACTATAGATTAAATTTAAAATGAAAAAGGTGGATAATGTAGATACTCCCTTCGTCCCATAAAGAGTGCAATTCTAACCTTTTTAAGACAGATTTGTGATTGCGTGAAAAGACTCCCATGCCCTCATTTATTTGCCATATTGAGTTAGTTTTGGTATGCAAACCAAATCTGGTTAAGATCCAATCTCTAGAATTACACTCTTTGTGGGATTTTTTTTCAAACGCTAGAATTACACATTTCATCGGATGGAGGGAGTATAGCTTTAGCGGTTTAGTTTAACATATGTTCACAATGACAATGGTGGCTATTGTCTTTAGAAAACATATGGTAGTGATTATTAATAAGAGTATGGATTGATGTCCCGATCTTTTTATTTTTTGTGAAAATTCATAGGATTTTTCTATTTGTCTAGCTCATCTCGTGAGAATTAATGTGGAACCTCCAATTAGAAAGAATGAGGGCACATAGCTAATAACTAAAAATATTACCTTGAGCTCTGTCTTACTTGTTAAATATTTTAATACAATACTTATTTAGATACATGTTTATATCTTCATTTGATTGTGAGAGACTTGTTTTTTTAGTCGTATTGGCTAATGACCTTTTGGAATCGATTCTTTCTCTAATATGAAGAGATTAAAACCAAGAGAATTCATACGTTAGATTTCACTGCACCAGAGGTGGGTATATTCTTTCTCTAATTTAAATATGGCAATGGCAGAGAGATTAAAGACCAAGAGGTTAATTACCAAAAAGATAGTTTAGATGGAAAGGATGGAGATTAAGGAGCAAGAGATTAAGTAGATGTTGCCGACAGGATAAAATTAGAGCTATTTTTATAGTGGCAAACATGAGTAATTTAGAGATAGATATAGGGGGTTATTTTAGCTTAATTCTTCATAATGGCATAGGTAGGCAATTTTACTCTATTTTTTTAGAGTGTCCACCTAGGATGCTAGGTGGCTTCATGTGGAGGCTCTTTTGTTTTCTCTCCTTTTCTAGATTGTCCACCTAGGATCCTAGGTGGCTTCATGTAGAGGCTTCAAAAGGAGCCTCCAATTAGTAATAGTAAGACGTGTGGATTGTTTGGATCATCTGTTTTGCAGAAACAAGTTCCTATAAAACCTGTTTTAATGTAACTAAAGCTAGATCTTTGTTTGGATAGCTCAACGAAATCCGGTACAGAGAAAATGGGGTTTTCTAAAACTGATTTTTGTTAATGAGATCCAAACAACCACTTAAGATCCAGCAAGAAATGATTTTTTTTTGGAATCATATGGAATGGCAATTGTTCCAATTCTTATTTATGGGAAGCTAGAAACATATCACGTACGTGAAAATCAATAACTTGGCTTATTTATTGCATTATAATTAATACTTCCATATTTCCCCACACATTTTATCATTGATCTACCACGTGGTGAAACACAAACTCCTATTTTTCGATAAAGACAAACATCCTATTTATAGGCCCCTCAACTCATACTGTGTATTCAACATCACAGTATCACACAAGCCCAGATCAGAAAACCACCGATCATTTCACTTTCGAGACAGCAGCCATGACCTTCGTCGCCGTTGCAGTGCTGGTCTCTCTCGTCGGGGTGCTCATCGCCGGTGAAGCATGCGACAACGTCCCCACCATGACATCGGGCGACGCGTGCCTCACTCTCTCCAACAGGATGGAGCGTTGGCATGCGCTCTGCCATGAGCCCATATGACATGCTGCTGAACGCGCCGGCGATCGCCAAGGTGACAGTCTTATTTACACTACATATTCTAATTACTGAAAGCATGCAAAATTCGATTCACCATCGTCTCATGTTTTTACAAGAAAAATTGAACTTTAGAAATGAATGTTAGAAATTTGATTCAAATATGCAAACTTCAAATCAAAATTTGCAATCTCAGCTCTTTGGCGCCAGTGATAAATTGATTATTAATTAGTTAAAAAGTGAGTCTTCCTGAGTAGAGCCTCACAGATGGTCTCCAAAATAATCGGCATGCACCACTACATACATATCCAGGGTCGGCCCACCTCCTCGCTCCCGTCGCCAAGGAGCTCACCCCGCTCCTCGGCTCCCATCTCCTCGCCGGGCGCCGGAGCTCATGGCATCGTGTTCGATTGGGAATGCCAAAAGGTACTATATGTTTTCAGAATCATGTGTTCTTTGATTAAAACTGTGCTTATTTGTTTCTATTAACTGGGTACAACTATATTTATTTTTTCATAATTATTTTTTACCTGCTGAAAAATTATAATATGATAAATAAACAAAGGAAGTGGTAAAAAAATTCTACAGCAAGAGATTGGGTAAAAAAAATATATCACAGACAAACTATCTATTATTACTAAAATTATCAGTCGACAAAGACTAATATTTTTATAATTTGATTGTTTACAGCTGATGCCATGAATCCTCATACTTGCTAGTAGAAAGACAAGTTTCAAAAAAATCAGATGCAAATGTGCAAAGAGTTTTGGCTGGACAATCCAATTGGTAAAAAAAATATATGTGGTATTGGTTATCTTATATTAAATACTTGCATATGTGAATATTGCATCATTGATTGATCCTTATGCTAATTGTCGCAAATGTGTCGGTTCAAATTAAATGTCCAGCAAGATGTACTCCTAGAGTCCTAGTAGGCCAATTATTAATTGATGGGATACCTATAAAAGATATGTCATGTGAAGTCACAAACTATATAAGCTTATCTACTATCGCATTCTAATAAATACATGTATCTCCAAATATATTTTGTCATTGATCATCCAAATGGAGAACTATCTTATATTTACAGGGTCCGTAACGCTTACATTCCAATATCAGAAGAGAAAGGAAGAAAAAAAGAAGAGCATCTTTCACCAAGCTG
The DNA here is from genome assembly GCA_015476505.1 of Urochloa ruziziensis. Taxonomy (NCBI): domain Eukaryota; kingdom Viridiplantae; phylum Streptophyta; class Magnoliopsida; order Poales; family Poaceae; genus Urochloa; species Urochloa ruziziensis. Next base: position 6,800,863 of record CM027124.1, on the reverse strand, counting down.
AATCGGTCATGAAAAGAGAAGCTGTGGTCACCTTGGTCTTTGTAGTGCTAGTCTCTCTTTCCTCCTTTGTTGCTTCCGGCGACGCGTGCGCTGATGTTCCCTCCATGACATGGGAGGACGCGTGCCTCAAGTCCCAACACCGCCCAGCAGGTCACCTTCCTCGTGCTCATCGCGACGAAGAAGACCCTGCTGAGGTACAATGACACCATGAGCACGATCGACCGGATGCTGCAGACACCCGGGGTGAAGCCGCTGCCAACACTCGAGCACTGCAAGAAGAGGTACGGCATGGCATGGGACTATGTGGTGGTCGGGCTACCGGAGCTCACCATTGTATGCCTCGGTGTCGGCCGACCTTGACCTGACCATGGTCACGTTTGAGCTGGGAGCCCGGCCTGCTGGTTGATGGCAAATTGGCAAGTAGCCGGCAGGTGCGTGGCCGCGATCTGTGCCGTGGGTGTTTTTCTCTTGGTGCAGTGCTAGATTGCACATGGCTCTTGATCTGGTTAGTTGCAATAATCTTGATGTTGGTAAGTGTGTGTGCGCAAATATGTGTGCGTCTGCGTCTGTACCATGTTTGAAAAACAAAGAAAAGGAGAGTTTCTGTGCTGTGCTGGTGCTCATGTTTTAGTTGTGTTTTAATGTGGACCATATATACAAGATACACTAAGATCCGGCCAGCTAGAAAAGATATTGTTTTAGCATCATATAAAATCATACAACGAAATGGCAATTGTTCAAATTCTTATTAAATTTGAGGCAACCATTAACTTCATATACATTACACCTACATTTATGGATAGCAAGAAAAAGAGATCGTATTTTTGGAATAATATATCACGTGAAATAAAAATTTGGCTTATTTGTTGCATTCTAATAAATATTGCAAATCTGTCGACAATCACCTACCAACTGGACAAACACAAACATCGTATTTATACAGCCCCCTCAACGCATACATTCTACTCTACATCACACACACAAACCCAGACCAGAAGGAAAAACAACCATCATTTCGGGAGAGAGCAGCCATGACCTTCGTCATCACCACAGCACTAGTGCTGGTCTCTCTCACCTCGATGCTCGCCGCCGGCGAAGCATGCGACAACGTCCCCACCATGACATCGTCCGACGCGTGCCTCACTCTCTCCAACACGACGGAGCGCTGGCACGCGCTCTGCCGGGAGACGCTGCTGAACGCGCCGGCGACCGCGGAGGTGACCGTCTACGCGCTGGTCGCGACGCGGCTGGCCATTCTGAGGTACAGGGACACCGTGGGCGAGATAGACCAGACGCTGGGCGGGACCAGGGAGACGAAGCTCCCCGCCGGCGAGGGGGCGGCGCTCCAGGACTGCAGGGAGAAGTACGGCGATGCCGTCAGCCTGATGGCCGGCGTCGCGGACCAGCTGTTCGCCTGTGACATGTCAAGGGTGAGGCAGGAGTACATTGACGCGCAGGTCGCCGTTGGGTCATGCCATACCAGGATGGGATCGCCGGTGACTGACATGGTCTCGGCTGATTTTGATTTGACCATAGTCGCATATTTGTTGGGGGCCATCATTGTTGGCAGGTAGAGCCGTATGTTGGAATTAATGGGCCTAGCCCATTTATATTTCTCAATAATAAAGAATTAAAAGCCCACTAATTAATGTTGACAATAAATGTGATTAATACCGTATAGGAAATTAAGGAGAATCTCAACCGACTTTAATGGTGGACTATGGGTACACCGCTTGTGAAGTTGGTTAGAGGAGATGGAGCCACCGGTCCCACTTTTGGGTATAATCTGATACCCCTCTTCTTCATTTTGTTATTTGTGTTCTTATTTAAATATGAGTTAAATCTGAACACTTGCACATATCTGCTATCACTCATTTTAATCATGAATATATTGCTGAATGCTATGTTTAATTTTGGAATTAAAATGTCACCGAAAGTACATAATTTTCTAACAATCCAGAAACATGTTAGTAATGATAATTATGTTAATAGGCTTTCGGTCGCTCAATTTGCTTCAACCATTAAGCCCAACATTTTTTATGGCAATAACTATATTCATTGGCGTGAACGGATGGTTTTGTGGCTGAATGCTATGGGCATCTTAGATGTGATCAACGGGAAACCCACCGAGTGCAGTTCCGAGCAGGGAACTGTGTTTGAGACTCGGGATAGTTTTTTTTCGTGGTTGCGTTCTTGGTGTCATAGCACCACACCTCATGGATCCCTTTCTTAAGCATAAGACTGGGAAGGAGATGTGGGATGCCCTTGAGGCTCAGTATGGAGCTTCCAATGCTGGTAGTGAGTTGTATCTCATGGAACAGTTCATTGACTACCGAATGGTGGAAGACCGTTTGGTGGTAGAACAAGCAAATGGGATACATCTGCTAGCAAAGGATCTCACGTGCTGCAGCAAGGATAATCCATGTATGCTTCCTGACAAGTTTGTGGCTGGAGCTATCATCTCCAAGTTGCCACCTTCTTGGAGGGATTTTGCTACCTCACTGAAACACAAGAGACAGGAGTTCAGCATTGATGGACTTATTGGGACTCCTGATGTGGAAGAAAAGGCGAGAGCAAAAGACACACGTGGTAAGGGAGTCGTTGGTGCGAGCACTAACTTCGTTCAGAACAACATGAACGCTCGTACAAATAACTCCAACAAGGGCAAAAAGAAACCACCTAAGCCTCAGAATGCTGGAAAGACTAAACAAACCACTGTGTTCAAGAAGAAAAAGGGAAACTGCTACGTGTGCGGCAGTGAGGACCACTTTGCTGGAAAGTGTCCGGACCGTAAAGGGGCAAAGTCCGCCAATATGGTTGTTAGCGAAAATGGAGGAACATCGGGGTACGGTAATCACTTACCTACAGTTCTTTCAATTATGTCTTCACCCGAGTGGTGGGTTGACACTGGCGCTAATACTCATGTGTGTGCTGACATTTCCTTGTTTTCTTCTTACCAGGTCGGAGGGGCTACCTCCTTGCTGATGGGGAACGACACCCATGCGCATGCTCTTGGTGTTGGTACGGTCAATCTAAAGTTTACTTCGGGAAAGATCGTGCAGCTGAAGAACATGCAGCATGTCCCTACAATAAAGAAGAACCTCGTCAGCGGCTCTCTACTATGTAGAGATGGTTTTAAATTAGTTTTTGAATCCAATAAATGTATCATGTCCAAGTTTGGAACATTTGTTGGTAAAGGTTATGATAGCGGAGGTATGTTCCGCTTTTCCTTAGATGATGGTTGTAATAAAGTAGTAAACAATGTTGTTAACGTTGATAAATCAAATGTTTGGCATTCAAGGCTTTGTCACGTTAATTTCGGTTGCATGACACGACTAACAAATTTGAGCTTAATTCCAAAAATTACCTTTGTCAAAAATTCTAAGTGCCTTGTGTGTGTTGGATCAAAACAAACTCGCAAGCCTCATATGGCTGCCAAGGCGAAAGACTTGGCACCTCTAGATTTAATTCATTCTGACCTATGTGAAATGAATGGTGTGTTGACAAAAGGTGGTAAAAAATATTTCATGACACTAATCGATGATAGTACTAGATTTTGTTACATCTACTTATTAAAAACAAAGGATGAAGCATTCCATCACTTCAAAATCTATAAAGCTGAAGTAGAAAACCAGTTGGAAAAAAAGATCAAAAGAGTTAAATCGGATCGTGGTGTAGAGTACTTCTCAAATATCTTTAATTCTTTCTGCGAGGAGCATGGTATTATTAATGAGAGGACGTCTCCCTACTCACCCCAGTCAAACGGGGTGGCCGAAAGAAAGAACCGTACTCTAACAGATTTGGTTAATGCCATGTTAGATACATCGGGACTTCCAAGAAATGGTGGGGTGAGGCTATATTGACTGCATGTCATGTCCTAAACCGTGTTCCTACAAAGAACAAAGAGATAACACCATTCGAGGAATGGGAGAAGAAAAGGCCAACACTTTCCTACTTGCGAACTTGGGGTTGTCTGGTCAAAGTAAACGTGCCAATCAACAAGAAACGCAAACTTGGACAAAAACAGTATATTGTATCTTTCTTGGTTACGCTTTGCATAGCGTGGGTTATAGGTTTTTGATAGTAAACTCTGGAGTACCTGACGTGCAGGTCGGTACAACACTACTACAGAAAAGGCCTTCACAGCCGGTTTTAAAAGGCCATCACAGCCGGTTTTGGGGGGCGGATGAGATAAAGCGGCTGTGATAGTCCCCCCTATCACAGCCGGTTTTCAAAAACCGGCTGTGATGACCCCCATCACAACCGGTTTTCATCTGAACCCAAAATAAACCAAAATAAAATAGCAAAACATTTTATTTATTTGGGGATGGACCCCATCAGCCACTACCAAAATAAAACCGGCAAGTCGCGCATTTTTCGCGGAAAAATCGCGTGCTACGCGGTCGGCGGGATTCGAACCCGCGACCTCACGTTCGTGCATAGCCTCCTCTACCACTGCACCACTAGTGTGTTTGTGTCTATATACCATTTTGATTCCCCTCATATTAATGTTTTCCTGAGTGTAAATTGCTTATTTGAGGCTCCAAATGACTTCAAATAAAAAAGTGGTGAACTACAATGTTTCATAACTTTTCAAGATCTACAACTTTCGTTTTGGTCAAAAGTTCATCCGAGGTTGTTTACAAAATTTGAATTTTCAAATTTGAAAAATTCAAACTTAGATTCGGTTGACAAGATGTCTTCAAATAAAAAAGTGGTGAACTACAATGTTTCATAACTTTTCAAGATCTACAACTTTCGTTTTGGTCAAAAGTTCATCCGAGGTCGTTTACAAAATTTCAATTTTCAAATTTGAAAAATTCAAACTTAGATTCGGTTGACAAGATGACTTCAAATAAAAAAGTGATGAACTACAATGTTTCATAACTTTTCAAGATCTACAACTTTCGTTTTGGTCAAAAGTTCATCCGAGGTCGTTTACAAAATTTCAATTTTCAAATTTGCCCTCCAAAAATGTGTTAGTAAAGAAACCGGTTGTGATGCTCACCATCACAACCGGTTTTCAAAAACCGGTTGTGATAGTGAGCATCACAACCGGTTTGTAAGAAAAACCGGTTGTGATATGCCGGCCGACTATCACAACCGGTTTTTGAGAAAAACCGGCTGTGATAGGCGACATCACAACCGGTTTTTTAAAAACCGGTTGTGATAGCTCTATCACAACCGGTTTTCTCAAAACCGGTTGTGATAGCCCGTTTGTGAAAGTGGTTTGTGTAGTAGTGCAATAATGGAGTCCAGAGATGCTACATTTTTTGAAAATATATTCCCTATGAAAGATGGAACAAGTTCATCTAGGCATGAAATTATCGAGGATGATGTCTCCACTGAGCTGATAGAGCACAATGAACACACACATCTGGAACATCCTGAGGAGGATCAGCTCCTAGAAAGAGCAAGAGACAGAGGACTGCCAAGTCCTTTGGTGATGATTTCATTGTATACCTCATCGATGACACACCCAAAACCATAGAAGAGGCATATTCATCTCCTGATGCTGACTATTGGAAGGAAGCAGTTAGGAGTGAAATGGACTCGATCATGACAAATGGTACATGGGAAGTCGTTGATCGCCCCTATGGGTGCAAACCCGTAGGGTGCAAGTGGGTGTTCAAGAAAAAGCTTAGACCTGATGGTACTATTGAAAAGTACCAGGCTAGGCTTGTGGCCAAGGGTTATACCCAAAAGGAAGGAGAAGACTTCTTTGATACTTACTCACTTGTTGCTCGATTGACCACAAACACGACGGAGCGCTGGCACACCATGGATTAATTTTAGACAAGTCAAAATCCAAATTGTTGCCAAACTTTTTTCCTATACGAGCTTGCAACCAACTTAGATCATTAACCTACTTTGTTTGATGGAGTTATATCCTATTATATACCTTTTCCATTCACTGTTACACCTTAATACTTCACATATCTTCTTATACTACCACGTTGATTTAGATATATACCTTTTGTCTCATGCATTGAGCAATATAGGAAAAACTATAATAGATGACATCCTGGTGGAACTATAGACTACACTATGGAGAATCCGTTGCATGTAAATTCAAACTTATTATATTAAAGCATGTTACTAATTATTCATTTACACGTGAACTAACAATATACATTTTTATTATAGATATCTGCACAGTTGAGTTATAAAAGAGGGGCCTCCCAAGTGCCCATAAACTCAATTTTCTTGACATACACTATAATGGGACTGAAACTATACCAAGGAGAAGACATGAAACATTGTGATTTTCTTTTTACAGCCATGGATCTCTAAAATAAAAACAAAGTCACCTGTCCATATTAACAGCATGTGCTACAATCTTAATTAAGCATTGATCCCCCCCCCCCCCCCCCAATTATAATAACCAATGCTCATTATGTATTATTGAAATTATATACAAACTATGCTTAAAGATATTCGATCTTTTGTATGATGCCATAAGTATTAAGAAATCAACATATACAAAAATCAGAAATATTAATTGATTGTCCTTATTAAAATAATATATTATAATATTATGTAAAATACTAGCCCGTGTGCACACGGGTTGATGGACTAGTAAATATAAACGGTCGTGGCCGATTGAGTCCTAACACAACTAATCGAACAAATACTTTTACTTTTATCTTCAAACCCCTTTTCCAATCCCATGTTGTTCTTCCTTTGTCTCTATGGTGGTTGAAGGCGTTCTGAGTGGCCTGCCGATCTCAGAACAACTCTATGTGCGCTAGCTCCGTCGAGTTCCCTCCCGAGCTGTCGTTCCTAGGCTTTTCGCAACAGTCAGCCCCAGGCCAGTTAAACCGGCCCTCCAGGCCGGTTAAACCTGCCCCTAGCCAAGGTTGCTGCGAGGTGGTTGTTTCACGCACGAGCAAGCGCAATTCAGTGTATGGACCGTAATTTGTGTCAACATATTTTTGGCGGCTCCGCTAGGGACTCAGAGGGTCTAGTTAGATTAAAACCGTGCAATCTAGTCTTTGTATGCCAGGTTCTTGGACGGATATAGATAAAGATAACATCGTGACGGCGTCCAATGAAGAGCTTAGCGAGGAGCAGAGGAATTATGCTGCACTTCAAAAATACATCAAGAATCAATTGCTCACGAGCATAAAGAAGGATCGTCATGATAAGATCTCAAGAGAAGAGGAATTCAAGATGCCTGCGATCAAGATAAGTAACAACAAAGTTTAGGTAATCGATACTGTAAGTCAAACTGAATCAACCCCATCTGCAGCCAATAAAGAACTGTCTGATTTAGTTTGTAGCTTGATAAATCGGGCAGAAGTTATAGAGAAGGGTAAAGGTGTGTTGACATCGTTTTTTGACATATCTGATGTAATTGGAACTATAGGGCGATTGACTATTTTTACTAGTGAGGAAGCTGATGGGTTACACGTGAAGATCCTTAATAATCAAAGTGATTAGTATAATGGCTGAGATATTACATTAATTAATTCAATGGATCAAGAGAAAGAATCGGCTTGTGCTAGTGAGTCGGATATTAGTAATCTGAATCAGACATTGTTAACCAGATATAAATAGCATGGTGGCTGAATTATTTTATTATTTCTGATAAAGAACAAAGGATGACTCAAGAAGCAAGGAATAGGAGGTATGGACATGTAGAAGCAGAGAACTCTATGTCTGATCCGATTCCTTGATTTTGGCATGCACATGACATGAAAGACCGATTCCACATTGTTTGTGCTTATTTTAAGAAGGTGAAGTAAGTTCACGTGAAAAGAAAGATTAGACTAAAAAAATATATTTTGCACAAGTACAAAGATTATTAAAGTAAAGGAGACAAGCTATGTAGCGATTCAGCTTACATACATCATGAAGAAGCGATCCATGTTAAATATGTACAGATGAAATCGGTGGTCTCATGTGGAGTGAATCGGATGTTAGAGTCAAAGAATGGAAGACCCTGCTACCGATGATAGTTACCGATGGTGCCCAGGCTGTGTTGAATCGGTCTGCCGATGGAATAGTCAAAATCGAAAGAGCATACAGACTAGTACTTGTACGTGAAGATATCATTGGCAAAGGAAAAGCTCGGTGAACAAAGCGATTAGAATAAAATAAAAATAAGTTATTATATGGAAAGGACAAGTCTGAGATGATCACGCAAGCTAATGACTTCTTCACGGTAATTTAGGGGAAAGCTTTATTAATGAAGATAGAATTGATTTGAATAAAGAAAGGAAGCATGTTGTTATACGAAGATGAATCCAGGATAATTTAGTGAGCTGGCCGATCTTTGCATAAACAGAATCGGAGGAGACTTAATTAGCAAGGACTCTGTGGAGGGGAAGTTAGAGTCCATGTATCTTAATATTTCCTTTTGTTTAGATATTTCTTTTTCAGCAAGTTAAGTATGCCGTAACCGGCTTAGGGTGTCCAGAGTATAAATATGTGCCTACGGGCATTGTAAACGTTTTATCACAGCATCAATAAACAAACCTCTACTTTACTTTTCAAGTCGGTGACTTCGCCAAAGCCTTTTTCTTTTTCGAGTTCTCTTGCGAGTTGCGGCGGTTACGACTCCCAAGGCTCGTGCGTGAATTCAGGTTCTTCTGAACAAGCTGAGGCGGTTATGACTTCCAAAAGCTTGCTTGTAAGTTCAACCCTTACCGAGTAACATCTAAGCTTTAGCATCTGGGCGCATCGCTGTTGCTTCGTTTAGATTTATTCAACAGTTATTGGTATCTGCTAGATCTGCAAGTTTTATATCAATTCTTGTTGTTTTAGCTTTTAGCACCAATTATCCTGCTTGCTACAGTATTTAATCGGTTGAGTTAATTTATTCTAATCTATCTGATAGCTGATTTAAATCTGTTCCAAGCATTGTTTCGTGCAGCTCTGTTCTAAGTTACGTTTTAGTAGCTTATTACATCTCTCACAATCGGAAGAATTGTTGTTTGTATCCATGTATCGGCTGAACAGCTGTTACGATTTATTCGGAGAAATTTGGCAATCTTGCTGTTTCAATCTGATACTTTTACGTGTGATTTATCCTTGTCAATCAACAGGTCAGATTGACTGGCACGCCTCAGTATTCAAGGCCACGCCTTCGTTTCTGTGTTCACACATCTGTCAAGTCCCGATTTTTGCGTCAACACACTTTTAGCACGCTCGGTGGGACTCGAAGATTTATTATTTATGGATCCATATCATGTGTTACCGTATTTAATTCAAGCATCTATGTGCAAGCCTATGATCTCTCAGCCGTCATGTCAATATCAAGAGAGTTTTCAGGCACAGATTCAAGGGAATTATCGGTTACAACATACTCTCCAGGTGTTTCAGTTTATGCCTGTTTCTTTGCAAGCACCAGTTTAGATGCATCAAGTGGGGAATTATCAAATTCAGCAAATTCCTCAAGCCTATTAGCCGATGAGTTCTTATTCAAATCGGTCATATCAAGAGCAGTATCCGGAAGATTATCAGCAGTATGTTCCTCATCAGGTTACACACCCAATAGCTCCGACTGCTCAGATATCGGTTCAGAGCTCGCAAGTACAAGATTTTTAGCCGCAGCATGCTCAGGCGTTGGTTCAAGATCAATCGAAAAAAACAGAAGATGACCTTGAGCAAGATCAGAGAGAAGCCTTGGAGAGGGCTACCAAGGAATATAGATTGGCATGCCTTAAAACATTCAGTATTACTAAGGAGGGAGACGTGACCCAAATCTGTAATTTTCCTAAACCAGAGGAGTTCACAATTAAAGATCAGTATGAAGAATTGGCTTCTGAAGTGATCAAGGAATCGGAGTGTGATAATTTTAAAGATAGAATCCCATGCAATACTGGTGATATTACCAAGAGATTTTCTTTAGTGGGCTTGGTTGAAGCTAACAATTATGAAAATAAGGAGGATCATCTTGATTCATTGATTCCAAGTCAGCAGCAAGAAAGTGGCCGATCTCACAATTTGGAGTTCGGATTAGTGGTGCAAGAGGAATCACAATCTATAGAAAAGCAACAAGTGGTACAACCAGTGGAAGAATCTGGTGACCAACAGTCTAACCAGGCTGATATAATGGACAAGATATATGATGTGCTTCAGAATCGGCTTGACATGAAGTCTGAAGACCATACGTACAGGTACCATAGGCCATATTCTGAGGCTCACGGTCGGTTCCTTACGCCACTACGTTACAAAACATCAGACCCCATCAAGTTTTCTGGACAGGATAATATTCATATTATAGAATATGTCAATCAATTCTTGATCCAGCATGGGGGGCCTACTACAGAAGATGCTTTGGAAAGACTCTTGTTCCCAGCAAGTTCAGTCATATAATGGTTCGATCTAGAATTCTATGAGCATTTATTGGTTAGAACATGGAACAGAATGCCGACATTTTATATTCAGAGGAACAAGTATGCTTGAGAGATATTTCAAGTTCATTAACGAAAGAGAGTAATTATGGGCTCATCGGCTTGTTGTAGCTAATATTGTCGATATAATATTCCAACAAAGGATAGCCGATGTAGTAGTTTGAGAAAGAGCCTTACAGAGAAAGAAAAAATCGGTTTTCTGATAACTCGGCCGATGAAGACAAAGCTTAAGATATTTGATCGAGTTTCTTTTTCATAAATTGCTGATGCTATTGACAAGTATTCTAACAATTCTCATTGGGCACTATATTGGCTCGACCGAATGTGATCGGAGCATTCTGATTCTTGCAATAATGAAATAGCCGATGGAACAATGCATAAAGAAGTGCTGACTGTGGTATTCAAATGTTAGTACGTTTCAGATGAGCGTATGTCAGCAATATTTTAGTTAATAGTCTATTCGGTTGGTTGAAGGCTTCAGACTCGGTTTCCTGTAATTGATTCGGATCATTAGAAATCTAAATTAGATATTGGTAATCTGAAATGGACATCATTAATCGGATATGAATAGCATGATGGCCAGATTATTTTATTATTATTAATGGAAGATGTGGAGCTGATTCGTAACTGTGTTGGCCGATGACCGATGGAGAATAACGATTGCTGATGGAACCGGAAGCATGCTAGTTGGGGACTCACGGTGAAGAAAGCTAATAAGTCTCAGCTTGCATGTGCCTACGCTGAATCGGATTTACATGTGCATGTGCTGGACTTGCAAGTGCCTATACTGATCGGACATATGAGTGAGGCATGAAGATATTCCTTAATCAAGTTATTAGCATCATGGCCGGATTATTTTATTTGACAAATGAAGGCAAGACATATAGAAGCTAGGAAAGAGTCTGCACGTACATGTTTCAATCGGCCGATGGAATATTAAGCCAATGAGAAGAAGTTAGCAGCACCTAAATTTGAGGAGTTCATATGTATATGGGCTGTATAGAGAAACACCAGAGGATTATTAAATTATGAAGATAGATGATGGCTTCATGTTACTATTGATCGGACTTAGAAAAGAAATACATGGGTCTAGGTCCAAGCATCGTATCGGAAGGCAGCAATCGGAGCATTAAAAAATTAACAATCAGAAGACTTGCTTTTATTAATCGGTCATTGCTTTTATTAATCAATTGATGAAGGAAAAAGAGAAAAGGTCAAAGCTGGATGTTAAAAATAGAGCATCGGTTTGTAGAAATAAAAGGAGCCGATCTAGTAATCAATCGGTTGGACATTTTGGTAATTCACGTCCATGGTTACATCCATGGTTATATCGACAAAAGTTATTGATAGAATATTGCTAATCGGCTCCGGGAAACATGTTGATCTTGCCTGATTATTTTTGTTGAGGAAGTTGGAACGATTCTTGAGACCCAAGATTACAGAGTATTTCGCTCTCCAGATCAATTAGCCGATTGGGAGTCTGTTAATTTGGAGTCAGCTGATGTAATAAATGGTTAGCTGGATCAGATGATGATTCTGTTTTGGTGTTAATTATGATAATAATTCAAAGTGTGAAATCGTTGACACTGGATTTTGGGTAGCAAAACTGATACGCTTCAATGTTTGCCGATGGAAGCGGAAGGAATCGGCCGGGAAAAATCAGTTGGTGACCGATGGCTGATTGAGAAGCATGACAGCCGATTAATGAACAACGTGTGTAAAGAAGAGTGCAGCAATTGGCTACAGGAGACAATCGGCAAGGAGGAATCCTCAAGTTTTTCTTATTGGCACTAGGTCGGATAATCACGTGTTTGGAAATATTTATTGATGACCGATTGTCTGATTGTTCGAAATGTTAGTCAAGCAAGGGAGTTGAATTAATTATTCAAGCTGGAAAAATCGGCGTGAGCGCATGAAAGCAGAATCGAATTCTATGATTTGATTTGCATGCAGCCAGTCCGATTTGCATTCGGCAGGTTCATTCGGACCAATTTGATGTGCTCAAAAAAAGTGATATTATATGGTTTGGCCGGATTGCACGAGGTGATCAGTGCACAATTTCTCGTGTTGACAGCCGGAGATGTGGTCAGGCATTGGCGCGCACATTGGTATACAAGCAATCATCGATCATGTGATATCTATCGGCTATGGAATATTCTTGCGGTATTTTCTCGGTGCTGATCTATGTTTTCTCTGTTACTGCATAAGCCAATAAAGGTAGAGAAGGGAAAGTCGATGAGAATTATGGGAGCTGCATTTACTAATGATGGCAGCGAACCGATGGTTATTAGCAAAAAGATTATCATTAGAGACATATTTTCATCATTGATCCGGTCATCTTGTATTACTCACTTCAATTGGAATCGGCACATGATGGTTGGCCAATAGAAATTAGAAAGAATGTAATTTAAAAGTCCAATCACCAATGGCCAATTCAAAATATCAAATGTATCGGCTATGAGCAGGGCAATCGGTTTGGTAAAATCGGATAAGCAGAGCCAATGGTGCATTTACCGGAAGCTCGGAATCAAGTGATCGCTACTACATGAGCATCATGTGCTATTTTGTCAGCTGATTATTGCTTCTATTGTCGATATCCAAGATCAAGCAACGTATCAGCTAATGAAAGAAGAATGGGCAATTATAATAACCATGCTTGCAAGTATGTAGACCTGAATCGGCTGTCCTCTATGCACCTGAATTAATAAATGAAAAAGAGCCAATGAGTTACAAGGTTTGAACAGCCGATGACCAGTGGAATGCTTTAGCCGATGGACTGATGATCAGGAGACTATGGGGCTCCGAAGTTGCCGATACTGTTGCTAATACTGGAGGAGTACAGTTGATTTGATTCTCAGATCGGCTAAAATATTAAGAAAAGGAAGCTTGAAGGGAGACATCGATTATGAAAAGCAGCAGTAAAGAAATCTGGAGGCATTCGACTTATAAAGTTTCGAAGCATGAATCCTTCATACTTCGAAACTGGGGGGCTGTGTTGACATCGGATTTTGACATATCTGAGGTAATTGGCTATTTTTACTAGTGAGGAAGCTGATGGGTTACACGTGAAGATCCTTAATAATCAAAGTGATTAGTATAATGACCGAGATATTACATTAATTAATTCAATGGATCAAGAGAAAGAATCGGCTTGTGCTAGTGAGTCGGATATTGGTAATCTGAATCAGACATTGTTAACCAGATATAAATAGCATGGTGGCCGAATTATTTTATTATTTCTGATAAAGAACAAAGGATGACTCAAGAAGCAAGGAATCGGAGGTATGAACATGTAGAAGCAGAGAACTCTATGTCTGATCCGATTCCTTGATTTTGGCATGCACATGACATGAAAGACAGATTCTACATTGTTTGTACTTATTTTAAGAAGGTGAAGTAAGTTCACGTGAAAAGAAAGATTAGAATAAAGAAATATATTTGCACAAGTACAAAGATTATTAAAGTAAAGGAGAGAAGCTATGTAGCGATTCAGCTTACATACATCATGAAGAAGCGATCCATGTTAAATATGTACAGATGAAATCGGTGGTCTCATGTGGAGTGAATCGGGTGTTGGAGTCAAAGAATGGAAGACCCTGCTACCGATGATAGTTACCGATGGCGCCCAGGTTGTGTTGAATCGGTCTGCCGATGGAATAGTCAAAATCGAAAGAGCATACAAACTAGTACTTGTACGTGAAGATATCATTGGCAAAGGAAAAGCTCGGTGAACAAAGCGATTGGAATAAAATGAAAATAAGTTATTATATGGAAAGGACAAGTCTGAGATGATCACGCAAGCTAATGACTTCTTCACGGTAATTCAGGGGAAAGCTTTATTAATGAAGATAGAATTGATTTGAATAAAGAAAGGAAGCATGTTGCTATACGAAGATGAATCCAGGATAATTTAGTGAGCTGGCCGATCTTTGCATAAACAGAATCGGAGGAGACTTAATTAGCAAGGACTCTGCGGAGGGGAAGTTAGAGTCCATGTATCTTAATATTTCTTTTTGTTTATATATTTCTTTTTCAGCAAGTTAAATATGCCGTAACCGGCTTAGGGTGTCCAGAGTATAAATATATGCCTACGGGCATTGTAAATATTTTATCACAGCATCAATAAACAAACCTCTACTTTACTTTCAAGCAGCGACTTCGCCAAAGCTTTTTTCTTTTTCGGGTTCTCTTGCGAGTTGTGGCGGTTACGACTCCCAAGGCTCGTGCGTGAATTCAGGTTCTTCTGAGCAAGCTGAGGCGGTTATGACTCCCAAAAGCTTGCTTGTAAGTTCAACCCTTACCGAGTAACATCTAAGCTTTAGCTTTCGGGCGCATCGCTGTTGCTTCGTTTAGATTTATTCAACAGTTATTGATATCTGCTAGATCTGCAAGTTTTATATCAATTCTTGTTGTTTTAGCTTTTATCACCAATTATCCTGCTTGCTACAGTATTTAATCGGCTAAGTTAAATTATTCTAATCTATCTGATAGCTGATTTAAATCTGTTCCAAGCATTGTTTCGTGCAGCTCTGTTCTAAGTTACGTTTTAGCAGCTTATTACATCTCTCACAATCGGCAGAATTGTTGTTTGTATCCATGTATCGGCTGAACAACTGTTACGATTTATTCAGAGAAATTCGGCAATCTTGCCGTTTCGATCGGATAATTTTATGTGTGATTTATCCTTGTCAATCAACAGGTCAGATTGACTGGCACGCCCCGGTATTCAAGGTCACGCCTTCATTCGTGCGTTCGCGCATCTGTCAAGTCCCGATTTTTGTGTCAACAAGGTGTTAGTTCTGATTTCAGTACAATGATTTTCCTCAACATGGTTCACATGGGTCTAATCAAGGAAATTTGTCGGCTACGCCAGGAAGTTCCAGGAATCCTATGTTTGGCGCCAGGGTCGGTACCAAAGGCTGGCGCGACACCGGTTAAACCGCCCCACTCGTCCGGTTTAACCGGTACGCCTAGCCAGAGTAGCCAGCAAGCTACCGTCCCTGATCAGCCTTCCCCATTAGCTATTATACCTCCTAAAACTCAAATCCCAATACAGCTACTACATACAATAATAAATCTTACAAGCTGCCACATATTCCTAATGCTAGTCCATCTTATGGTGTGCCTAATGATGTGTTTAATGATTTGTATCGTATACGGACGAGCTTGTATGGAGGCCTAAGTTCCGGTACGTTCAAAATTTCATATTAGTCTTATTTCATTTAGTCAAACATCGAGAGAGTATTACGTAACCGATTATTCATATACGTGTATATATAGTGTATGAGACAGGAACAGGGAAACAACCTGTGTGGATACTACGTATACGATTTCATCCACGCATTTGTAGGTCCGAAGCAGATGACAGAAAGATAATTTGATGTATGTAAACTTCCTACCATTTTATTAAATTTTCGTTACGCAAATATGTTTACTAAGACTAACGAAGATTTTTCTTGACAGATTATGAAAATGTCAGAAGACCTCATTGAACCGGAACGAGTCAAGGCAGTTCAAGAACAACTTATCGGATTCCTGCTCGATGAGGTCGTGAATCCGAACGGTGAATTTCATGCGGATCAGAGAATAAGCATTGGTGCAATGGATCCTGATCGAGAAAAGGACGAGGAGGAAGAGGAGTTCCAAAAGAAGAAGAAAAAATGACCTTAGAGTATCTTTAAGAAACGGTGTATATATATGTAATACTTTGTAGTCAGCTAACTAAGTATATGTAGATTATATTTGATTGTAACGTAATATTACTTTATACGCAAAGCGCGTTAGGACGGATACGATACAAATACGCATTAGAACGGATACGATACGAATACGCATTAGAACGGATACGATACGAATACGCATTAGAACGGATACGATACGAATACGCATTAGAACGGATACGATACGAATACGTATTTGAACGGATACGATACAAATACGCATTAGAACGGATACGATACGAATATGCATTAGAACGGATACGATACGAATACGCATTAGAAATAAAATAGAAAAAAAGAGAAATGAAAAAAAAACAGTTTAGTACCGGCTGGTGTTACCAGCCGGTACTAAACTGCCTGCCCGCGGCGCGCGGCAGGGCACGCACGTTAGTACCGGTTCGTAACACCAACCGGTACTAACGTGCGCGTTTTGGTACCGGTTCTGCAACCGATACTAAACGACCGCCACGTTAGTCTCGAAACGTTAGTACCGGTTCCAGAACCGGTACTAACGTGGCCTTACCGACCGGTACTAAAAGAGCTTTTTCCTGTAGTGGTATGCAAAATCCTGATATGTCCCATCTGTGAATACCTTAGCTACAATGCAATCACAACCGACTGCTTCTAAAGAATTTGTTCAGTTTAAAGAAGAGTGGCTAATATGATGAAAAACAAATTCGACATTAGTATGAGTAGTACTAAGTTGTATGAAACACCTTATAAAGCCGATTTTGATTATGTTCCTTACCCCAAAGGCTAGAGTGTACTTGATTTTGTTAAATTTAGTGGGAAAGATAGTCGTATGACTTGGAAACATATAAGTCAATATGTTGCTCAACAAGAAGAGGCGAGCTCCTTTAAAGCATTAAGGGTGCATTTGTTTTATTTATCTTTGACTGGAATCGGTTTTGCTTGGTTTTCTTCACTAGCTCCGGGTTCGATTGACTCTTGGGATCATTAGAACAAAAATTTCATGATCACCTTTTTAGTATGGGCTATGAATTAAAATTGACAGATTTAACATCGGTTAGACAAAGGAAGAAGAGTCGGTATCTGACTACTTGAAGTGTTTTAAGAAAATTAAAAACCGTTAAAAGATAGAAGGCACATAATCTTATTCGCTTTTGTAAGGGCATCGGCAATAGAATTAATGCTGAATAAAGAAAAAGAGAGTTTTAAATCACGTTGGTCCAATATGTGCACTATTGAATATAATTCTGATAATTCGACCGATAATGATAATGATGTTTATGTTGCTGAATTTGTTTCGCCTTCTAAATCTAAGATTCATGCTCATCATTTAATCCGTGCAGCAACGCGCGGGGAATCACCTAGTTACTTATATAGCAGCTAACACAACTGGAATGAACACAAAATATAATTATCCAACCAGTGGCGGATCCAGCACCCGGGCTAGAGGGTGCTGGTGCCCGGGACTGCTCGCTAAACCTTCTAGCATTTGCATATCTTTTGAGAGCAAATTAGCTTAGAAATTATCAAATCGGCCCTAGTATTTGCATGTAAGATAGTTTTACACTGTACCAGCCCTGTGCCCTGCATCCGACAATAATACAGTACATCGTCGTACACAGTAACTCATACGTAGTTACCAACTTAATTACCATGGTAGCAAACATGAAGGAATTCAAACCAAGTTTAATATTATTACAAGCCGCAGGGCATGCGAAATAGAAAGGAATTAATCATCAACAATATAATGCGCGCCAGGCGTGTGGCAGAAGCCGTTGGGTGAGGCCTGCTGCACCTCCCTTCAATTTGATGAATCTTGCGCCTCCTGATGCTCCTGTCTTTCCACCTCCGATGCCACCACAACTTTTTCCTCTTCGGCATTGTCCGATGTCCCAGCTCCATCATCTTGCTCTGCTGCGTCGCTCATCGTCGTCACATCCTGCTCACCCGGCACAACTTGCTGCATGATATTCATGAGATCACCGATCATTTGTTGCCCGGTTTCCGTGATCCTCTTGGCCAAGAACCGTGGCACCACATACTGCATCGTGCGTACGACCTGTAGCAGTTGTCCCTCGCGCGGCCCATCTGCCTGCGCGGAGCGCCGCGGCGCGCAGAAGTCGAAGGCATAGCGAGGCTGTTCCGGCCTTGGTACAAAGTTACCAATTCCTTGAGACACTACCGATCCTAGCTCGGCTATCCTAGGATCATTAGAGGTCAAGAGCTTGACCTCCGTTGCTGCATCGCCAAGACCATGATGCAGCATGAGCAACCAGACAAAAGTGAGGAGCTCCCCTCCTCTGGCAAGCTGCCGCGCATGTAGCTCGGCGCTGCACTTCCCGGCCGCGTAGACAAGCAGCCTCGTCCACACTTCCCTGATGTCCTCCAGTGATTGCTTCAAATCTCCCACATTTTCTAGACCAGGTTCGAAGGGACAGGCCGATTCTGGCTCCACCTCTTTAAACAACGCCTTTGCTGCCTCTTCCAGGATCTTTAACCTGCCACAGGTTTTCTTCTTTTTATTAGTTTCCGGTCCAATTTTTCCATCATCTACACTAACGTCGACAGGGACCATGGAAGGATTCGCCCCCGTGAGGTGCCACATGTAGTTTGATAGCTTTTCACATTGTTCCTTGAGTACCATCACATCATCTCCATGATTTGATTTGTCCGAAGTTTTGAAGTGCCTACTTATGTGCAAGTCTGTGTATATATGTAGGCGGTAGATGGCGTGCCTAAGGGGCAGGCATAGTGTGTAGTTCAATCTCGGTCCAAGCCGCCGTAGCCGATTGAACCGCTCCTCTGCCGACTTGTCAAACCATTCCACAAAATACTTGGCAATCCCCTGGGCCTCAACACGCTGATGGTACTTTAGGTTCTTCCATTGCTTCCCCAATCTTAGTGCATTGATGACCATACATGCCACTTTGGATGTAGAGGCATGCAAGATGTTGTGATCTGCAGCGTTATACTGTCCTATGGAATAATTAGACGACAGCCACTGCATCTTGTTGCATTGGAGGATAGATGACTTCATGTGAGACAGGGCTTTGCTGCTTCTGGAAAGAATTCGAAGAAAGGCACCCTCCTCCTTCAAATGCACTCTTGTCCACGGCGATGCTATCTCCATAGCAATAGAACAGGCTTCTATAAAGATGGCCCCAACGAATAAGGTATAGCTGATCACTGTATTGGCCCTATTGTTGGCATTGTGGGGCCTCCTCTCCGCTTGCAGGAAGAGGACAAAAGCAAGTACCATGGAGATCTGGGCAGCACGCCGAAGTAGGCGTCCAGATCGTCTCTGCAGCACCATGGCCTTAGTGTACAGGAGATCGAACATCATGCCAAGCTCCATCTCTATGATCTTGAGCTTCTCTTCTGCTTCTCCATGTGTCTTGAAGTACTTTTCAAAGCATTGTTTAGCTTCACTTCCCAGCTGGAGAATGGTTCGCCCAACAAACAATCCTTGAGAAAGATGTACAATTTGAAGAGCATACAATGCCGTGGCCCTGCTAGAATAGATATCATCCGGATTGGTTTCTTCTTGTGGCTGCTCTTCTGTAGGCATCATGTTCTTCAAACTTGATATCCCAAGGCCATCTCGGCTCCCAATTCTCAGCGCCCATATCCTCTCTCCGTACTTTATTATTCCAGCGACAAATACGAATGCTGCTGGAATTACTACATCCGAATTGATTCTGTGTATTGATTTCGAGAAGACATATATGGCTAGAGTCGCTTGGACTACGAGATTCAGCAAGTGCCTCAGCCATAGATTATTGTCCTCGAGAGAATAAGCAGTGATGGAATCCTGACCACCAAGGTGCACAAGGAGAAAAGGCACCCAAATCAAAGGAGATGCGTCCCCAAAGGAATGCCTTCCTAATCTGTATTTCTCCTCGTACTGCGAGAAGAGGCCAAGGGCATAAACAGCAACAAAATCCGCCGCGACGTAAGCCAACCATATTGAAACCCTAAGCAGCCCATTGATGCTCCGGAGTCGGAGGCGTCCAGTGAGTAAGAGGAAGACTTGTATCACAAAACTAAGGACAACCATCAACTGAATTTCCCACTCCTTCCACACTTGATGTAAGTTTGCTAATGTTGGTTTGCTATCGTGGCTTATAGCAAATGCTGTTTTAATGCCACCTGCTGGTTTGAAGCAAAATGTAAGAGCGGGCTCTGCATTAGCAAAACCAAATTCTACACGAATTTAACTAATAATGCAATTTGTGTAGTAAATTCTAATTATAGGTTATGTGGTGAGTATGAAACTTCATTGTTTCAATACATCTCCCCCTGAGCCCAACATTATTTCTAGATTATATATGTTATTTTACTTCCGCTTCTATATTTATATAATTTTTTATTGCATAAATATTTTCTATAGACTAATATGTTATTTTACTTCCGCTTCTATATTTATATAATTTTTTATTGCATAAATATTTTCTATATTGAGTCTATGCACATTCTTTTTTAATTAATTGCAAACGTGCCTACATGGCTAACTATATGATTCTTCAAGAAAACAAATTAGACTTGCATAACTTCGTGTTATGTATGATCTCAAATACAAGGCATACTTCTTACAAATTTACTACTATTGTAAAATCATGATGTCATATTGGGAGATAAATTTTAATTAGCTAAAATAACTTTCAGAGTTACATAGCATTTATTCTAGAAATTACATGTGGTGTTAGGCTTGAAACCCGTATTTAAATTTCTTCAAGAAATAATGGACTTCATGTCACCTCCTACACTATTTATGCAATTGCTACAAACATGTTTCATTTGTTGAAATGCATGAAATAAGTGTAAAATTCATTACAGTTAGTTAATCTATTCAATAGATAATTTATATATTTTTCTCATAATTTCCTTGCAACATATACCCGATTCACACAATTGCTAGGAGAAATATTTAAATATGACCTTCTCAGGAGGTAACATGTCTAAGGTTCTTCAAGATTAAAGGTAAATTTCCACTTCAGGAATTAATAGTTCAATTCAATTTTTCTTAGGAGAAATATTTAAATATGACCTTCTCATATTTAAATATTTCTCAGGATTAACATGTCTCAGGAGAAATATTTAAATATGGCCTTCTTAGGAGGTTACATGTCTAAGGTTTTTCAAGATTAAAGGTAAATTTCCACTTTAGGAATTAGTAGTTCAAATTTTCAAAATTATATCAACTAAACATACTAGAAAAAAATTGAAATATGAGACTCAAAAGGGTTTTTAAAGTTTAGAGAACTCATATATCTAAAACCATGTTTCTATAATTAAACACACTATTGTACTGAATTTATGTGCAAATATAACAAATATGCCATAAAACACTATACAAATTTCATAAATATAAATTTACAGAAGGTGGGTGTTGACGGCCGTTAAGTACCAAATATAGCCGTCAATATTGGAAGAATTAACATCTTTTACACGCAGATTTGGTTTAGAATAATGTAGTTCCACATGTCCTTGAGATTATTTGAGTGTAGGTGAAATAAAGACAAAAGATGAAGAATATGCACTCTCATGGTGGAGAAACACAACTCAAACCAATGAGGAGGCGCCATGGGGGAAGCACATGGATCCATAGGCCCACAAGCGAGAGAGAAGAAACACACTCTCGGCCAATCAGGTGCAAGCACACGGACTGAGGGCCCCACTTCAGGGGTTAAAAAGCATAGAAACACCCAATACACCACATACCCACATGAGGACCCACCTGACAGCCACCTGGTATCCAAATGCGGTTGTGAGGGGGCCCACCATGGGTCGGCCGACCCCCTGGTTCGGCCGAACTAGGGGTGTCTCCCCTCACTTGGAGCCGCCACTTGTCCTCTCCAAGGAATATTCCTTCGGTGATCCTCTGGTGCAACCGTCTCCAAGTGACTATAAATATGAGTGGAGGGGCTCCATTCTAAGCACCACAAGTTGAAGCACTATCTCTCACTTTTAGTCTTTAGGATAGTGGAGTTAGGCTAGAGTAGGCTTTAGTTCAGGTTCAAGGTCTTCTTGGAGCTAAGGGTATGGCTCTTGTATCTTCTAGTTCTAGGATGAATTTGCTCTACTTCAAAGATACATCTTCTTTATATAATATTTGTCTTAGTCATGATATGTGTGAGTTGTATGTGTTCTTGCTATCATGTGTTGCTTGGCTTATATGCACATGAGTTAGTCATATACCCTTGCTTCGGTAGTATAGGACCTTATGCCCTCATGTGTATTAGACTTTGCTCTAGTTCATGTAGAGTATGGTTTCGTGCCATATATAGTCTTCATGATCTATGCCATGGTAGTCGGTCCGATGATATTGTATTAGATGGTTCTAGCTCAGCTCTTCAATCCGAAGGGTGGGATCCTTTAAAGGGGGTTAGACTGTTGCACATCAATGCAAGCATGGTGTTTGGACTGTTGGCCTCCATTGGATATGAGTGTTCCCCACTGTTTGGCCGGGGTAGGCTACGGGTGGTGACAGCCCCGTTGGACCCTCTGAAATCCCCCACGTTCGGGTTCACTGTAGGAGTTCTGAAATGAGTAGCAACCTCGCAAAGTGGTCACGCGTAAGTGGCGAGGGAGGCTATCTCCCCGGCTAGCCCTTGGTGCATAGGCTTAGACTGTATCATGTGTATGTTTTCCTTTCTAACATGATCTGTGCAATATATAGGAAGTACATTAGAACCTAGAGCTAACTCTTAGTCCTTCTCCCTAGCCTTATACTATCTTATCTTGAGTGTCATTCTCTTGTGTGTCACACTAACCTGCTATTATCTTTACCCTTGTTGAGCTTTGATTATCATATCAAGATATAATTCATAAGCATAGTAGAATCTCTTGACTGACCCGCATTCCTTGGATTCGATTCCCTTGGAATACTCTTAGGGGAGAGCTACGAAGATATCTATGCGCTTGCAGATTTATCTATGAACGTTAAGAAATGTCAACAGTGGGATTATGAATAATACATAAGTTTCTTAATCCTCCGCAAACAACCAACTCATCGAGATAATTCCGTCTATAAAATTCACAAAATACTCTAGATAAGGTGACTTTTGGCTACATACGGGCAGACCTCTAAAAAATCTCACATTGCCCATGCACGTTAGTGTCGGTCGGCCTGGAGCCGGTACTAACGTGGTGCGCCCAGGGAACAGTGACCGCGAAGCCATGTTAGTGCCGCTCAATAACACCAGCCGGCACTAACGTGCGTCATTTAGTGACGGCTGGTGTTATTGACGGGCACTAAATGGGCGTGTCACGTTAGTGCCGGTCAATAACACCAACCGACACTAAATGATGCACGTCAGTGCCAGCTGGTGTTATTGACCGGCACTAACATGTCCACTGCGGGTTCCTTTAAAAGGACACCACCTCCCACTCAATCATATGTGATGCATGGGGGGATGGTAAGAAAGCAACGCGCGAGGCTAGAGGTCGTGGGTTCGGATCCTTGCGGCCGCGTACACGTGACTCGTGACTTGCGACAGCGCGCGCGTGCGGGCCTCCTAGGCACGTGCAATATTTTTTTATTTTGGTTGATGCAAAAGTCGTTCAGTGACGGCTGAGGTTACTAGCCGGCACTAAACTACGCATGTTACTAACGTGCTGACACGTTAGTGCCGGCAAATTAGTGCAGGCACATCGCCTGGCACTAACATGCCCGGTAACCGACACTAATAGCTAGTTTTCCTGCTGTGGACATGACAGAATCTGATGAGGGGAGATGGAGGTGAAAAATGACATCGAGTCGAACTTCTCCATGTGTGGAATTCAGTTCGCCAATCATGTTGATAGTTAACGGAGGCGGTTGCGTTACAAAAACCGCATCTGTTAATCTATTAACGGAGACGGTGGCTTTGCTCCGCCTCCGTTAATCGATCGTCACCGCCTCCGAAAATGATGAGCATTAACAGAGACGCACTGCATTTTGCAAGTGTCTCGAAAAATGGTTTGACAGTGTCTCCTAAAATAATTATTTTAGTAGTGTGAGCCGGCCCACATGATCTATGTGGCCATATTAAGGGCAGGCAGGATGTGGGGTGCTAACCCTAGCCTGTCTACCACTCGACTCCACCAGCTGCCGGCCCTAGGATTTTGTTGGCCCTCTGGCAAACTCAACGCGACGGCCCCTCTGAAGTCTAGACGGGTGGTGCACGTTGGGCCTAGAGATTCGCCGGCTGCTGTCATCGCGATCACATCGTGAATTCATGAGTTCGCGACGCCGGCGGTCGCCGATACGATGTGAATGCCGAATGTGATCTGTCAAGTGCCGGTCGCGAGCGCTCTGCGCCTCCGCAGTCCGCTCATGCCACGCCTAACAGCTAACGATTTCGCGTCCGTTGCTAGATGCTGCCCTGACGATTCAGTTCCTCATTTTTGTTTCTTGGCCTTTTAGGCTGCGATCAGATAGACCGGTTGTATCTGTAAATATACATAATACATATTTGGGCTTGGGCCCCCACCTGGCTTGGGCCCTCGGCCGTCGCACATGGTGGCCTACCCTTAGGGCCGGCACTGGACTCCACTCCCTGACGCGTTGTAGGCCTCTGTCGGTGGTATGCTACTCCGGGCGGTGGTGAGGCTTCGAGTAGCAGCGCTCGACACGGCTACAGGCGAAGGTGGCGGAGCTCGGCGCAACGATGGCGCTTGATGCTGGTACGACCCACAACCGCGCTCGACACGGCTTTGAGCGGCAGTAGCGCTCGATGCTGTTGGCGGCGACGGGCGCAACACTACGGTGAGTTTGGCGCGGCTCAGCAGACGGCGACAGGACTGTAGGTCTCGGATATGGCACTATTGTAGAGACCATTATGATTCTTAATCGGCCATACAAACCGACCTAAAATGCCCTATTTCGTTTAAGTCATTTGAAGGGGTGCAGAATGCAGTGCTACAGTATTTTCGCTTATAATAGTCATTCTAAGCGACTCGATTCGCGTCGCTTCCAATAACTGGTCATTCCAACCGGCTCAATTTGCGCTGCTTCCAATAACTAGTCATTCTAACCAGTTCAATTCGCGTCACTTCCAATAACTAGTCAGCACGAATTGTTTCGCTTCAAAAAGTTATAACTTTTGCATACGGTCTTGGATGGAGAGAAGCTTTATATAAAATTTGTACGTTTCGACGAGATTTCCAACATTGTAGTTCAAAATATTTTGATTTGAAGTCTTTTAGATGTTCAAAACAGTTCATGTCCTCGTTCCCGCTCTTGTAACTTGAATTTCACGTTATATTTTGAATTTTGTAACTTTTGTATATGGTCTTAGATGGAGAGAAGCTTTATACAAAATGTGTATATTTTGACGAGATCTACAACTTTGTAGTTGAAAGTGTTTTTATTTGAAGTTGTTTAGATGTCTAAAACTTTAATGTTTTGTTTCCCCTTCCTGCTCTTGTGATTTGAATTTCAGATTGCTTTCAGAATTTTGTAACTTTCACAAACGGTCTTAGATGGAGAGAAGTTTTATATGAAATTTGTACGTTTCGACAAGATCTACAACTTCATAATTAAATGTTTTTTGATTTTAAGTCATTTATTTGCCCAAATAATAGATCTATGATTTAGACAATAAGGGTTAAAAGGAATATAACTCCCTTATGTGTGCAGAAAAGGCCGTCTAGATGAGATGGTAAGGAAGGATAGCGCGAGAATGGAGGTCGTGAGTTCGAAGGCAGGGCACCACACGCGCGCATATTTCGCGTGAAATACGGGTGACTTGTGACGAGCGACTGCGACCGTAGCTCGGGGGTGGCCTCCTAGGCTAAAAAAATATACCTTTGCCATTTTTATTTGCGATTTCCTATTTTTAGTCATTCTAAGCGGCGCGAATCACACCGATTAGAATAACTGTAAAATGAATCGGTCTGAAATAACCGCTTCGGATGATCATCTCATTCTAATCGGCTAAAGAGAAACGGTGAGAAAAAACTGCTTCAGATGAAGTTTTCGTGCCCCTTAGGTTAATGGTTCTGCATTAATGTGGACGCATAGGCCTTGGGGTTCAGGTTAGGATTAGGTTTAGAGTTTGCAGACCAATTTTCTTTTTTAAAATCAATATGCAAGTTTGATTGTATGATTTGGCTGCCTTTCTTCGTGTCGGCAGCATTGTACCCTGAGGAATCGCCAGGCTACTGATCTGGTGAAAATTTCATCCCTGTTCTTCCATTGAGTGAGTACAATAATTGCAGTGAGATAAGAATTAATCTGGCGGAAAACTAGGCTTGTTCATGCATAGATAAATATGTATCTATCAGAACCAATTGATGAAATAGATCAAAACCAAACTTTCAAAAGAAGATATACCTTCTGGTTTTGTGTAGTGGAAAACGAAGGCTGCCGCGTAGGACAGTTCATCCTAGCCCTGGGAGCTGTCAGCGTGACGTTGAGTTGGTGCAAACCCGAAAGCAGATGACATTGAGCCCGTGTTTAGTTGATGAAAAGTTTTCGGTGAAAAGATTTCGGGTATTGATTTTACCAATTTAGAAGTAGTAAATGTGGACGAAAAAGGTGAAAAGTTATATGGATAGGTTGGAAATCTCGAGACAAATCTAACGATGGTAATTAGAGGGTAATTAATCCATAATTAGCGTACGGTACTGTAGCATTACTATTGCAAATTATGGATTAAGTAGGCTCATTAGATTCGTCTCGCGATTTACAGCCCATCCATATAACTTTTCACCTTTTTCGTCTACATTTTATATTTCATGAATCTAAGATTCTCCTTTGATGTGATGGGTGAAAAGATTTCGGGTGGGAACTAAACAAGGGCTGAGGTTCGCAGCGTCATCGAAGTTGATGTAGGTGTACTGGCCTGCGTTGGTGTACGGTCGTTGACTTGAAGTCGATGATGATGTACAACCGTCAATGATGAATTGCTTCAACTCTAGCGATGTTATGTAGAGCAGTGTGCTGATAACGTGTTGCAAAATACTTCGTCAATGGTTGGATCTTCTCCATCTCACGTGTCTCACGATAAGCACACAAGAACAAGTATGAAGTAGACAAGAGGCAATGTAGCTGAAGCTTCTCTTTATTACTCAAATCGATATCTTATATTAGTGTGCTCCTCCAATATATATATCCGAACTGAGCTTAGAATTTTGATAAGAGCCCACAAGCAACCGGCCAAGGATAGGACTTCTAGTCCTCGTTTTTCTTGTGTTGGACAATCTAGTTGTTTTATAACCGGACAAGTTTGTATTCTTTCTAACCCACTTCCCTATATTTTATACCTGCAACTTGACTAACGATTTAATAGTATGGGCTCTAGGTTGCAAAAATATTACATTTGGGTGCAAACACAAAAAAAAATCTTATCTGCATATTTAAATAGCATGATTTAGTTTATACTTTGGGCAAATTAGTGGAGAGCATTGGTTAAGGATTTTAAGTTTCTCTAATTCACCTCCTCCTCTCTTAGGGTATACCTGCACTGATTCCTTTCAGACTAGTATTTTTTTTAGAGTGGGGGAGCTTCCAGTCCAACAAAAAAATAATGAGGCGCACCTAAAAATCGTTTCTTTAGTAGTGCTGGTTTGGCACGTTTTACGGTTTAGATTTTAACCCATTATATTTTTATGTGTACCAGCTGGATGGAGACTTTTTGGTTGGGGAATTGCCAGGAGTAGTGCGAGAGTTGCTTGTTTGCGCGGCTGCCCGGAGGGCACCGTGTGGCCATGCATCCGTCGAAAACCAACGAGTAAACCCCTCTCCCCTTGCACGCTCTGGCACCCCACACGCTAAAAAATCTATTCAGAAAAAAATTTGAGAAAAATATTTGAAGAAAATTTTTGCAGCAAATAAGACGAAAAATTTGTCAATGAAAAATTATCAAAAAATATTTTGCAACAAAATTTTCTAAAAAAAGAAAAATAAAAAAATTACCTGGCTGGCAGCGTCCCAAAAAAAAGTAAATGGCTGGAAGCATCCTCCTCTCCAAGGAGGACAGCGCCTCCCTGGCGCCAGCTGGGGGCCACCACGCATTGACTCACTGTCGCGCCCGCCAGGGCGCCAAGTCGCCAACACCAATAAGGGTGAGCTCCACCAGAGCTCCACCACTGGTTGTGGCGGCGCACCCGGCCTAATAATTATATTGTGCAAGGCAATCAAATTCTCGCTAGCTTCGCCACCGTGCATAGGGTTAGGGTCTGGAGCAATGTTTTAAATAGCCGGCTATACCTTCCGCTATAGCCTCTAAAAAGGGCAATCGCTATGGCACTTAGCCCGTTATAGCCGGCTATAGCCCGCTAAACGCGTTTTGTCAGCCCTGTCGCTAAACGTCTTAGCCCGTTATTTAAAATCATGGTCTGGAGTCAGGGTGATGCTTTGCTCAATATAATCCCACCCTTTTTGCTCCTTGGGGCATAATACTTTAGGTTGAATATATGAAAAAACAACCACTGTACCTAACTGGTGGACAACCAGTGATGGGCGGACCGTCTAGCTGGAAATTGATTTTGTTAATTCTTTTCGTTCTAGTTATATCGCTCAGTTTGAGTGACAGCGGACTCAGTTTGACTGACTATATACGAATATGATGTACTGCACTTGCTTTGTTTCGTAGAAAAAAAAGAGGGTAGATGAGCTGGTTTAATTTCTAAGGAAAAGTATACATGAAAATAAACTACTCCCTCCGTTTTAAAATGTGTAGTTGTTTTGGCTTTTGAAGGTTTATAGATTTGGCTATGCACTTAGATATAACGTATGTCTAGATGCATAACAAAAGCTATGAACTTAGAAAAGCCAAAACGACCTTACATTTTGGGACAGAGAGATACAATTAAGGCAAAGGAAATTATTCTTTTATTTCAATCCATTCCCTTAAGCTTGAATAAATCCTAATGAGAGTAGAGTAAAAGTTGTCAACCTAAAAGGAAAGAAGATTAAGGAGGGCAGGGAAATTAAAGAAAAGCTGTGGGCGTAGGTAAGGTACCTTGCATGGTTGCTCCAAGTGGCCGCATCGTCTCACACACCAGATCGAGACCAGAGCAGGGATTCTTTGCTTCTCTCCTCACTTTCCTCGCGCTGGCGCCCAGGTCACAGGTCAGTGCTGGGGTTCTGTTGCAAGCTAAGCATGGGCGAACCCAATGCAAAGGCGAGCGAGCCTGGGCGCCTGCCCGGGCTCCTTAGTAATCGTCGTCCGTAGACAGGTAGCGCCTGTTTTGATTCCCCAAGCTCAAGCAGTCAAGCTGTCAGCCCGGCAGCTTCACACCCATCCACTCGCTAGCGGCTAGCACACACGATACAAAAACCCACCTCCTCTTCAACACAATTGCTCCCTAGCTTCATATAACTGTCCAGTTCTTGGTTTCGCTGTCCTGCGTCCAAGCTACATATGTACCAAGGCTAGCTGTGGTAAATATTCTAACAAGTCTGTATAGAACTCCATCATGTTTCATCGCTCGGGATCGGCCTGCTTGGAGTTCGGAAGCCGTCACTACTACAGAAACCGTTAACCTCATCGGCCCATACGAAGCGGGTCATAACGGCCCGCTTAGTTCACGTCATTTGAAGAGGCGTGACCTGTGCCGCTTAGAATAATAAGGCCATCATACGAAGCGGTGAAACTCATGAGCCGGCTCGGATATGTAAAAAAAGCGGTGCAAAATAGCCCGATTAGAATGATTGTTTATCATAAACGGTGCATTATATGCCAGATAGAATATTCATTTACCGAAGCGGTTTTAATTTGACCCGATTGCTTTAGACCCGATTGCTTTAGAAATTTAAAATGTATATATATTGGAAGTTGAAGCGCGGACGTGTTCATCTTGCGATACAAGTTGAAGCAGGCGTGCGCGTGAGAAACCGATCGAGGATCTTCTTCAGCTTGCGATATAAGTTGATCGCAATCTCTCTCTCTTCTCCTTTGCCTATAAAAATAAAGCCCCTGAGGGTCATTCTTCCTCACACCATACCCATAGACATGGTGCAAAGAATAGATCTCGTAGGCAGAAAGCTCTTGCTTCTTGACTCCACAGCCACACCTTCTTTTTCTCATCGTTAAGAGAATTCCTGTGATAGGGTTAGGTTCCTACCCCTTCTTCAGTTTGCCTTTTTGTGAAGCCAGGAGGTGTAATCGCTAGAAGAATCCTTGTGATGACCTTCACCGCGCTCTCTCGGAAGGCAACTGATCAAGGGGAGGTTAATAGGATGTTCTTTGCCCGTCGGCCAACATGAAGAAGTTGAAGCGTATCGCAAGTCCGGCACGTAGGAGAGGAGGAACTCCAGCAAATGGATCTGTCAGAGCTTTCGTAGGCACCTGACTTGTGATCAAAACAGATCCATTTGCTAGAGTTCCTGCTCTCCGTCTTTGATCGCCTTCTTGCAATCCTCTTAGGGGGGATTTATCAGCTAGCATACAGCCACCTACAAATTCCACCCACTTTCTTGTGGATTTGGAAATCAAAATGCACCCCACGAGTGAAATTCTTTGCATGGTTAGTCTTGGTGGACAGACTAAATACCAAAGTAATGCTTCAGCGAAGAAACTTTACTGTCCAGCCAAACAACAAATGCGTCTTATGCAATGACGATATGCCAGAGGACATAGCACACCTATTTTTTGAGTGTCCCTTTGCAATTGCTTGTTGGCAGAAGCTAGGAATACAATGGGACAACATCACCTCCATACATGAACGCCTGCATCGTGCAAGACTGACAGCCAACCTTCCCTTCTTCATTGAAATTTTCATGATAGCGGCCTGGGAACTCTGGAAAATCCGAAATGGTAGAATCTTCGAAGGAAAAGCAGTGCATATTAATCTTTGGACCTTGAAGTTCAAAGAACAGATCATCCTCCAACTGCATAGGGTTAAGGATGACTTTAGACCAATTGTTTTACAATGGCTAGACACAATCATGTAATGTAGTGTAGCGATCCCCCCTGCTTGTAAGTACTCTCTGAAACCCTGTAAATATCCCATTTTTATCTCTTTGAATGAAACGCTGTGGGGAACTCCCCCACAGTCTTAATTCAAAAAAGGGGGGATTTATCAGATCCGACAACGATGAACAAAATCATCGTTTGATCGGCAACAATGAACAAAATCAATCTTGTACCCTTTCTTTGTAACAATCCTTATGTAATGAACCGGTGATCAATAAAGAGTTAGATATATCATGTTTTTTCTTTTTTTACAATTTTTATGGACTCATTCTAAGCGGCGTGGTATCAGCCGCTTAGAATAATCACACCAGAGATACGTGTCCTCCAACCGCTTCATCTTGCACATACGTGTCCTCCAGCCGCTTCATCTTGCATGAGAAGTTGATAGGTGTGGGCTCTATTTGTATTCTGCTTTTTGACTCTTCGTTCATCCCCTTCCTCTATCCCCCTTCCCTTTTTGTCCATTTTATTTACAAGGAAACCACAAGAAGGCCATGGATGATGTGCGCATGTCCATGGAGGTCCGGATACGGAGGCGGTACCCTGGATTGTGGCCACGGCCACTTCCAATTTGCCGCAAGGTGGTCTCCCAACGGGTGATGTATCAGCTTCGGGTCATCCCCGGAGATCAGATTCGCGTCCTCATCGCCTAGGTTTTGCCTCGACTGGGACGACGTCAGCGCCACCAATGAGCCAATCCATTCATCACCACCAACTTCATCGTCAACTATGTCCTTGGCCATTACCGCTCCAGGATAGCAATGGCGAACGAATTCTTCAACCACACCTTATACGTGCGGCTTCCTAAAGTAGGAGACGTGGATAGGTTCCGTGGCCATAGCTGGAAATGGAGGGGCAGAAGGTGTCCTTTACTAGGGTCTTGGCGCTTGGGCTCAACAATGAGGGCTTGACCGCGTAGCTCCGCCTAAACTGCAGCCGCCTTCCCTATTCCCCATGGTAGATGCGTAGATCTGTAGATCCATAGCTGGTATTAAGGACAATGAACAATATGGAAGTTCTGTCTTCTTCATTGTTTCGTCTTCTATTTTATTTTCCTAACTGGACATTTCTTATTCTAAGCAGCGTCAGCTACACCGCTTAGAATAAGGCCTTCATTGCAGCCCATTTAGCGCTGCTTAGAATGAGGCCATCATTCTAAGAGACCCAATACACGCCGATTAGAATGAGAAGCGGATATAAATAAGCCGCACCATTCTGACAGGGACCAAATCCTATCCCTATCCTATCCACTCCGCCCGCCGCTTCCACAGTAGCAGCCCCGCCGTCGTGTCCACTGTTGTAGTGTAGCTCCGCCGCGTCCTCCTTGTACTCCGCATGGCGTCCACCCTGGACGCAATGGCCAAGACTGCGGCAGCTCAGGCGGCCACAGTAAGCCACGTTGCCGACTTCATCGCTCGCGCTGTGGTAGCCTCGGCGGCGCGGGAGTCCTTCCTACGCTCATTTGCCAGTGCGGCCACCGGATCCGCGGCCGAGTTGCGGAAAGCGGTGGCCTCCGCCGCCCTCACCGCCGCGGATCGGGTCGCCTTTGTCATGCAGCGGCAAGCTGCGATGGAGGCACGGGCTAGATCCGCAGCCACGGAGGCCGCCTTGCCTACGGATCTGGCCCGTGATTTCGCGGATCTGGTCCGCGACTTCTCCACCAGGCGCCGCTGCCTCCACTTCGACCATGACCTCCGCCTGGATGGTAGAGGCGATGGTGGTGCCGCCGGGATGAGCTCCTCCATTGCAATAGCGGTGTAATCCGACGATATAAGCGCCGTGGGATTACATTTTTTTGTCGAAATGAACGAATTGCACATTTTGGTCCGTTTAGCTAGGCACTGTCGTTCCTTACTTATGCTTACCACTAGCTAGTTATGTGAGATGAACTGTATGTTCAATTTTTGATTTATTTGTGTTATATCTGCACTACTATGTATATGTAAATTAGACTCTCTAGTGATGAAGTCATAGTGCTATCAAGTGAACTCTTGATGAAGTCTCCATCTAGTTATGAACTGTTAAGTGATGAACTGAATTATATATTGATCTTGAATGGGTACCAATCAGCTAGATTCTGTGTTTATTGTGAACGTCTAGCACGTACACGTTCACATTCTGTTGAATGTGAATCTGTTGTGTGTGCAATTCGTTCATAACAATTCATATATAACTAGCTCGTATTCATTCGAGATCAATTGACT
Source organism: Urochloa ruziziensis (assembly GCA_015476505.1). Taxonomy (NCBI): domain Eukaryota; kingdom Viridiplantae; phylum Streptophyta; class Magnoliopsida; order Poales; family Poaceae; genus Urochloa; species Urochloa ruziziensis. The sequence continues at coordinate 6,767,702 of CM027124.1, read as the reverse complement.
GAAACAAACGCGGTTTTTTAACGTGCGTGCCATCATCCTAACCGGCGTTAACTAAACTGGTAGAAATAGGTTAATAAAACTACGCGGTGCTTAACGAACCGATTAGTACACGTAGTCAAACGCTCCGGTGCTAAACAAACTGATTCGAATAAGAAGTCATTCTAAGCGGTGCGCAGCACGCTGGCACGTTTAATAAGTCATTGGAAGCGGTGCGGTTAAATAACCGCTTAGGATGACCCCCTTATTGGCATCGGAAAAAGGGAAGTGGCGTCGACGCCGACGCGGATGAGGTTTTTGCGCCGCATAGGTTAATGGTTTCTGCAGTAGTGCGTCCACCAAAGTTGGTTATGAAACATGTAGGGAGAGAGCAGAATATAGTTGTGCATGCGCTCACTCATCTAACTAAACGCTTGCACGATTGTGTTGTACTAGTCCATCAACCCGTGCTCCCGCATGGGCTAAGAACTTTCAAATGTGTTGTATTATACAGTTATTTAAAAATTAGACACTACCTAATAATTAAGAATATTTACATATGACTCATTTTTAGTATTCTGGCACAGTGTTTATATAGATGTGTGCTTATCTTAGTCCAGTTGTGATTGATTTTTAGGTAGTAATTACTCTCCACATTTTATTATCCACATTCATACTTTCGTCACCTCGCATCGTGTCTTTATATTAACATGAAAATTATAATTTTTCAGCTTTTCCTCCCATACATGTATAAATGATATACATAGTGACACTTATCATGCATATATACATTAACTTAGAATAATCTCTATATCAGCAGTAATTGAAATAAGTAATTTGCAATCATATATTGGTTTACCAATAGACATTTCAAGTTTTGATGTTTACTTGAAGTAACTTTAAATAACGATTTATGTGGTTAAGTGAGATACAATTTTTGAAAAGTATTTTAAGTTATTTTTTATAATAATATGAATGGATAATTTAGATAACGACTATGTGGTTAGCATATATTTTTTCGATAATGGAAGAGGTGGGTGATTTAGATATAGGTTTAGTGATTTATGTTAGAACATTTTTATAATGATAATGGTTGGTAATTTTTTTGAAAATATAATACACTAATAGCTATGATTATTAGAGTTTACATGATTGATATCATGACATTTTTATGAATCTGAAAAATTCTAGAATTTGTTTTCTACATGCAAATAGCTAGCAATCAAATAATAATATGAATGGACAATTTAGATAACTCTTATGTGGTTAGTATATATATTTTTGATAATGGAAGAGGTGTATATATATTTTTGATAATGGAAGAGGTGTGATTTAGATATAGGTTTAGTGATTTATGTTAGAACATTTTTATAATGATAGTGGTTGGTAATTTTTTTTGAAAATATAATACACTAATAGCTATGATTATTAGAGTTTACATGATTGATATCATGACATTTTTTATGAATCTGAAAAATTCTAGAATTTGTTTTCTACATGCAAATAGCTAGCAATCAAATAATAATATGAATGGATAATTTAGATAACTCTTATGTGGTTAGTATATATATTTTTGATAATGGAAGAGGTGGGTGATTTAGATATAGGTATAGTGATTTATGTTAGAACATTTTTATAATGATAGTGGTTGGTAATTTTTTTGAAAATAGAATACACTAATAGATATGATTATTAGAGTTTACATGATTGATATCACGACATTTTTTATGAATGTGAAAAATTCTAGAATTTGTTTTCTACATGCAAATAGCTAGCAATCAAATTTGTTACCTCGAGCTCTATAGTTATTTAGATATGTACGTATTATTATCATCCTGATTGTGATAGACTTTTTTTTCACTTTGTACCACGATGAGCGTTTAAATTTGTTTAATGAATTATAAATCTTTAACATTAAAATCTATATTCCCATCATTTTTTTCATATATCTATAAATACTGATGCAAAACATGCATATATACATTAATTGTTATTTTATATAGTAAAAGGTAAGAAATAGATAATTTAGAATCATATATATATATTTCTATTTTAAGATAATTGTTAGTGACACACTCCCTCCGTCTCGGTTTACTCGCTTGTCTGCGCTTTAAAAAGAAATTCCACAATAATGGGCTCGATGGGAGCAGCCGGACTGCTGTTGGCTGCACGTGAACATAAAAAAAATGCAAAACGCTGGCTGCTTCTCATCCACACACGGCGCCAAACACAATAGAAAAAAGGTGCTGGAAGCTTCTGTAATTTCGTAGCACCAGCCAGGTGTTTTGTTGTTGATGGCTTTGTGTGTTTCTCAAAAAAATTTGTACACATTTGTTTATTTTTATTGTGCTAGACCGGTACATGTAATCGTGATCGGTATCCATCCTGTATATATCAGGCCCTTCTTTTTAAGGGCAGTTTGGTAATTTCATAGCTTTCTTAAGTTGCTCCCTCCTATCATAGACATGTAAATAAATTGGGACGGAGGGAGTAGATTTGGATTCAAATTTAGAGTTAACTAATATTATTTTTAATAATAGTATATGTGGGTGATTTAGATGTAAATTTAAAATGTTATTAAAGTTATTTTTATAATAGTGATGGGTAACTTAGATGCAAATTTAGGCATAATTTAGATGAAGATTAGAAGGTTATTTTAGTTTATTTTGTATAATGATAGAGGTTTGTAATTTAGGTATAGATTGGAAGGTTGCTTTAGGCTATTTTTGTAATGTCAGGGGTGGGTATTTTCTTTGAGAACATAATTACTTTTTTTTTTGAAACACAGTACGGACACATACGCTCACAAACGCACGCGCACTTAACCCTATGAATATAGGCACGCAACCCTACCCCTATGAGCACCTCCGAGAGACTGAGCTGGCTAATCCTCGAGATTGACAAAGTCACCACTGGCACCTCGCTGTCGACGGGCACATCTCCTACCACTGAAAGAATAGCGTCGGTTAAATTATGGAATAAATCTAGGAAAATACCCTACCTCTATGAGCACCTCGGAGAGACTGAGCAGGCTAATCCTCGAGATTGATAAAGTCACCACTGGTTCCACCACAAGGAACCTTGCCAGCTGAGCTAAGCTCAGTTCGTGAGAACATAATAACTTAATAGATCCAATAGCTATAATGAAATAAGCTATCGAACTGATGGCTATGAAGATTATAAGTTACTTTATTATATTTTCATAATGGCGGTTACACTATTTTATGATGGTAGATGTGGATATCTTTTTCTAAAAACATAATAGATCAACTCATGGATGGTCGGATGTTGGTGTTTCTATAAGAACTTTTAAAATTTATCTTTTTCTTAACGTTTTTCAAGAGAATTAACATCGAGTCTAAAAAGTTAGCAATAGCTAGTAAGATTGCCGATCTACCTTCAATCGCTATATTGTAAACTTATCTTGGTATAGAAATCTTGTTCATTTTGGCACTTCATTCACAAAAGGTGTGTTTATCTATATATGTGCTTTTCTATAGAAAATGCATCCCAAACATTCGATTCTATTTATCACTAGCGGAACACCTTTCGCTAAACTTCATCTAAGATCGTCGGCAAAAGAGGTACCAATCCTTCTTTTTTAGTTGTATTAACCAAAGATCCTTTGAGATAGATTTTTCTATGATTTAAATATATGAAAGAGATCAAGGAGAGAGAGATTAAATTATTAAATGTAACCGGTAGATAGTTATACGAGAAACATGAAAGAGATATTAAACTAATAAATGATTCTTGATGAACATAGTGTTTTACATGTGGCCGATTGTTATAAGGCAAATACTCTTTTTAGTTAAAGACTTGAAGTAGCCAATAATTTTTTATTTTTCTTTTGTTGCCGCCGGGAAAGATTAAACGTGCACAATGCAAGATATTAATTATATTTATTAAGCAATGAGATTTAACTATTTAATTTGACCCGTAGGATAGTAAAGACTTATTTTTTTCGTAGTGGCATTGGTGGTAGATAACTAGATATAGGGAGTTAGTATAGATTAATTATTTATAATGGCATTGGTGGCTAATTTTACAGAGTGCACCTAGGATACTAGGTGGCTTCACGTGAGGGGTTCAAAATCTTTTCTTTATATTAGAGTGTCCACCTAGGATCATATGTGGCTTCAAAAGAAGCCTTCAATTAGTAATAATAAGATGGCATGAGCATGTGCCAATGTGTGTCGAGCAATTGGTTTCTCAGAGTTGTAATGATACATGAAAAAAGTCTAAATAATCTCTCAAACTATGGAGTCTCGACCACTCCACCCCGTAAAATACAAAAGTATTCTACCCCTAAAGTTCCTAAAACCGTTCAAATAGCACCCCTAGAGCGACCGTTCAAATAGCACCCCCAGAGCGGTTTCACAGATGGTTGTTGCTGATGTGGACAACGACATGGACATGGCTCACATGTCAGACACACACACTCTCTTCCCTCTCCCTCCCCACCGCATCATTCTCTATCGATTCCCGCCGGCGCTCCTCGCATCACATCTCTCTGTCCTCGTCCTCTCCCTCTCTGTCCACAGCTGCCGCGTGGTCCACGCGCACCTGTAGCCAGCCAGTAGAAATTCAATCCAAATCCGCAGCTGCAAATTCCAAGTAATAATTTCAATCCGCTCCATCTCCAATTGGAGCTACCACAAGCCGTCTCCACTCTCCACTCCAAATCCAAGCGCCAATTTCAATTCTTTCTTTTCCTCCTTTGTTCCAGCGCCAAATATTCAATCGAAGCCTGGCTGTAACATCTTCCATCTCCTCTGCTCTTGCTTTCCAATCCAACGACGGCAACAACAGGCCAACAACCGTGAACAACTCCTAGACCGCAATGCGTACGTGATTCCCGATCGTCCAAAGAAGGGTGCGGCTGTGGCGTGTGGTAGTAACAGGCAGGCAGCCCGTCAGCTCCTGCCGTGCCGTCAGAAAGGGGAGTGGGGAGGTGAAGGTGACTGACGGAGGCCGCATCGTGGTGCTCCTCGGCAGCTGAGCGGCGATGGAGGCTCGGGCCAGGACGGGGTCCGGTACGTACGTAGGGGAGAGAGGAGAGAGGTGGGAGAAAGAGATGACATGTGGGTCCCGGATGTAATAGAGAGAGGAAGTGAGAAGAAAGGTGCACACAGCTTGGCATGTGGGCCATTGCCACGTTGCCGTCCACGTTAGCCGCCACCGTGGCAAAACCACCCCTAAAACCACTTAGGTTAGTTAAACGGTATTGTATACTTGAGTGGGTTAAATAACCGGTCTTAAAGGTTAAGGGTGGACTACATGACCCTTCATACTTCTCCTTGTGCCCAATCTCCTCGCAGCTAGCGCTAGCTCGCCTCCGGCTGCCCAAATCCGCCCAAAGTGATGACGATATCCCTAGCATCAACACCACTATTATAATGAATAAAGCATGCAACCAATATTGTGATTCCATTACACGAAAATGGGTTAAACAATTAGAGAACGAAATTTATTCTCAGGTGAACTCTAATTTTATTTCAATTAATCATAATATTTCAAATCATTCTATGCTTTCAAGTTCCTGTTTTATTATTTTTATTAGAAATGATGGTATGTACACAAGAGCATGGGACGATGATGGTTTTTGTCCTCCAACAATGTGGTGATCAGCTGGTTTGATGAGAGCACATTGAAGTACAGATCTTAAAGAAATAACGATTGGTGAAGGCTATCTAAAATATCAATTACTATTTTCTATCTAAAATTATTATACCACATCCTACATGCTAAGTATTGCAGGAATTAGACGCTTGAGCGTGCTAGAGAGAATAATGTGAAAAAAAGAATGTAATGAGGGTGGACTACATCATCCCCTCAACTATAAAACCGGATGTTTAACTCATTTTAACTTTCCAAAACCGTTTAAAACAGCCCTGAGGTTGTTTTGTATGTTGCTTTTGACATGCAGGCACGCTGAGCTGGACAAACGCTAATGTGGATCATTTGACATGTGGATCCCAATTGTAAGTGGGCAGGTGAGGCAGTCCTCTTCTCCCGCCTCCCTCTCCCATGGCCGCTCCCCTCGTCCTGCTTGTTGTCCTTGAGCAGCGGCTCCACCCCGTCCGCCTAGCCCGCACAAATCACGCCTTGCTCAGCCACACCCCAATGCGGAACCTGCGCAAGCCGTCATCCTCCACTTACGACACTGTGGGCACCGGTTCGCTCATCTTGCCGCTTTCGCCTCAATTGCCGAGGCCATCGACCATCCGAGGCGATGCGGGGCACATGGGAGCGGTGCCATGTGATTTTTGCCATAGTTGGAGGTTGAAATTCAGACTTTTACCATAGTTGGAGGATAAAAGTTAGACTTTTACCATAGATGTAATTGTAAGTTAAAAAGCCTCACAAAACATAACTAGAACTAAGCTCAATAGAGGACCTTTTTTTAACGAAATTTGTCTGTTGCTAAAGTTATTGGCCTGACTTGGCATGACTAGTCATCCACTCCATGCTAGAGCAAAACTATGTTCGGGAGCACTGTATATGCATGCTTGACCAAATCCGAGTGTAACCTTATTTTTTATCTTCTTCCTTATTAACATTCTATATTTAGTCTGATTGAGTGTTCAAGAAAGGTAAATATAAGATTGCACCGTTAAAGACCAATAAAAAAAGAAAATATTTTGCCATCAAGCGAAATCACAAGCATGGCCTACTTGATGCATTCGATCCAAGAATTACAATACTCCACTTTTTTGCACCGGCCGAAAACTTCACCTATACATACATTATAGGTTCCCTGTGTCAAGAAAACACACATAGCCTTCAGCCTTTCACCATCTCTCATCATCGCTAGAAAGAAAAAATAATAAAGACAGCATCAATCACCAAGGAGAAACATGATGAGAGCAACAACCAGAACTACCCTGGCCCTTGCAACACTACTGCTCTCCCTCACCGCCGGCGATGCCTGCGCCAACGTGCCCCTGATGCGGTGGACGGACGCGTGCTTCAAGGCGTGCCGGCCGCCGCTGTACAGCCTCTGCCAGGAGACGCTGCGGCAAGCGCCAGGCGTCGCCGAGCTCACGGCCTACGTTGTCCTGGCGGCGCGGCTCGCCAAGAGCTCCTACGACGACACGGTGGGCCGCGCCGAGCGGCTGATCGCGACGGGGTCCGTCCCCGGCGACCAGCGGCAGGCCTACCAGCAGTGCATCGACAGGTACGCCACGGCGCGCATCGGGATGGTGGCCGTGACGAACGAGCTGGTCAACTGTGACTTCGCAAACGCCGGGAAGGAGCTCGCCGACGCGGCGGCCGCCATGGTGGCCTGTGGGAGAGGGCTGTCGCCGGGAACGCCGCTCGTCGCCATGAACGCGGCTGATCGTGACCTCACCATGGTCGTGTCCGAGTTGGGCGCGTTGCTCGTTGGCAAGTAGCGAGCTAGAGCTTCTAGTTGATGCTACTGTGTTTACGTTCTTCCGATTTGAACTGCAGTTTGTTCGTTGAAGTTGTCATGTGATTCCTGTTGGAGAAACTAGCTAGCCAGAGAATTAACAGGATAGTATCTCTTTCAGTTCTTACTGAAAAATTGTGACCTTTCCGACAGAAACAAGAGCACAAGACATAGCCACGATCAAATTGAGATTGCTAGGTACATGGTGCTGGTTGTGCCGGCTGTAGTTCTGTTTAGCTTATTTATGTAATAAGCTTCGTGCTGAGATTATGATGTAAAAGACTTGATTGTGTGCGGTCGTAGAGGCCGAAATTTCATCTCTTTTCTAAAAAAAATATATGGATGTTTGTCCATGCAGGATATTATATCATGGTGCAATTATTTCTATATTTTCACACCCTCTAATTAAAGAAGCGCCATCACACCAAATGGCTCCATATTTTAATGTTAGAACCCTAAAAAACCATGCCAAAGATAATTTCTAAAACTGCATTTTTAATGTTAGTACCCTAAAGTAAAGCTAAAAATGCCAAAGATAATTTCTAAAATTGTATTCTTAAAATGTTGGTACACCTATCTGGACTCTGCGCGTGCGCTGCGCTGGCCACTCACTCCCGAATATCGTGCCGGCCGCTTCGTCTACGGGTGTCTCTAGGCCCATGCCTCTACACCCCTATGCCCTCCCAAATTTCCCACACTGTCTCTTGTAGTGCGGATTGCCCAGCTTCCAAATGTTTTATTTTTTTCTTGATTTGTGTTCAAAATGTTTAAATCAACTTAAAATAATAAGAAATTCAAGAAAACTAATTTTGTGCTGAACATTTTCAATTAAGTATAAATTTCTAATCCAATCCAAAAGTTTTTCATTGAGCTTAAATTATGTACATCAGTTTGGTTTCCTAATGTGTTAAATTTTTGCACTCTAAAATTTTGATAGATGAACATTATTGCTCATACTAATATTGTCTGGCTTCTAAAGCTTCTCCATATCTGTACCCTCTTTTTGTCCCCGGTATAGTACGCCTCTGTAGATTGATTTTGCTGCATGGCCTGTGTCCAGATTTTTCATCCACACCGGTGGATGGCTGTTTGGGTACAGCACTGTTTAAACAAAACCTCCATCATCCCTGTCCACCTTGTTTTGAGTAATAAAACGATGGAAATATTGTATATATACGCGTGGGACTAACTCAAACATGTGCCCTAAACTTCTCCACAATCGGACCAATAAAAAAAGTTAAGGTTTGATTATGTGAAAAATGATATTACGATGTGTGGAAAAAACCCATGCACCACCCTTGTTATTGCTGGGCGGAGGAAATACTCCGATAGCACCATTCATGGCCAATAAAAAAAATAAGGTTTATGATTATGTGGAATCAAACCTTGTATTGTTTGTTGTATTTTTAGAAAACAGGTCCGCTGCATTGTTATTGCAAATCTACCAATTAAAAAACCCACCCTATATATATCAGCTTCACCGTGGTAAAGAAAATAACACTTAGCAGGTTCACTATTTTAAGAAGAACAATCAAAACAAACACACACAAAAACACGTCCATCACCACTCACCAGAGCGCGCGAGACATGGAGAGAGCCATGACCTTAGTCGTCCTTACAACAACCCTAGCTGCCCTGTTCGTCACCGGTACCGACGCCTGCGACAACATCCCATCACTAACATGGAACATGACATGCTCCATGGCGTGCAAGACGCCACAGCTCTTCGACGTCTGCAAGGAGACTCTCAAGGACGAGCCCTACATCTCGGCGATGACCGTGTACGCCTCCGTGGCGGCGAAGCGCACCACGAAGGCGTACGACGACACCGTGTACAAGATGGCGGACATCGTGGCGACGGGGGTCCCCGGCGAGGAGCGGGACGCGTACCTGAGCTGCACGAACAGGTACGCCACGGCGAGGATCCAGATGGAGGCGGCGATCGCCGACATGGACGGCTGCCACTTCGAGCGCACCACGCAGGAGTACGACGAGGCCGTGGCGGCCGTTAAGACTTGCGGGGAGAAGCTGAAGGCCGGGTGGCCGCTCGTGGCAGCGGTCGCCGCAGACCTTGATGTGACCACGGTCGCGGCCAATTTGGGGGCATTGGTCATTGCTAGGAGTAGCTCGAAGAAGCCATAGTTTGAATTATTGTTTTCCGTGCGTAGCAGCTTAGCTAGTCATTGCTTGAGGTTTGCTAGTTAGGCAAGTTTTGTTGTCTGAGTGCCATAAACACGTGCGATTAAAAAAAAAAATCTTTTGCACCGTACTATACTATGCAATTAGCACTTGAACAATAAGAAGAGGTGATGTCATCCCAGACATACGCAAGAAAGTCTGAAAAATATTATAAATTTAAACTGATTGATTATTCTAATTAAATTTCAATAATGCCAGCATATTTAATAGGACAACAGTTGATTATATTTTGAATGATATTTTAAGTAATATTCTAAATAAAGGAAAATATTTTTTTATAAAGCCCGAACAAATTTAGGATTAAATTGTTCTAGCTCTAGACAAAATGGTTCCATAAACATATGAATATACCACAAAATATATTTTTAAATAGTAGAATAATATAAAATATATTACAATGCAATAGACTATTCTTTAATGGCAAGGCTCCAAATATTTGTTTCTGTTTGTATACTTTGGTACAATAATCCCTCCTTAAACTAACTAGACGAACAGGGTGGAGGGGCTCAAGGCTCAAGCCCCCTCTACCTCCCCCACCAACAATGCATAGTCATAAACACGTGCGATTATGAAAATTTATCTTTTGTAGCCTACTATGCAACTAGCACGGGAACAATAAGCAGAGCAGATGTCATCCCAGCCATACGCAAGGAAGTTTGAAAAATATTATAAATTTAAACTGATTATCCTAATTAAATACTCATTAGAGGCTCCTTTTGAAGCCTCCACATGAAACCACCTAGGATCATAGGTGGACACTTTAGGAAAAGAGAGAATTCAAAGGAGCCTCCACATTAAGCCACCTATGATTCTAGGTGGACACTCTAAAAAAGAGAGTAAAATTACCCACCAATGCCATTATGAAAATTAAAAAAAATAACCCCCTATATATATGTCTAAATTACACACATTTGCCACCAAAGAAAAAATAAGTATATAGATCATCCGTTGGATCTTTTTAATTAAAATAATTACCCACCTTGCCATTATAAAACAATTAATGTTAAAAATCCTCTAAAATTTTACTCTAAATTACTCCACCTACCGTAACAAAAAAATAATCTGAAGAACCTTGGTCATCAATCGATGGACTTCTCTCTCCTCCAGCTAGCCCTCTAAACCTACACCAACTATTTTAGGATGAGCTCTTGCTCATCTCTAACACCAAGATGAGCTATGCCCCCCCCCCCCCCCCCCCCCCCCCCCCCCCCCCAACTCCTGGATAGAACATGCAGCGGTAGACATCTGGTGGCTTGATGCATGTGAGAGTACCATATATTGCCATTGGTTTACGTTGGCGAAGAGGACTATACCGACAAGACATAAGGTCTCTTGGAGCTGCGTAATCAACATAAACAAGATCAAAAGATGACGGTATGGGAGAATGAGATGGTGGCAGTATAGTGCATCTCAACGGAGCCTTATTGGAGCATCTCCAACAGTTCCCTATCCTCTTTCCCCTTTCCACTTTTCAGCCATACAGGGGAATCTGAGGCAAAAATCCATCTCCAACAGTTCTCCTTTCTCTTTTTTCTCCTCCCTCTCCCCTTTCTTTTCTCAATCTGCCTCCTCCTCCTCTCCACCACACGATTTGCACACACAGAAGCACTCCTGGCCGCCCGATCCGGCCTGGCCACATGCCCACGCCGCCGGCACGGGTGCACGCCGCCACGGGGAGCCCCGGCCGCCGCCGGCACGCCCCGGCAACGCGCTGCCGCGGAGGCCCACCCCTGGGCCCGGCCGCCGCCAACGAAGGGAGCCCCGGCCACACGCCGTCGCGGGGAGCCCCGGCCGCCGCCGTGAGGGCCCGCGCCTAGGTTCGGCCGCCGCTGCCGCGGGGAGGCCCAGCCACGTGCCGCCGAAGCGAGGCCGTCCCTGAACGCGGTCGCAAGGGAGGGTGCCGGCATGGAACTGGAAGAGATGAAGGAAGAAGATAAGTTTCTAGCCAATGACAGGTGGGCCCCATGAGTCAGGATGTAGGCAAGTTGTTTTTACTAATTTTTTACAATACTAAAAAACTTCACATTCGTCCGTGTTAGTACCGATCGCTGTAGAACCGGTAGTAGCACACGCAGTTAGTACCGGTTCTTACATTACTGAAAAACTTCACATTCGTCCGTGTTCGTAGTACCGATCGTTGCAGAACCGGTACTAGCAGACACAGTTAGTACTGGTTCCGCAGTACAATGCCAACAGGGGCACTTTAGTACCGGCTCTAATATGACCCGGTACTAACGTGCGCAACCGACACCGGGAGTAATGGTGCCCAAGACGTTTAGTATCGGTTGGTGGTACCAACTAGTACTAAATGACGCCTAGGACATTTAGTACCGGCTACTTGCTCTAACTGACACTAGATGGTGACATTTAGTGCCGGTTGGAGCCACAACTGGCAATAATTTGCCTTCTATATATCAGCCCCCATTGTTCCTCCCAGAATCCGAGCCAAACATTTGACCAAGCTCGGATTTTCTTCCTCCCATGGCGTGTTGGTTCTTTTAAAAATACAACTTACGATATCTACATATTTACTATAAATGTATTTAATAGCATGTTTTGCTTGTCTGTTATCCGGCTTGTTTCTGCTTATTTTATCTTCTTCTCCCTCACATAATACTACTGACATGGTCAAAATCAGCCAAAATCAGCCAACTTTTCGACCAGCAGAATTATTATTACCTTTTTTGCATTTCAGAATGTTGATCCAGGTGATCTGAGGCGTATAGAGCGTAGAAATTTTACGCTAATATACCTCAAGCGAAAAAGGATGCTATCAATGCAAAGAGAAGGGATGATCGCCATTGTCGTCAGATCGAGAAGGAAAAGAAATGTGGTACATACATCAAGTCAGGAGAACAATGACCAAGAGGATAGTTGATCGTAATTAATTTAGCAAATATACACTATAAGTATTTTTTTAGATATTTAATTTTTCTATATCATCAAACTCTAAGTGTGCATAATTATAACCATATTGTTTTCTTTTAATACCCCTTTTAGTTAGGTTTACATGTCAAACTTGAAAAATTATTCTGGATTGTTAAAGTTTTAAATAATTTTTACATTAGAAAAATATAAAAAGTTTTTATGTTCACGTGTTTGTGGCACGTGCCCTTCTACTAGTGATATTATAAAGAGCAAAAGATTTGACGGTCATACAAATCTTACTCTTACCCGTCCAACACTGTCGGATTTTATGATGACGATCAAATGCTCTAGATTAATCTAAAGAGTCTAAATTGACTATACTACTCCTACACCGTCGGATTTTATAATGATCGAAACTCTAGATTAATTTAAAGATTTCATGTTGACCATGTCATTGATGTAGTAATTTTTTAAAACATGACACATGCCCTTCTGCTGGTACAGAAGAAAAAAACAAAAAAAGACGAACTGGGCGAACCCCACGCAAATGATGTGACACCAAACAAGCACCGTGGTAGGCGGATGGATGGTTTGCTTTAGCATGCCCACCACGTGTCCCCCGCCGAACAAGCGAACCATCTAGTCGAGAGACCCACCAACCAGTCACCAAACTCTCCCACATTCGACAGCAGGGCACTCCAGGGTTCAATTCTTGGGTGATGCACAATTTGTAGAAAATAAAAAAAAAATCCCCTCGCTGGTCTCGTGTACCAAAGCACTAGTCAAGAGACGGCCCAGGTCAGCCTGAGAACCGTGTATGTCCCAGGTTATACGCAGAATCGGCCTGCGGCCCATCCCTACGCCGCGCGCGCCCGACTCTCAGGCCGTAACCTGGGCCTGGGCTGAGTTTTCACCTTCCCTCACGGGCCAAAAGCGGCCCGTCAGTTGGCTGCATCTCTCAGCCGTCCATCCCCGCAGATTGGAATGGACGGCTCAGTGCGCTTCTCGCGCGAGCAAAACACGCTGCCGGCGCGTCGCGAACCCTAGGGTACGCATCCTCTCGCTGTGCCGCTTGAGCCCCTGCCGTGCCCATGGCCGTCGAACGCTCGGCTCCCCAGAACACCTAAACACGACCCTCCTCTCCCCCATTCCTCTCTGTCGCGACAAGCCCTGAAGGCAAAATGACGCGGCGGCCACCCGCGGTGACCGGAGGAGAGGTGCAGCGCTGCCGCGAGCCCTCTCGCCGGCGGGCGCGCTCGCCCAAGGGTGAGCGCGCCGCCGTCAAGCGGCCTTGCAGCTGCGCTCGAAGCCCGAGTGCGTGGCTCGGTTCGGCTCAAACGTTCCCGCTGCGGAGGCTTCTCACTGCGCGGCTGTTTGTGAAGAACGGCGGCGAGGATCATGGCCAACCGGTGAGTCACTATCTCTAACGCCAGTTCCTCTTGTGTCTAGGGTTTAGGGTTTCTTTGTGTGCGGGTTCTAGGGTTAGGGTTTGCTTTTCTTTTATTTGAAATGGAATCCTTTGTTCTTTTCTTTTCTGGTTTCTTTCCCAACAAGATCTACTTCCTAAACCTCGCTCTTGATGCCAATGTTAAAATTGTGGATTGACTAGGAGTAGATCGAGTGGGGTTTCTTGTCTTCAATGACATACCTTTGTTCATTCCTGCTGTTGCCGGTCATGAAGCCGGCGTTGTCGCGTGGAGGTGGTGACGCGGATGCCGGTGAAGCAAAGGCGACGGCTGTAGACTTCCTGCCGCTCTCAGCTCCTCCCTCTCGATCGGACTAGGGATGAGGTGGCGAACAGTGACGGTGGCCAATCTCGTATCTCGAGCCACAACCCGCACCTCTCTTTTATGGCACTGTGCAACAGGGCCCACTAGCCTTTCTTGGGCTAGGCGCCCCCGATCAGGGCGTGGGTCAAGGGTCCAATGGGCCGTTGGGCCCATTGGTGGAGAGATCAACCCAACAGTAGGCAGATTTCTTCTATCCTCACGCGACGCCATCTCTCGCATTCTATCCTCGCGTCGCCGCCCCTCCTCTTTCCTCGTGTCGCCGCCGCCTCGTCTCTCTCTCCTCGCGCCACCGCCTCCACCTCTCCTTGCGCCACTCTTCCTTCCTCGTCGCTGCCTCTTCTTCACCGTCCCGCTGCCACCAGCCTAGGGTGGTGGTCGAGGACGGCAACAGCTTTAAGGTTCAGGTTTCTGGGGCGGCTCTGGTGATTCCCGGACCTAAAGGAGAAGGTCGACGGGCGGCAGTTGGTCTGGCGACAGTGGCGGTTCGGCCGGATCATCACAACCGTCCGTCAAGGGGTGGAAATCAGGTGTGACTTACTAAATCCGCGTTGCTTGCGCCCCATCATGATTGAACGAGGTCGAGGGATCAAGGATGAAGGATACCTGTCCCGCTACCCGGATTGCATTGCCGCTGTGTTGAATGTTGTCACCCCGAAGTGCTGCCATTCTTCATCGGCTTGGCACGATTACAGATCTGGTCGAGGTGGGTACGACGCCAGCAAAGGTCACGGCCTAGTTAGCTGGTAGCGGGAGAACCGGCGCGCACAATGTCGAGGACTCGAGGCCAAGAACGTATGCCGTGCTCCTAGCCTGACACAGACTTCCTTGCGCCCGCATGATTTGTAGCCGGGTGGTTGGGATGTCGCGCGGGCCCCAACCACATGCCACGGCACTGCACATGCGAAATGTGAGATTTACTGCTATGCTCTCAGTGCCCGCTTCCTGCTCTGCTCGGTCAGGCGGTTAGGATGCCGCGCGAGCCCTGCTGACGTGGAGCCAAGAGTTTTACGTTTGCAGCCGCTGAATTTACCGTGATGTGGGCGAAACGGGACAATGGGATGGGTTGGCTCCAACCCACTTTTCTGGGTTGGGTTGAACCCATCTCATGTTTGGATGAAAGGGTTGGCGCCAACCCAGTTCTATGTTTGATTGGAGGGGTTGAGATATGTGGATTGGATGACTCATTCACACCTTTAGCCATGGTTACCAGCGGGGCCCACTCGTCATAATGTGGGCCCCACATGTCAGCCTCTCCCGTTTTTTTTCCAACGAGATCTTCTTCTCCCTTCGTCGAGATTCCCCATCCGCCGGCCTCCCAACCCCGCCGCACACGCCTTCTAGCGCCGCTCCCCGCCGCCGTGAGTGCCCATGCCGGCCATGGGAAGCCCCGCAGTCAACCGCGCCTCCCCGTCGTCGCCCACCCCAAGCCCAGCACAAACATCCATCGCTCACCGGCCACATTCTCCTCCACCGCTCCCTCATTTCCGAATCGCCGCTGCCACTACCTCCTCCACTTCCTCTACTCCACATGTGACACCTCCTCCCCAAGCCTCGGCCGACCGAGCGCCAGAATTGGGCGGATTCCCGGCCGCCCGGCCACCATGGGTGACTGCATGACCCCGTGCCGCGCCGCCCAGCTCGTGCTCCTCCTTTGTGTCGGGCAGGCCCAGCCGCTGACTCTTCTCTGCGCCATGGCGTGCCGCCATACGACGCCCTCCCCACCACCATGCTCAAGGACCTGCACCCAGATGGACGGAGAGGCGGAGAGCAACGGAACCCAGGTGGGTCGAGTGCATCCCCTCATTTTGGAGGGATGCATTGGACCCGGATCTGAAGGGAATATTCCCCTCGCGGATGGATCCAACCCACCTCACTTTGTAACCAAACATGGGTCCAGCTGGGTCGGCTCTGTCCCAACTCACTCCAACCCTCAAAACAAACACAACCTTAGAGTACCCCGCTGCCGGGGGGGGGGGGGGGGGGGGGGGGGGGGGAGGGGGGGGAATACTGTAAATCGGTACTGCATTACCGTTTCCAGTGTCCCAGTGCGGGTAAGTCAACAACAGCTAGTAGACCGCTAACTGCATAGTAGACTAATAAATGTATTTGATTTGAATCAATCTACCATGGAACATGCACAGGTGCGGCAGAAAGAGGAGCAATGGTAACAAACACAAAATTCACAATATAAGTGTTGATGACAATAGAATATAATGGTGCAATGTATTCATACATTAGATTACATTATTGATTGACGATAGCAGCAAAGGCCGCACTGCAAATGGACAATGGTGCACTTCCCAGCTCTGGAGACCATAGAAACAAATAAATTGGAGTCCATGACACAACAGGCATAAATAAAAAAACACAATAATAAATATAAAAAGGAGGAAGATCACATTATATTGCTGCTACTGCTTGAGCAGCGGATCCCATTTCATGGGCGACATCATTCTTAGCAGCTTGTCGATCCCGTGTATCGCTTTCTGTATTATCATCGTCATCATCATCATCGAGTATGCGTGCACCATGATGTCTGTGCTCATCGCCATAGGCCCTTTCGGCGCCCATGTGAAACATGAGAGCTGAGAGATGGGTGATGAACTCGCCGCCTGCGAGAGGTGCCTTATATGCTCCTCCGCATTGTTGTCAGTCGGTGCGGCATAGAGCAGAATCTCAACCCAGACATTTGCCAGCAGCAACCAACGCATAGATGGAGGCACCTCTTGGAGATCCTTCCCCATACAGACTCCCTGCACGAAGGTGCTGTTTTGGGCGCCCCGACCGTGAGCAAGCACTACAGCTTCCATCGCCTCCAGCTTGTCCTTCTTCCCACGGAAAAGGTCCCTTGCCTCCCGTGCAACTTGACCATACTCCGTTGTCGTATCCACGGCTCGCCCAGGGAGTAACTCCGGAGCCGAAACCACCAAGTAGGCGCAATATCTGGACACAGCCGTGGCCGGACGACGAACCCTCTCCGCATCTGCCGTTTCAGTGTCTAATAATAAGGAAACCTTATCGTCACGCTGCTGCACTAGTTCGCAGTAACATGTCGCAATGTGCCAGAACAAAATGCCACTAGTGCAGTTCCTGTGGTACCTCCAAAGGTCCCCATAATATACCATTTCGTATGATCCAAGGATATGGTCAGGAATACTTTTCTCCACAAAATGTAGCTCCAGCGCTCGAATACCACTTATCTTGTAGTTGCACAAATATATCATTCGAACAGAAAGTGCCTTAACATAATCATCCAAATCAGTGGCAGGCCCTGTATTGACACCCACCATTTCTCTGACCATCATGTCAACGTACTGCAGTCCAAGCATCTCTGATAGGGCGGAGTACCTGTTGTGCAGATAGCTCCTGAATGCGCTGAAAAGCCCACACTCGCTCGTACTGGTTGATTCAACTAGTGAGTACTGGCCCAGCTTATTCTGCCAGTTCCACGTGTACTTGTCAACAAAATTGATGCTTGCAAGAAATGCTTTCAATCTCATCAGGCGGCTGGCCCTCTTGTCAGGACTACTGACGTAATCACAGGCAAAGGCAACTTTTGCCCAGTTTGAGGTCCAGCAGCTTATCAATTGCAACACTTGCAGCAGAACCATGGATGCCAATATTGCTAGAGTAACAACAAGGTCCACTGTTGTCGTGCCCATGACAATGGCGCCACCAGAAGTAGGGCGGGTGCTCCTTGTCCCAGGCAAGACGACTGTTACTCCGACAAAGCATATCCCAATCACTGAAGCAAATGCCCAAATAGTCGCAGCTTTGGATTGATAAAAATGAAGGAATGCATTACTAGTGCACAACACATCGTAAAGAAAAGCCAACTCAACCTCAATCACCTCGAAGGCGTACATCTTCCCATCCTCGGGCTTTTCACTAAATAGCTTTTCCAAGAGAAAACGCCCGACCCAGTTGCTTGGGGAAATAATATTGCTGATGCCAAAGAAGTGGGACTGCAGCAAATGGGCCAGAGAAAGGGACAGGCAAATTTTCTTGTTGTAGTCACTGATACCAGATTCCTGCTCATATATTTGATTCAAGGTGATGGCTCCATCATGCTTTGACGATCTTGTTTCAGACTCTCGTTGCACTGGAGCAGAGTTTGCCTTGTCCATGTCCTGGGGCCATCGGACCACATAGCGTCCGTATATTGGAGCAGCAGGGTCGTGCCTCCGAATATAGTCTTCCATGATTCTGCTCATATCCCTCGATTTTCTTAGCAGCACAAGTGCCAGTGACCTATGAAAGCCCTTGATGAATGTGATGGCAGACAGCACACCAATGGCTATGTTTCCAACACCACTGGAGATGGTTGATACACTAATCAGCATGACATATCCACAGTATAGGCTCAGCTGGTATAGCATCTTCCAGAGCTGGCTCCTGTAGTCAAAGCTGGTGGCTGTTATCGAGTCGACACAACCAAATAAGGTGAGCAAGGACACAGCCCAGATGGGGTACATCTCACTTTTCACTGGCGAAGACTGCATTAAGCCAATGCTGTATATCCCCATAGATAAAGAAACAATGTTTGCAGCCAATACGCCCTTTTGGACGATCCAGTGATTGGAGCAACGGCGGAAGGACCCAAAGACAACAAGGAAGAATGAGAGAGCAATGGCGAGCAGTGCCAAGACCTCGATGCGGACCACTGTCCCCCTAGGGCTCTTCCACAGGTCTCTAAGCTGATGATAGAATAAAGTTGTTGATGTTGTATTTCTTGATTGCTGATCCATAGTCAGCATGCGGCGGTAATCAACCTTGAAAGAAGAAGATATGCATGAAGTAAGGCTTCTAATTCAACCACTATCTCACTAGCCTAGTACACATGATTGCTGCTCTACTGTTTATTACATGACTTTCCCATGGCTAATTTATTATATTATATATCTCCAGTATGAAAGAAATGCATTTGGGCTGATATCTAGCTATATTTTTCCTGCGGATATTTTAATAACACATATTTTTTTAGCATGAATAATAACATATACATTTAAGTACACTAATGTGCACTGTGAAAACCAAAAACCTACAAGCAAAACATTCGATCTGCTCAATTGGATTCTAGGAACAGCTAATCCATCATGATCATATCCCAAATTCATTTCTTTTGTTTGAATGCTGTCTAGAGCTCAAAGTTCAGAATCAATCCCTAACTTTGAAAAGGCTTTGTTACTTGTTTTTATGCCTTCTTGCTACCTAGAGATATAAGAGTTCAGGAGATACTGGCAACACAAGCCCGAAATAAGTTCTAGGGGAAAAGAATAGTAAGAAAAATAGAGCAACGCCACTGATTTCTCTCCTTACAAACTACCTAGCGCATTTGCATTGTTCATGGCAGATTAGTAGAACCAGAGACCCAGCAACACAAAATTAACAAAAGGAAGTCTCGCTTGCACCTCATGATAGCGGCTTGCCATGTTTCTGCTTCTTTGCTCCTGGCCGAGTTGCAAGAGCTTTCCTGTTGAGAGAGGCTTCTCCGGTTCTCCCTCCTTCAGAAATCAGAGAGCACACAAGCCACAGGGTCTCCTCCAAATACTGCAAGCGTTAGAATTCCTCGATTGACTTTAGAGTTGCTTAAACTAGCTGGCCACATGGCTCGAGTTATTGCTTAATCCTTGGTGTATTATTGTCAGACTCCATAAATACGGATCTAGTTCATTTTACCGCGTGACTTCAAATAAGATTGGTCTTAATCTTTATTCGTTATGGGCAGGACTTGCTGACTTTGTGCATGATAAAAGGTCATTGGTTATATTGTCTGGTACTCCGGTGAGGTGAAGGATCAGATCCCGATTACTGTTTTTTTTTTTTTGACAGGTCAACGGAGGGGAATTTTAACTAGTTCATTTTAGCGCCTGACTTCAAATAAGCTTGGTCTTAATCTTTATTCGTTATGGGCAGGACTTGCTGACTTTGTGCATGATAAAGATCATTGGTTACTAGGTAATAGCCCGTGCGGTGCTACGGGCTAACATCATGATCAAATGACATCATATGAACTGGACTAAATTATATCGACTATTTAATTAATTCAGTTATCATAAATATTATATATTTTACTAATGGGTGCAGCACCTATTTGTTAGGCGATTTGGCTATCTCGAAACGAGATGATTTTTGATAAATGTTGACCAAAAACTTTTGCGGGTACTATTTAGGAGAACGTATTGGCTATGGTGGTGGGCCAAATTGCAGCGAAATGAAGAGATGTGAACCTCTTCGTGTCGGCATGCCAGACCTTGGAGATGACAACCTTACGTTTCTTCAATTCAAATGGATGGTCCTTTAGTTTGTGAATCAATTTTTAAGGTGTGGGTTTGTCTTTTCCTATTTCCTATTTCATTGAGACTACCATTTTGCTACTACTTGTAATAATGTTGGACTAATTCCTCTCTAACAAAGAGGATGAAGCCGGAACTTTTTATCCATTATCTAAAAATAAATATTATATATTTAAAATGGATACAATAAGATTACTAAGAACATATCATTTCAAATGTCATGTAAATATAGGTGTAGTTCGATAGACCATGTTCATGTGCTTATAGGTGAGATTAACAAATTCCACATATTGACTACTACATACGTGAGTGCCTAAAAGAACGGATCTATTTGTCTTGGTCGATGATCACATATCATTGCGCTCTACTGTGTCACGTGCCTACAAACTAAAGATTTCAGTCTAAAATTATCTGTACCAATTATTTAAAAAAGCAAATACCATGACACATACGAAAAAGACACGTCTCAAAAACATAGTTGAGAACTTGAGATCCAATTTGGATGCACTAAATCACTAAAGTTTTTAGTCGTAAATTAACCTGCTAAGTATTAATCCATGGTTGTTTGGATAAAATGGCTAGCTAGAGAGCGTTTAATCTTGAGCACTTTTTCGTTTATCCCCTCCCCACGTGGGTAGGTCCCACGGTCATCTTATCTCTTCAGCGACCGACGGTTTCTTCTCTGCATTTTCTCTCTTCCTTTCTGGATCCAACCAGGCGCGGCGGAGGGACCCGAGCGTGAGAGCAGCAAAGTGCAAAGCCACGCCGGTGCGGTGGGTGAAGGAGCGGCAAGCTGCAGTCGGAGTGCGACGAGCCATGGCGAAGCTGCGGGTGTGGGACTGGCGAGGTCCTCGTGCGGGAAGGCGCGACGCGCGAGTGTGGCAAAGCACGACGGGAGCATAGGCAGGCGGGCTGGAGCAGCCAGATCTAGCAGCGTGCCGTCGCAGCGGCTGATCTTTCTTCTTCTTCTTTTTCCATCCAGGTGAGCCCTGGGGACGCCGGCCTGTGCTCGTCGCGCCGCCGCTCATTGGCTCCGACGCCGCCCGATCTAGGCAGATGCGGCCTGCACGCTGGCCGCGACGTCTCGCTCTGGCGCCTCGCCGAAGGCCGACAGGTTGCCGCCGCGCCATGGCTTCTGCCAGTGTCCTCAGGGGCTCGTTCCAGCCGCCGAGGGGCCGTCGGCGGAGTGCGGTGAGCCGCCACCGCGTCCTTGCCCGCGGCCCTGGGCCGACGACCGTGGCGCGTCGCGACTGCATCGCACTCGAGGGGCCCGCGTCGCAGGAGCCGGCGCCTCTTGTACTCGTCCATGGAGGGCTGGCCGTGGCGGCACTCGGGCGCCCATCTCCCACCGCGCCGTCCTGCTGGCTCCATCTCGCCTTCGGTGCCTCAGATCCACATCGCACTCTCTCCTCTCGTTCCGATCTCCCAAGCAGGCGCAAGCAGTACCTGGGGGTTGGAGGCCCCAACATGCGGAAGCACGCGGCCGCCTGGGAGCAGCGGTGCACGGATGGCCGCGCGGACGCCCTGGGCGAGAGACGGCGCTAGCAGTGGAGGCGGTGGGGTCTGAGGGAAGGCGAGCGGAGAAGAGTATACTGCAGTTTGAATTTTGAACGATGCTGCCTGGGCAGAGAAAGGGTCGATGGAGGGTGGAACCTTGGCTCTGCCGGCAGACCACGGCTTGGACGATGACAGCCCGCTTTTAGTAGTGGTAGATTGTCTGACACTCCGGTGAGGTGAAGGATCATCAGATCCCGATTACTGTTTTTTTTACAGTTCAACGGTGGGGAATTTTAAGTTTCCAAATCAATTTATGACGGAAGGGAAAGTTGTGCTTAGAGCGTATTTGGGAGAGCTTCACTAAAAAAAGCTCCGTCTCCACTAGCTTCACATTTCCTCCAAGTCCCACTCCGACCAGCTCCCTCCCAACGCCGCCACCCCCGCGGCCCCGCCCCCTACCCCCCTCTCTCTCTCTCTCAGTTTCCCCCCGAGTCTCCCCACCTGACCACATCCCCCATCCCTGGCAAGGAGGAGCTCCAGGGCATGGATCCTCTCTCCCCCAGAGTCCCTGACCTCCGATGCCGCCGCTCCCCTCCCCGACGCGTCACTCCCGACACGGCTCCTCCACGGCATTGCTCCTCCCCTCCTCAGCGCGACACTCCCGAGCGCGGCTCGTCTCCGGCGGTCGGCGGCCCGACACGGCCCCTCCACGGCGGCCGGCACGACGGCTCCCCACGCCTCCACGGCCCCCGGCATGGCCCCTCCTCGTCCCTCCACGGCGGCGTGGGGAACCAGCTGCTTGAGCGAGCGGCGGACGCTGGGGTCTCCTTCGCAGGCCGTGGGCCGCCCGAGCGTGCACATTGGGCCAATGTGCACGCTCGGGCGGCCCACGGCCCGGGCTAAGTCGGGCTGGCCTAGCATGAAACAGCACGACGGGCCCGTGCTTGGGCCGTTAGGGGAGCCCGTGGGCTAGCACGGCCCGGCCCGCTGAACCGTAGGGCTGGGCCAGGCACGGGCCAGTGAATAGCGGGCCAGGGCGGGGCGGTTCCAGGGTCAGGCGGCCTATTTGGACAACTATAGCGACGATGGCGTGGATGGGCCATGAACGATGAAGTAACACGCTCGGAGGAGCGTCGAGGTTGGGGAATTGGGATGGATCGATCCCGGAACGAAAATGCAGCAGCTGAGCCGCCGGCGGTGAAGACGTTGAGTTCGAGTCTGCTCTGGGCGGCTTGATCTATGGCGGGCAGTAGTAGCTAGCTAGAGGTTGTTGTTCATTTTTGTCGCCGTCTTCTTCTTGAGATAGATGGAATGAAGCATTTATATGTTGATGGCCAGTGTGGTTGTTGCTCTGAGTTATATTGTGTATTTGTGTGTGATTGTAAACTTTGCTATATCTCTGATCCGCCCTTGAAATTAAAATATCGTGGCGATGCATATGAATGTGGCACAGTTAATTTTTTTATTTGAGTCTTGTGTTAATTTACATCCTGTAATGTAATGAAATTGGGTCGTGCCACTGCCAGTGGATTGTTTAGTGACGGCCCAGCTCATGAGAAACCCCCTGTTGTGCTGCTTGACGGACTGTCGTCGCCGCCAAGTGAGTGGGCCGCGATCGATCCGATCATAATATCTGCCGCAGTCGCGCGTCCCACCGCATCTAGTAGAGCGATGATGCAATTCACTAATACACATCGGGCCTTTTGTAACACCAGTATGTGTTACTATAGATCAAGAAAGTGTTACTAAGATCCATAGTAACACAATTGATAAGTGTTCCAATTTCCAATGTTACTGTAGCAAGGTCTATTGTGGCACAATATATGTGTTCCTGTTTGCAAGAAAATGTGTTACAACCCAATTTGTAGTAACACATTTAATGTGTTCTTTTATATAAGAAAATGTGTTACAACCCAACTTGTAGTAACACATCTTAAGCGTTCTTGTATATAAGAAAAAATGTTACAACAATTATGTAACACTTCAAAATGTGATCCAATCTGAGAAAATGTGTTACTTATCATATGCACTAGTAACACTTTTTGGCTGTAGTAACATGGACCATATTAAGCTAGTAACACTTTCTGTAGCCTACACTAGCTCAATCTTTGTAACACAATCTTAAAACCCAACAGGAATACAATGGTTCTAACCATCAATACATTTCGATAAATATAATCATAAGAAATAATTACTTATATTTCTAAACAAAATTTAGAGAAGCATTCCATGTCACACAAAAACAAAATTCAAACGACAAGCAACAATTGCTCCGGTGTACACTGAATTGTATTGGATATAATTGATTAACAACAACCCTATCATTAATAATGACACAATGCGTACAGAAACATATTGTTTCATAGTACATAAATCTGAAATATATACAACTATTTATTCTATTCCTTCGAATCATCTGCCTACCGATCCCCTCAGTTCAGCAAACAACAAAAGAGACATTGGCATTGTAGCACCTGCAGGTATGGAAGGAAGAAAATCCATCATGAGCTTGCTGAAAGCATGATAATTGTTTTTTTTCATACATGATGCACTGAAAAATAGGCTCTCAGTACAATGAATTAAAAGATGAATAAGTCCTAAAAGGACCAGATAAAGTATAAAAAATATAGACTTGTAAACTTACTGTAATTTGTGTTGCCCTAGTGACTCCAAAAGAATCTAGATGAATGCCCAAAATATGGCCTGGTAAACAAAATCACCTCTAGGCCATGTGTAGTCAATCAAATATTGGCTGACAACCAAAAGTTGGTAATGCTAGCATAGTACTGGAGTGGGGAATAGAAAGATGTTGATGGAACTACAACATGAAAATAAAATGAATAATCATTTTATGATTAAATTAATCACCATGGGTGGTTTCCAGAAACTATAACCTTCTCATTACCATGATTTAAAACAAACGAGTAAGACTGAGTGGAGCACTTTTTTAACAAGTGATAGCATGTTTATAAGAATGTGTGAAATCAAGTCTGTTGGATAATACATGGATAAAGTAAGACCAAAATTCTCCCATGATTAATATAGGATAGTAAAGAACACGTCAAAGAAGTACATCTTTGGAATACATTTTATGCAGCAATTAGCTCTGCATCTGCTATATGAACACTAAAAAAATATTTACCTGAACCGAAGACATTAAGACTTAAAATCCTGTTATGAATAAAACGGCTTTATTTCAACTGCTCTCCCTTCCCATCCATCTACAGTGAAAGAAAACAAAAATAGTGGAATCAAAAGTCATGGAAATAATTGGAACTTTACGCACTAGGATACCGACATACTGGAGGACATTATATCCATCATTGTTCTCAGGAAAAAACCTTATCATGTATTACTACATAAGCTTGCTCCAAGAATGCACGTCTGAACATTTACAATTCTAAACAAATAAATGTTCCATATCTGAATTCTGACAAGTACTCATCTTCAGACATTAGAGTCATCCAATTCATTTAAAGAAAGGACATGGCAATATGTCCAAAAGACTTGACATATATTAAAATGAAAATTGACTCAGCAAACAATGTATGCTACGGGAAACGAAAAAGGAACATGTCAACATGTATAAATCCTTGCAGGTTCAGTATGGTACAAATCAGTAGTATAATTGACATTGTATAACCATCTAATTATAGTTCATGTCAGGATATACATTCGATCATGATATATCATCGACTTAAGAATTGAGTAATCAGGTGTAGATGGACTACAGCTGGTATCTAATCTGAATTTCGAACTATTACCTATGGGTAGGAGTTGCAGAATGGAAAGAGCAGATTGGCAGAGGCTGACTGGGTGAAGGGTGCGATGTGCCTCTATACTCATAAACTGAACTCTGTGACTGAAACAAATGTTAAAAAAAATGAATGAAAGTCAGAAACATGTTTCAGTACCCATATGCCAAAGTGCACCAACAGGACAATAGTAGGATATAGTGCAGAGTACAGAGCAAGTTCCTTGAGATATCACATGGTCGTCTTTACCGGCATCCATGCCTCTTACAGTCCATGCCCCAGAACCAAAACCCTACTATAGGGGAGAGAGGATCATGAGCCAAGAAATAAATTGGAATGACATTATAGACTGAACTAAATTTAGTTGCAAAGAACTACACCAATCTCTTTGAGTAGTGTGCTGCCATATCTCAATCTTAGTCTTGCTTTGTGCAAACTGAGATTTTGTATTCACCTGTTGAGGCATATAGTCGAACACCTTGTGTGAGTGGTTGCAGCAAATGTAACATCATCCCTTTGGATCAGTAGCAACCATCGCGGCCCAGGTGCTTGGTCTCATGGTCTGCATGATGAGGTCAAAGGGAACGATCTCGACGACAGGAGGCATGACGGGTGCAGCACACGAACAAGCGGGCATACAGCCGCGGACCCACGGTGGTAGACAGCGGCGCAGGAGCATGTGGCCCCATCGACCGGCGGCGGCGCACGAGGAGCGCGATGCCGCGAGGACATGGCGTGTTGCGACTAGGAAAGGGAAGGAGGGCTTGTCGCAGGGGCGATGGCGGCGGGCCTGCAGCGACTGCGCTACATTGGAGGAGATGAGCATAAAAGAGAAACTGCCAGAGATAACCTTATTCAAGGCGTGGGGCGAAGGTGGAGCGAATTTGATCGGAGGGAAAATCAGTTTCTCAGTCAGCGGGATCTCAAAATATTGGGATGATGCTTTAAGCCAAACAAGTGGGGATACAGGTGTCTAGGGCCAACTAGCAGCAGCCGGATCCTGAGGTGGGCAGCAAATGCCAGTTATTGACTTAGGAGTATGCCAAAGTCTAAAATAAAACGAAATGATGTACTATTGAATAAAGTCCAAAAGAAACAATTCTAAATAATTTTGATAAATTTTATGTGAAAAGGCAATGTTACCCATGAAAGGGTAAATTTATCCATGAATACATTTAAATTTTCTTGGTGAAGCTTTTTTTAGATATAATAAGGCTGTACTTTGCTCCCCAACCAATTTTTAGTATTTATTATAAGAAGATTTCATATTACTAATAAAAATTGAAAACTATTAAATACCTAAGAAATTTTGTTCATCACGCATACAAACCCTTAATATTTTACATAGATTTTTTCATATAATCTATAGTGTGCATTTATGCTTTTTTTATATTTCTAAAATTCAGAGATCTTTTTTATGTCACGTTTAGTTCAATGTGAAGTAATTCCCAAAAATTGTGAAAGTGATTTTTAATTCTAAAAATGCACATTAGTGCATAAAAATATAATTAAATTTTTTGCATCAAACTAAATGAGAAATCCAGTCTCTGTTAAATTTTCATGAAAATATGTAATGCTAGTTATTAATTACCATGCATATATCTATCGAGGAAATGGAAGACTAGGAAGACGTACTCTATAAAAAAGGCCCAAAAGATGCATATGGTTTACACTTTTAAATTTTATTGGTGATTGTTTTTTTTAAGTTGTCATATGTACTCCCTCCGTCCCACAAAGAGTGTTTGTTTAGAAAATTTTAGACATAGTAGTAGTGGTGAGAAATGACCATGTTACCCCTAATTACTCATGCATTGGAACTAGAGAAGTAGCATCAATTAAGCATTTCATTGGCTCCGCTCGCTTCTCTATACAATTTTTCTTGGTACCTGATGTTGCTTTAAATTGATGGTCTTCACTAAAAGCTAAATGAACACTCTTTGTGGGACAAATTTTGAATGCTAAACGAACACTCTTTGTGGGACGGAAGGAGTATGTAATTTGGTCCCCCAAGTAAATTTCAATATTTTCAAAGAAGAATGGGATATTATTAAAATTTTAAAATTATTGAGTACCTAATAAAAATATCTCATCAAACTATACAAACATTTGAGTTAATAAAAAGAAATTTTCATATTAACTATAACTTTTTTATTTTGGGTCGTGAACAATAAAACACATAATACAATGATTTCCTCATCATTTTATTTTTTTAGCATTAATATAATTATCAAGATATTTTGTATATGAAATAATTACTTTGCAAAGCAAACCCAGTGTGGATTTGGTTATACTTATTTTTCTTCATAAATGCCATTGCGTTTTTTGTAATTTTAAGAATAGTATTTTTTTGAATTCTTTGTATTTAGAATTTGTTATGTTTTAGAAATAAAAAAGACATTATTTCCTCGCTTATATTTTCGGCCCCGTAAATTCGTCGAAAGATGGCCGGCCCAACAGACGCAGTAGCCCATCTAGATTTAGGTAAATGGATAAACTTTCTTTGCTTGTCAATAAGTCTTATTAGTTCGATGTCAGTGAACTCGTATCCAAAGGTAATGGTCATGAGTTCGATTCCATAGAGTGCCTACCGTTTTTTTTTCTTGGAAAGGAGTGAGTGAATATAGCTGATTAAAAAATAGGGTAGTTCCAATATGCCAATAATATATCGTACTGTTTTTTATTGCCTAAAGCCACTCAAAATAGTATATATCAGTACAATAAATGGAATACGTTTAGTATAGTGGCCGCATGTGTCTAATGTCAAAAAAAGTAGTCGCAAGAATTGTGTATGACTACTGTATGTTATAAGTCATATTGTCAATTTAAGACATAAAGTAATCCATCTGTTGTAGTGTTTATTTTTGTAAGGGTGATACAGTTAAGTCATGATCATAATATATGGACCACTCAAAATATTTTGTTTCATTATTTGTAACATTTTACTTGTAACACTGTTTTGTGTGTTACTATTAAGTGTATAGTGATGACATATTTTACATCTTGTAGCTATGTGTTACAACATCTAACATTTTTGTAACATTTTAGATGTAACATTAATTTTGTGTTACTAGAACTATTTATCTGTAACACAAAATTCCAAAACAAGTGTATGCGTTACAACGTTTATTTGTAACACATAGCTTTGTGTTACCGTGAAACTTTTTTGTAACACATAGATGAATGTGTTACAAGAGTGTGTTACAATAACTATGTTTTGTAGTAGTGCAATGGGCCGCATAGCAGTCACACACATGACATCAAAGGAAGGAAGTATAGGCCATGTTTAGTTCCCACCCGAAATATTTTCATCCATCACATCAAAGGAGAATCTTTGATGCATGAAGTATTAAATGTAAACGAAAAAGGTGAAAAGTTATATGGATAGACTGTAAATCGCGAGACGAATCTAATGAATCTACTTAATCCATGATTACAGTAACCATCCGTTAATTATGGATTAATTACCCTCTAATTACCATCGTTAGATTCGTCTCGAGATTTTCAACCTATCCATATAACTTTTCACCTTTTTCGTCTACATTTACTACTTCTAAATTGATAAAATCAAAACCCAAAATATTTTCACGAAATGTTTTCGCGAACTAAACACGGGCATAAGAGCAAGATTTATGGTTTCGTTGGTAGCCGGCTGAGAGAAGCGCCATGTCATCTGTTCAAAGGACATGCATCTTTTTTTATTCACCTGTGTCAGCTATCATTTAATGGTCACCTAGCTTCTAGCAGCAATGGGAACGAATAGGAGCGAGAGATGCAGCGCATGCGCCCGTGCTGAGCTGCCGTTTCGACAGACGCTCGCTCGCCTCTCTCCCCTCTTTTCTCTCTCTTACACGTCAGACGGTGCTGACCTGGTCCACTCTAAGAAACGGTGACGTTGGCGTGGATGGGCTGCCAACGATGACGTAACGGTCCAGTGCAGCCGCCGGCGATCGAGTCGAGACTGCCGAGCTGGTGACCGACGACGCTCCCCCCAAGCGAGAAGACGGAACGCGCTGTCACGTTTGGCATGTGAGCTAGGCACGCGCGCGCGCAAGCGTTGATTAATTGGGGGACCCACACACTGACATGCAATGCAATGGCTGGGCGCCTGGGCTACAGCAATTAAATAAACCAGGTGTGAAGATCTCGCCGCCTCGCCTAACATGGTAGGAGGGTGAAAAGGTTTCTAAGATATCACATCAAAAAAAATTTATCATTTAGAAGTAGTAAATGTAAACTATTGGTAAAACATTACAGATCTAGCCAGCAAATCGCGAGACAAATCTAATGACGGGTAGTTAGAGGGTAATTAATTAACAATTAGCGGACGATTACTGTGATTACTGTTGCAAATCTTGGATTAAGTAGGCTCGTTAGATTCGTCTCGCGACATACACTCCATCCATGTAATGAATTATTTTTTCATCTACATTTAGTGCTTCATGCATATAAGATTCTCTTTTGAAAATTTTTTCGTACGGTAACTAAACACGGCCATGGTACATATTGGTTGGTTGCATCTTTTTAAATTTTTCTTTCTTGCCGCGGAGGCGCGGACGCCCAAGCAAATGTAACGAAGTCGTTGGAGACTTGGAGCATATTCCTTGGCTGACCAGCTGGGCCACTCACAATGAATCAAGTTTGTTTGGATTCGCCGCCGATGGAGGGAGATCGGAGACGGAGAGGCTTAATTCCGCGCTTCGCTGTCGTGCGCACGGACACGCGACGCCCCTATCTTCTTCTTGGGGCACAAGTCGAGCCAGCCCAAGGCCCTCCGTCCGGGCCCACACCGCCAGCCGGCGGCGGCACAAGCGTGGGGCCAGGTCAGATAAAACGATAGCGCGCGCGGTTGGAGTTGGCCCGTACGTACGTCCCGGGAAATCGGCGCGCGGCAACTAGTCGTTTTCCCACGTTGCTGTGCTCTCCAACGCCACTGGGGATGGCACGTTTGCACGGGACGAGCGAACCCTCGATCCTGACGCTGACCAGCTGCTGGTCTTTTGAACGAAGAATTCGGTTCGCCCGTCTGGTCTCGGCTCTGTTCAGATGTTTCGCGAAAATTTTTTCGAGCATGTCGGGTACACATTTAAAGTATTAAATATAGACTAATTACAAAACTAATTACAGATTCTGTCAGTAAATCGCAAGACGAACCTAATGAGTCTAATTAATCCGTCATTAGCACATGTTTACTGTAGCAATTTATTGTCTAATCACGACCTAACTAGGCTCATTAGATTCGTCTCGCGAAGTACACTCCATCCATATAATGGGTTATTTTTTCGACTACATTTAATATGCCATGCATGTGAGGAAACATGCTCGAAAAAAAATTCGCGAAACATCTGAACAGCGCCCTCCTCCTTCGCTGTCCAGGCACGCCGACACGCAGGGCACCTACCAGGAGGGTAGGCGCGTTTCTTTATTCGTTCCTGCCACTACTGTTGTGATGCTGCATAGGAATATACTACTACTCTGAGGCCCCTCTTCTTGGAGGACAAGTCAAGTTCATACAACAACGAATTGAGAAATTAATTAGCAGGCCGTTGCAAGGCGCCACCACATGTGCACGGTACAACACCTTGGGATTCACGCGGCCCGCCAAGGATGGTCGCTGAAATCGATTGCGGACTACTGCATCTTCAACTTCAACTTATTACTCGCAAAGTTTAGTACAAAAAGAAAAATGCGAAATACAATTTTTTTTTTAAAATAAAGCTTTGGAAATGAATTCATGCATGCTTGCTTGGACCGAAATCCGCGCCATCCTACGGCGACCAACATTTTCTAGAGAAAAGAAAAGGCGAAAAAGGACCCCACACGCACATGACGTGACACCAAGCGACCGCGGTAGGCGGCTGGCCGGTTCGCCCTTTAGCATGCCCACCACGTGTCCCCCGCCGAACAAGCGAACCAACTAGTCGAGAGGCCCACCCGCCAGTCACCAACCTCTCTCCCGCGTTCGACAGCAGAGCAGAAGCAGAGGGGGGGGGGGGGGGGGGGCCTCGTTCGCCGCCAGCCACCCACGAGCACAAGAAAGAAAAGAAAAAGAAAAATGGTGGCGAGGTTGGACTAGGAAGATTGGAAGAAGAAGGAAACTAATTAATTGATTGGGGGAGATCGGTGTGGAAGCTACCTCCGAGCCGTTGCGGTATAAAGCAGAGCAGAGCCGCCTTCTTTCCTTTGCTTGAGCCGCCGGCCATTCTCCTCCATCCCTCCCTCCCTCCCTCCTCCAGCCTCTGCGGAAGGAATCGAAGCGCACGCAGCGCAACGCAACCAGCTCCAGGAACAAGCAAAAGGCACACGGCGTCGTGAGGAATCGAGGCATGAGGTGGGCGGCGTTCTTGTGGGAGGGCGCGTCCGCCGCCGGCGGAGGCCGTCGCCCGGGCATCTCCAACCTCCTCCTCGTCGTCGCCGCCGCAAGGTACCATCTCTTCCTCCTCCCAACACCTCTCTCCGTCTCTGCTAACTGCTATGTAGTCTGTAACCGCCTCCGCTTTTTCTTCAATTACACGCGCCTGCGGCGATCTTCAGGGAGCTTCGTTCTGGGCCGGCGAGATCTCGCCGCCCGCTTTGTTTGTTCAATCTCCCTGCTCCATAAGCCACATAGAGTAGCTATTACCTTGTAATCCCTGCTCATTTTCCATCCCCGCAGATCTTGGAGGCCATGAATATGTGGCCTTTGCTTTCTTTTTCTCTTTTCTTTTACCGCCGCTGAAAGTGAAACCTCGCCGTCCTTGTTCGATTTTGCTTTCACATTCGTTAGCTACAATACCTTTCAGAGGCTGATAGATGAACGTGTGTTTTTTTTTAAAAAAACAAAATTATACACAAAAAAACTCAGGTTTGCCTGGCCCTGGCCTACCTACGGAGTAATTTGCAAATCTGAGGCGTCCCCACGTCGGTCGTCGTGGACTCTGCACATGAACATTCCACGGTGGTCCATGTGGCCTAGAAGGAAAGGGACCTCCGACCTCCTCTCTTCTTCTTTGATTTCTCCACCACATGTAGAGCCAGCGTCCTCCCCACATCGTAGGGAGACAGGTCTGAATGTTCAACTCTGGCCCATGAGAAGAGAGACCAGCAAGGCAAACTGACTTTGATTTCTCCGTTGTATAGCACCGCTAGGTAGGCCTCAGCATTTTTTTTGTTTCATACTTGCATGTGCTTTTGCAATACTTAATTGAATGCGAGATCGTTATGGTACGGCCACAAATATATACTAGTCTCAGAAATATGCAAGCCCAATATTAAGAACCGGAATTAAAAAACGAAAAGAATATAGTTTGGTGTGTTATGAACCATGTGCCAACTAACATGGAACATGTTGCTGTTTGTTAATAAGCAATGCCATGCTTTCTCTTGTTCTTCAGAGTCCTAGATATAACAAAAAATATCTCCGTGTGATTCGCCTGCTTGGCAAAATGAAACATCAAAATGTAAACAGTCTTCAATAGTGCTAAACCACGCACAAAGAAAAGCTTTTATGTTTTCGTCAAGTTTAGCTCCATGATATCCCAATTCTTTGAATAGTAGATGACTAGTGAGGTGGCTTCAAAGTATGACATAGATTCTATTGTCTAATATGACTGAACAATGATGCAACCTCATAAGTTTGTCACGCCATGAGTCCTGGTATCTTACTTTCAAGTCAATTGCTCACAAAGTTTCTGAATCTGCAGTAGTGGAGGCCTCGTCGCGTATGCAGACTCCGGATCTGATGCTGCTGTCGAGAAGCCACAGCTTCCTCAGAGGAAAAAGGTTGTAGTGCTTGGGACTGGTTGGGGTGGCACCACATTCCTCAGGAATCTCGATACCAGATTGTATGATGTGCAGGTCATATCTCCCAGGAATTACTTTGCCTTTACGCCTTTGCTCCCAAGTGTCACTTCTGGAACAGTTGAGCCAAGGAGCATTGTTGAGCCAATTCGTAGGATTTTGGAGAAGGTATGCTGTTTCCAAATTTCTTGGGTGTCCCTTACTGATGTACTAGTACTTCCATTATGTGTATTTTTATCATCTGTATTTTAAGAGCCATTAGTCAATTTGGGCTCCACTTCTGCCTTAATATAGGATTGATTGGTTGTCTTATTAGAGCAGAATAACAATGCATCAGCTGACAATGTTCAGCACACAGTATAAATATCAGTATATCACTGCACAAGTGCTATGTACATCCCTATATTGCTTAACTTGAATGTTCCGTTTTGATGGAAGATTGAATTGTTTTTTATGGCAGCTTGAATTCTTTATGTTTACTCATTGAACACTATTTACTGTAAGCACTAGGATACTTTATTTTCAACCATATAGCAATGAAGCTCCCCATCTTCCCTCACATCTTGCCAATTGAATCCCATGCATACAAGAAGTTCCAAGTTTTGACACTTGGGAGCAACCATATTTGTTTTTTCCTTTTTCTTCTTGTAACGGGGACCACTAATATTCACGTTTGAATTATTCCAAATTTGGATGCCTACATTTGTTCTGGAAGAACTAAAATTCATGTTTTTTGTCTGTTGTGCCTAGCAGAAAGGTGGAGAAATCAAATTTTGGGAAGCAGAGTGCTTCAAGATTGATCCACAAAACAAAAGGATCCATTGTCGCTCGGATCTCGGGACAAATCTTGAAGGGAATGGCGAGTTCTTGGTTGACTATGATTACCTTGTGGTCGCAGTTGGAGCTAGGACGAATACATTCAATACTCCTGGTGTGGTCGAGAATTGCCACTTCTTGAAGGTAGCATTCCACTACGAGTTTCTGACATGATTTCCAAAAATATGTGGACTGAGAGGTCGGTAGCATCACATTTCTTTACTCATTTTGTCCTCTAATTGCAGGAAGTTGAGGATGCTCAAAAGATCCGGCGGAGTGTGATGGACTGCTTTGAGAAGGCAAGCCTCCCCTTCCTGGATGAAGAAGAGAGGAAGAAGAATCTCCATTTTGTTGTTGTGGGTGGTGGACCTACTGGAGTGGAATTTGCAGCATCTTTGCATGATTTTGTCACTGAAGATTTAGCCAAGCTTTATCCCTCAATTCAGCACCTCGTCAAGATATCATTGATCGAAGCTGCAGATCACATACTGACCATGTAAGGCTTTATTTACAGTAATGTTACTTTATAGATACTACTATATCTCTATATGGGATTCACCTTTTTTCGACATTAAGACACATGTAGCTGTTGGCCTCAACAATTGGTAACAGAATTTTACCTAAAGTATCTTCCTGGATTAATGATTGCATGCGTTTCCTAAAGGTTTGACAAGAGGATAACACACTTTGCTGAGGATAAGTTTGGAAGGGATGGCATTGATGTGAAAACTGGATACAAAGTTGTGAAGGTTGCTAAAGATGCTATTACCATGCAAAATCCTGCCACTGGGGACATCTCAGTTCCTTATGGAATGGCTGTCTGGTCCACTGGTATTGGAACTCGTCCATTCATTGTGGAATTCATGAAACAAATTGGCCAGGTAGACATAAACTCAGTGTCAATTCAGTTTTGTGCTGCAGCTAAGTTAGTTGAATAATCATTTATCTGCATATACAGGGCAATAGGCGTGTCTTAGCCACTGATGAATGGCTAAGGGTCCGTGAATGTGATGGTGTCTATGCAGTTGGTGATTGCGCTACAATAAACCAGAGGAGAGTAATGGTATGTAATGGAAGTCCATTACTTGTTCGTTAATGTTAAAAAGGTTCTGTCCAACAAAAAAGAGTCCTTTATGTGCTCTTCCTTTTCATGATGACATTGTTTACTCAGCAGACCCATATGTGGAATTCCAATTCTGCTTTTTCAAAAAAAAAAAGCATTCCTACGATTTTTTCTATTGATAAGAAGCAAAATCTTCTAAAAATTTTATTCCTTATGTAGAAACTAATGCCTCAGTTGGAGTACCATGAATGACATTAGTTCACTTGATCAGTATGATCACATATGGACACACAGTTAGTATTTTGTAGGTAATTTAACTCAGAATATTGATTTGACAGTTGGCCAGCATTGAGTATCTGTACTACAGCATTTAAGACAATTAATCATAAATTTTTGCTGAACTGTTATTTTCATTTAGGTACTTATGACAAGTTGTGTAATGCTTGCAGGAAGATATTTCAGAAATCTTCAAAGTTGCAGATAAGGATAAGTCCGGAACCTTGACTGTGAAAGAGATTCAAGATGTATTAGGTGATATTTACGTGAGATACCCACAAGTGCAGCTCTACCTTAAGAGCAAGCAAATGAACGGCATTGCCGATTTAGTAAGGAGTGCTAAGGGAGATGCTGAGAAGGAATCTGTGGAGCTGAATATCGAAGAATTCAAGAAGGCTCTTTCACTGGTGGATTCACAAGTCAAATTCCTACCTGCAACTGCTCAGGTTGGTATTAGTTCTTCTTAACTGATTCAACAGTTTCAAAGTAGCCGATTTGATTGAACCAAACTCTGTGTCAAAAATTTTAACTGGCTTGTTTTCTCTGCCAGGTGGCTTCGCAGCAGGGGCAATATCTTGCTAGGTGTTTTAACAAGATGAAGGATGCTGAAGAACACCCTGAAGGACCCATCCGCATCAGGGGAGAAGGACGCCATCGCTTCCGCCCCTTCAGGTTCCTATTCCATCAGGCTCAATGTTTTGATAGTTGGCCAAATCCTTGTCACGGTCTTCATTCTGATCCAATTGCTGTGTACAATGTTTTGCCACAACATAGCTCCAAAAGTGTCCACGTTTTCTTTTCAGAATCTGATTCTATTACTCTGTTAATCCTCCAGGTACCGGCATCTGGGTCAATTCGCCCCACTAGGAGGTGAGCAAACTGCTGCACAGCTCCCTGGAGACTGGATCTCCATTGGCCACAGCTCTCAGTGGCTCTGGTACTCTGTGTACGCGACGTAAGTGTTTCCCTTTCCATGACAACAAATTAGATCATGCTACCACACTTGTGCTCTATATATCTGATTCATCAGCAACATGACTAATGCCCTTGTTGCTTCTGAGTTCAGCAAACAAATCAGCTGGCGCACAAGGATGTTGGTGGTATCTGACTGGACGCGGCGATTCATCTTCGGAAGAGATTCGAGCTGCATATAGTCAAGAAGGAAACTGAAGTTTTTGCTGTGACATTCAGATGATCAGGGCCAGTAGAGCCTCCTCCCACTATGAGTTTTGTTCTGCATAAAAGTTCTTATTTTTTGGGTTAAAGGGAAGAATGAGTTCCCTTGCACTTGTATAGTGCACCACGAAATTCCTTTGCACACTTTTGGAGAGTTGTACTTCACTTTTGCGGCCTGAGCAAGCTCAGATTCTTTTAATAGTTTTTCTACCACTAAGATATGTGCAAGGGGTCAGTTTGGCCTGATTTTGTTCTGTCAAATCCTGTTCTGTCGATGGTAGTGGTCCAGTTGGTTGCATAAATCACCTAACATCTGGTAAAATGTTGATACTTTCCATCTAAAAAAATGTTGGTACTTGGTACCAAACAGTTGGCCATCTATACTGACAAGCAAAAACCTATGAAATTCACCAAGCAGCTATGAGCTGATAATGTAGCGGTTGAGTTGCCACATCAGTGCAAAACTACTCCCGGAAAATGCTACTTCGGGTCCATCAGTTCGTGTAGTGAATTTCTTTTTGTTGAGACCACCGAAGACAACGGCTATTAAGTGGAGCAGACGGTTCCCTCAAACATAGGGCAAGATGTACTCACACACAGCAAAAGTATTATATTCCCTTCTGCTCATGCTCACAGTATTTGGTTTAGAGTTAGGCACAAGAACTAAGAGGTAAATATATGACTATGTTACATTCAATTAATGTTCTTTAAAGTCTGCATGAACGGGAAAGAATTTAATTAATTATATATTACAAAAAAATTCTAAAAAACAAATAAGTATTTTGAAGATAGAAAAGGAGAAGAAAACAGCAGCTATTTTAAGACTCGAAGGATTTTTTATTACGCATGACCGGTAATGGTGTAGCAAAACAAAGATTGGTCCAAATTTTGAGGGAAAAAGGTACAATGTTCAGAAACATATTAAAACGACGGTAAACTTCAACATCTCAGATCAGTCAAAGTTTTGGCCATGTCCTTAGTTCTATTGCCGTCCATATCTTACTGCTATTCACTTTCAAAGAGGAAACTAGTTTTGCAGGGATCCAGTAGGGAAAGAAGTCGTGGATCTGAATTTTCCAATCGTTCTAGAACATATCCAATTGCATCACCACTGGCGGCAAAATACTGGTTTTAAGGGTAATGTCGCAATAATTCTTACTCGTCTCTATGAAAGCGAAAGAATACTAAAGACAAAAGGCCACTTGCAGTTATTTAATCTTAAAAGTCAAGGGTTGCATGATCACATCCCTCTGGCTATGAAATGAAATAATCACTTAACAAATCACCCAATATGAATGAATTCCAAGAAAGCAACAGGTTGTCCAGACCACAAAAGGACTAAAACTAATGTTCCATTATCTGCCACCTCTTTGGTTGGTGGGTTAGGTATACTTGTACCTAATTCCTCCAGCTCAACAGCTCCATTAGTACAGATCATATGAACACAAAAGAACAAGAAGCAATTATATCCGCACAGATCACACACCAACAAAATAAAGGAACATGAGGGAGAACCAGATGCTGAGCCTAGCCCAGAATGTTTCATGGGACATAGCACTTGACAACTCAATATGACATAAATCTCAGGGTGGCATTACAAGTTCTTAATAGCAGCTCCACAGAGAAGATTCTTTGGATGATTGGTACTAAGCTGACTTCTTAACATTATTTTTTCCAGTTGCAGTATGAGTGGTATAAGCAAGTGGATGGTGGAATTAATGTAACATGATGGGAGAACTTTAATCACCTTGGAGAGTGCCTTTTGAGATTACATTACATTTTCAATATTGATAGGACAGCAGCTAAGGGAATGATCACATTGACATGTCCACATTCCACAATTCCAAATACATGGCTTAGCACAGAAGGTACTATCATCAAGCAGTGACAGATTATCTACACACATGCAGACCCAAGAGAGAAGTACAGCATGAAGCTCGAATCCTCTAATTACACAAAGCCTCATTCTTGTTTGATTGCTACAATCCGAACCTTCACAAAATTAAGCTCCAAAACATTTGACAAATGGAGTGCGAAAGGACAGTATGTTGGCGCCGATAAATGGTATGTTCAATTTGCAGAGTTTACAGCGCTGCGTTGTGTCTACACTGAATCAACACCTTCGATCTGTTGGCGAGCAAGGTATCTCTCTCTCCGTTCCTTCTGAAATAACAAAATCAAGAAATTAGCATGCTAGCACATGAGGTAGAGCTGCATCTCAAACATTATTAAAAGACTAAGGCACTGTCATTAAAAACTACAAAGCACTGATCTTACCCATTCATCAATCACAAGGCCTTCACCAACAATACGGGGACCGTTGTCCTCTGGAGGTTTCTTGCGTGCCTCAAGTGCAGCTTCTGCTTCAGCAAGCTGGCGCTTGAGCTTGTCCATTTGCTTCAAAGTGTTGCCAAAATGTGTAAGCCAAACTTGATATTCTTCAAAGGTTGCATTGCATTAATAGAAAAATCCAAAGGAAAGAAGAGGTTTTTCTGAGACTTACTGGGCTCGGACGCTCAGCATCCAAAAAAACTACCCGCAAAATTTGCTCGACTGCAACCTGGTCCTTCTGCTCATCAAACTGCAACATAATGTTTAAGCTTCAGCACACACGACAATCTGAATGGAGACAAGTGGAGGATTTGAACAATTAAACTGAATATACACTGAGGCTATCAGGGCTGCTAGAGACAAAGGATTTACCAATTCAGGGACATACTCCATAGGTCCTTTGACTTTCAAGCTGACAATCTTGAACTTAACTTTGCACTTCTGGTCCAACGGCTTCTCATTGTTCTCCGGATGCTCCACAAATTTGAACACTGACATTCGAGAGAATGCACTCACAGGTCAGGCCATTATAATTGGTGAACACCACAATATTATCAATGACATTCATCGGTCTCAAGAATTACCTGTTGCTATTATGCTTTCCCCTGGAGCAAGTATGCCGCCGGGAGGCCTCATGAAGCAACTCTTTGGCGCTGTCGTTTGGAACTGGAACAGAAAACATGCCCAAAATTAGTGTTCAGCTGCTAATCGTGGTACTAGTCAGAGTAATGGCTAACAACCTTCCTCAGAACAAATTGGTTATCCCGTTATGAAAGATTCGCAAAACTATTTTACAATAGCATCAAGCCATATCAGAATCAACTTGCAGAGCAGAGTCGACAAAAGAGACGATTGATTGATACCTTGAAGGCCACATGAGACTTGCTGATGTTCTTGATCTTGACCGCGCTACGGACTTGCTTTCCAGGTTCATCTTCACAAGTCAAAATTGGAAGCCACAATTAGTCGTCCGTGAATAAAAAGGAAAAAAAACTCTTTCACAGAAAAATTCCTATCCTTTACCACGCATCGATTCAATCTGTATTTATGAACAGCCGCGCAAAATTCATGAAAAATTCCCCTTCTCTCCGCGAATAAAAAATCCTCTCGTTGGAGTTTGGAACACCAGCTTTCGCAGAACAATAAAAGAGAAACAACGTAATAAGAATACGAAAGGTGATGGCGTGATGCCTTGAGGAGACATACAAAGCAATCGAATAAGAACTCGAATAATGGCCACGGGAGGGACAGCTCCACCAATCGAAACCGTAAGCCGTGGCGGAAGCGATTGAAAGGAGCAAACTTTCCAAGACCATCCACCGATAAATCAATCGAGTATCCGTTCCCACGAACAGGAACAGGCGACAGGAAGGAGCAGAGCACCGCGGGTGCGGATCGCTTACATGGGAAGTAGAGCTTGGAGGCCGGGTCGAGCCGGAGGCGGCGCCGGGTGGGGATCAGCGACCGGATCACCTTGACGCCCCCTCCGCCAGCGGCGGCGCTGGAACCGGGCGGCGCGCGGGCGGCCTCGCCTTCGGCGGCCGGCGGCCCGGACGCGGTCCCCCAGAGCGGCATGTGGCACAGCCCCAGGCGCCCGGGCCACTCAGCGGCGTCCCTCTCCTCCTCTCGCCGGTGCTGGTAGCGGTGGAGGTGCCCCTCCTCCTCTGGCGACACCGGCAGCAGCGGCTCGCCGTCCGCGTGGGGCGCCGGAGAACGTATGGTCGGGGTCGGGTGCTTCTTGGGAGAAGAGGAAGAGGGGGAGGAGGGAGGGAGAAGAGTATGATTGGGATGGAGACGGAGAGTGGTGTGGAAGCGTGGAATTGTCAATCGTGACGACGGAGTTTAATGGGGGCTGTCTTATATGCTGGAATGGGTGGATGAGTGTTGGGCCCCACCTCGCCAACAGTTTCTCTTGTGCTGTGGTGCTCGTGTTTGCTGAGTGCTCGTTTTCTTTTCTTTTTATTTGGTATAAGTCTTATAAGATGTGTGTAAGTGTGTGTGTTTTTTGAAATAAATGTGTAAGTGTGTTTGATGAGTGCTCTTTTTCCTTTCTTTCTTTTTGGTTTGTTTGAGCTGGGTGTGTTGCTGAACGCTGATTGGAGGTGATTCTTACTGGTTGGCTAGTGTGTGTATGTAGGGGTTGGGTTTAGTTGGGTGGAATGGTGTTTCTTTTTAAGGAGGTGGCATGGTGGTTGGTGCTTGCATTTCAGTTTAGCCTGTGTGTTTTTTCCTTTTCTGAACTAAATTAGCCTCTGGTTTGGTTACCTTCTATAGAACACTTTACAATGAGCATGGTGTTCTTACTCACGTGCCCCTCGATCCTTTTTTTTTTGGACTAATGCAAGGCATTTAACCATTTTACATTAATTAAGGTGAAATCACTATTTACAACCTATTTACAGCAGGTGTGCTAGGCTTATTGACAGAATGACAGGCCCTGTTTAGATGTTTCGCGAAATTTTTTTCGAGTATGTTCCCTCACATGCATGGCATATTAAATGCAGTCGAAAAAAATAACCCATTATATGGATGGAGTGTACTTCGCGAGACGAATCTAATGGGCCTAGTTAGGTCGTGATTAGACAATAAATTGCTACAGTAAACATGTGCTAATGACGGATTAATTAGACTCATTAGGTTCGTCTTGCGATTTACTG
The DNA here is from genome assembly GCA_015476505.1 of Urochloa ruziziensis. NCBI lineage: Eukaryota > Viridiplantae > Streptophyta > Magnoliopsida > Poales > Poaceae > Urochloa > Urochloa ruziziensis. Next base: position 6,725,812 of record CM027124.1, on the reverse strand, counting down.
ACAGAATCTGTAATTAGTTTTGTAATTAGTCTATATTTAATACTTCAAATGTGTGCCCGATATACTCGAAAAAAATTTCACGAACTGAGCAAGGGCCACAGTATACATCGGCAGGATCCAATGTGGGAAGGGATAAATGAGCAGAGAGCGCACTCGACGCTTCCAGTCAAGCCAAGAGGAATTCCTCGTGATGCCCTTAATTATTGCCAATGTTGTCGCTTTCTAGGTCTAGATGTTAAAAAATAGAGTATTTATGAGAATATGAGAATGGCAAGTGATGGTTCCAATAAACAACAAAATATATATTGAAATGTGTAAGGCCAGTCTCAGTGGGAGTTTCATCAGCATTAAATAGACTACCATGTCAGCATTTTTGATGATGTGACAGTGTATTAATGAAGAGAGATGTGAAATGAGTTTCATCCTCATGAAACTCTCTCTATACGGTACTCTAGACAGCTTGTGTCTTGCATGTTGTCTTGGAAACAACACGAGATGAAAATGCTTGTGTCTTGCATGTGTCTTTGCATTGAGGGAGGGTGTTTCATCATAGTTTCAAACTTCTCTTAGATGACGTGTCACTCTAGGTAAGTGTGTCGATGAAACCCCATTGAGACTGGCCTAAAGATACTATTGAATGGGTAGTTCATCAAGTTTTGTCTCTGAAGTCATACTACGTTGGTTACAAGACAACCTAATCGGACTTGCCCGGTGAACCAAGTAGTTCAACTTGTAGGGAAATAAGTTGAAACAAGGGAGGTCTTCGGCTTGTCGAGATGCTCGAGTTTGCTGATTGGAACCAAGAGTCAATTAGACATTGTAGCCACACGCAAACATAGAAGATCAGGAGATGATTTCAAGCCATTGTGTCGTTATGGATTTTCTAGCCACGATCTTACCAAAGACTTCTATGTTTGCGTGTGGCTAGAAATTGTATAACAAAGACATCGGTAATGGGTTAGATATTGCCTTCTTGGTGGCTGTCCATCGTGGTGAGCTACGGTAAGACAATTTCATCTTCATGACATGATATGAAAGCATTATGGTCGCTCGGTGCTTGTAGTGGAAATATGCAACACAATGTGGCGAGCCACTTAGTGGAAAGCTACTTATTGGTTATATGTAGGTATAAGATATCAATTTTTTTACCACTCTTTTCCTTGGAGATGGGAACCTTGGGGAAGGCATTATGAATCTTGCATGTTGTGTACACAATCCAAATGAGGCACTTGTGAGGTTTTCCAAGCTCATTTTGACGACTTGGCCAAACATTACGAGACGAGCCATCTCTCACGACTCTGAAGTTTTTTTTTTTAATTTTCTATCGTGTCAGGGTTCATTTCACTTGAGATCAGGACAAAATACATAGAGAGTGGTGAACAATCTCTACTACTAAAAAGACCGTAAGGTCATCGTCCACACCTCCCGTGCCCCCGCCTCCCCCGCGCCCTCGCCTCCCACCCCTCCGCGCCGACAGGTGGGCCCTGGGCCAACCTCTCCCTCCCTCCCCTCCCGGTTCTCGCCCCTTTGGTCCTCCGCTTCTCCGCCATGCGTTAGCCATGAGGGGAGCCCTCACCTGCGGTTCCTCGCCCGCCTGTAATCCGTGTCGCGGCGTTGCTCATCACTCCGACGAGAAGGGGAAAAAAGGTGCTAGGAGCGGACAAGAAGGACAAAATAAGAAGAAAAGTGAGAAATTGAAAAGAAAAGGGGAAGATGAGAGCAATTAAATCGACATACCGATTTGTCTCGCAAAATTCCGTCAGAATTTCAAATCACCAAAGATTAGGGAGGAGAAGCCTGGGGATGACGAGTTGGGGACACGCGGAGCTGGAAGAGCAGGGGTTGCCTAGGGACACCGAGATGGACGGCGGCCTGAGCATGCTGAGCTGGAGGGCGTCGGCTTGGGGATGCCGTCCTGGAGGACGCCATGCCCAGCAGGAGGCTCACAGGGAGGGGCGATGGTGTCGGGCTTCACCCCCACCTCCGTGGTCCTGGGCGAAATTGCCCCGCCCATGTGGTGCTCCTCGTTCCTCAACTCCATGGCTTCCGGCAATGGCAGAGAAAGACGGTGGATGCGTGCAGCGGTGGCGCAGATTCGGTACAGCTCCCAGGGAGCGGCGCGGGGAAGGAGCAGTGCGGCGGGGAAGTGGGGCGTAGAGGCCAGAGCGTGGCTGCTGCCTGCGGTGGAGCAGCGAGGAGGAGGCGAGAGAGAACGGCGGCGCAAGCACGATGGAGATGGACGGAAGAGCCAAGGACAGGGACATACGTTCCGTAGAAAAAGGATAGGGTGTTGACCGGACGGAAAGATAAGAAAGTGGAATAAAGAAATGATGAAAAATTAAATAAAGAGAAAATGAGAGAAAAAAGATGAGTTAAAAAACAAAAAACGGCAGCGGTGTTTGAGCAAAAAATATTTTATTTTCGTCTTTTTCACTTCATACAAACTCAAATTAGAAACGGGAATTGTACAATTCATCTATCCAATCAATGGCTACTAGGTGTATCTTGGACATTTGGTATTGTTTATGAACTTATTAAAAATAGAAAATGCCATTTTTGGCATACGTTTTAAAGAAACAACTTCAGGTCCTGTTTGGTCCCCGCTACTAAAGTTTGAGCACTTATCGCATCGAAAAGAATGTTACATGCATAAAGTATTAAATACAAAATAAAAAATAACTAATTATGATTATTTTGCAAGACAAATTTTTTAAGCCTAATTAGTCTATGATTTGACAACATAGTGCTAATGATGGATTAATTATACTTAATTAATTTGTCTTATGAAGTACTTACGAAATCTATAAATTATTTTTTTATTGGTAACAAACCCCGTCTGGCATCCCTTCAACATTTCGATGTAACACCTACTAAAGTTTAGCACATGGATCCAAAGGTATAAAATTTACTCATGTTACATAAAAAGAATCTTACCTTTTAGAGTAGTAAAGGTAGACTAATAATAAAACTAATTACATCTCGTTTAAAAACCGCGAGATGAATCTAATGAGAGTAATTAATCTATAATTAATCCATAATTAGCCGATGTGATTAGTGGATGGGTACGGTTGCAAATCATGGATTAAGTAGGTTCATTAGATTCATCTCGCAATTTTCACTCTATCTATGTAATTAGTTTTTTCGTTTACATTTAATATTTTATGCATGTGTTAAAACATTCGATGCGGTGGGTAAACAATTTATGGAAAGGAACTAAACACGCCTGTTGTTTTACTTTAAAAAATCCACAGTCGGAGCTTTTTAGATGGAGCCGGACCCCTACGAAGCAAAGTCTTGGTGTTTCAATGCACTGTGTAGATCAGTTGTCCATACTTTTTAAATAATTTATAATTAACCATAACATTAACGCTGCAATATTTCTCTACCATTTATCACTCTCACGGCTTAATTTGTTATTTTATACTGACTGTGACTCTAAATAATTATTGTTTTGTTTAAATCGGATGTGCCCGTAGCATCGCACGGGCCTTCACCTAGGGAAATAGAAATTTGCAGTGAGAAGAGGGTAAGAGCTCATATAACCTTTATGAACAGTACGGAGTATCTTATAAAGAAACTATGCCGATAGTTCTTCTTAGCATTATATTTACAAGGAATAATTTGTGCTCTTGTATATGAAAATTTGTTAGGCCTAGCCATAAGTATATGATAGTAGTTCGCTTTCACGACGATACGATCTACTACCATGATAGCATAGGCTAGACCTAATCATAATGCCATATTGCCATCGGCCTACCCGAGGCCAAAAATCATATAATAATACGATTTTGTATGGGATAGATTGACTTGAGCACGCGCTTTGCCTTTGCCTTTCAGCCTTTTCTCTAGGGGGTGGGGGGTGGGTTGACTCACTCCATATTGACCTGCAAAAGCTGCCAAGATTTTTTTTAGCATGTTTGGCGCCTTTGGGAAACAACTTTACTCTTGGTGGATGTTGGGCTCATTTGACTGAAGGTATAGTGCGCATTAGTGAATAAAAATCCTTTGGTCATGCCATGTGGGCCATGGCTGTTGTGCCCGTCGTGCTTATCTCCTGCTTTAAGTTTGCACAAGAAAAGAAAAAAAAATTGTGTTCATGTAGTACTGTGACCCTGTGAGCAGTATATAAAAAGAGAAAAGTGTTAGGAAAGTAGTGTCAGTACGGTATACTGGTAGAAATTAAAAAAGCCTAGCCCGGGATGAGAACAGAAAGGTCAGGGTTGGAACTTGGAAGGGGCCCGGCCCGGCCATCGCTGGAGAAGTCAATGGGAGGTGCAGGTTGGCTGTGGCGCACGTCGGACGATAGCAGCGTCGCTCTTGGAGCTTTGCGGTTTGCCCGCGGCAGCACACGAGTCACGGGCCTTCGTTCTCATCGAGCTAATAGGCTAGAGACAACGTACAGGGGCCATGTCTTCTCTTTTTTGCTAAAACAAGAGAAAAGATATGTTTTTTTGGTTCTCAGTGTCAAATAAATTTGTGGGCGACTAAACTTTGGTCGTTAGAATATGTAGGAAGTATAGGAATTGCTAAAACTTTGGTCGTTAGAAAATCGGCCGTGAAGTCATATTCTCTTGGGATATTTGAATCATTACATGGATGGAGTGTACGTCACGAGACGAATCTAACGAGCCTACTTAATTCAAGATTTGCAACAGTAATGCTACAGTAATCGCCCTCTAATTGTTAATTAATTACCCTCTAATTACCCGGTCATTAGATTTGTCTCGCGATTTGCTGGCTAGATCTGTAATTAGTTTTACCAATAGTTTATATTTACTACTCCTGATAAATTTTGTTTGATGTGCATCCTTCCATCTAAACGCGCCCATGGAAAAGTAGCTGGCCTGTCCCGGTCTACGATGAACAGCGCACGGTCCAACAAGGGACCGGAACCAGAGGCACACGAGAGGAACGGTCGAGACAGCCAGCGAGTGACGCTTACGCTGCAGATGAGAACTGCATCCACTCTGCGGCAAGTCAATGGACAGTCCAGTCCATACCTTTCTCTTCCCTTTGGATGCACGCCGAACAAAAGAACAAAAACCGTAGACAAGAGGACATTGACCGGCTGACCAGCTCCTGCACGTACACCATTCAAATTTTTATCACGCCACTATTACTGTAAACTTACAACAAAAATATATTTGACTATAACTCTTTGTAGGTAGTTTCATGACTTCTTATAGGGAAGTTTTTTTCTTTTTTTTTTTAAAAAATCCTTAAGAAAATTTACAATACCGAATTACTCGATGAGCTATATACTAAGCTTCCTTCCACATACAAGAAGAGAGGGCCAAAAGTTCAGCGCGATATGTTTTCTTCCATGTGCCAATGGTGTGGCTTGTCAATTTTGAGAAAGGGGAGAATCGTTATCGTAACAAAGCATGGATTAACAAAATGCACGACTTTATATCGTTTCATTTTTAATGTTATGCTTGAGTACTTGTCAAGACCACCGACAAAGAGCATATATTTATCGATCTCCTGTACATTTTCCTTCTGTATTTATATGCAAACAACACGTTCAACTTCTGCGCCTTTTCTGCAAAGTAAAAGGAAGCAAAATAATAAGAAAAATGTTCTCAGATTGCATTCGTTTCATATTTTAATTAGTAATAAAGTTGATGTAGTGGTTTCTGGCTTTCTGCGCTGCCCATATATTATGTACAGTTGGGCTTCCGGTCCATGGTTGTGACAGGCCACCATCGGATTCGGCCTGCTTTCTGGCCTGTTCTTTTGGACTGACCCGTTGGGCCACATTAGTTTTGTTATTGGGTCTACTAAAAGAGATCTTGCCTAAACCTAGCCCAAACGGCCTATTAACAAGCTCGAAGCTTCTTGGTTTTCTTCCTTTGTTCTTTGAGGAATCTCCAATTGTTTTGCTTGTGGGCTGTTTTGTTTTAATCGTGAGCCTAGGGCCTCGTGGTCTTTTTTTCCTGGGCCTTAGCTTGTGGGCTGTTTTTATTTCTCATGCGGCCTATCTTCTCATTACCATTTTTCCAGTTCAGTGCTCTATCTGGCCATTATCCTTAATCCACCGATGACCAAAACAACACTGTGGAAAGATAATTTCATATAGCTTTCAATGATACCGGTTCCACATCAAAATTTCATCTGAGTCAACGGGATCATTGAAACAAGTGGACGTCCAAAATCCCTCAGGGTGCTACGCCACCGTCTTTTGGACCGTTGGCACGTGTATCGTGTTGGAGCCCATAGGGCTGGGGTCCATCCAGGGGGTCACCATGACCTAACTCTCATATATTTAGTAGACGTTATCACATTAGGGTTTGGGTTTTGTTTAGATCTAGTTTTCCTCAAAGAAACAAAGTTTTGATCATTGTATTTGCTGTGATCCAAGGCCCTCTGTTCTTGTTCTTCACCACTGTGGCGAATAGTCACTACTACACAAACCACTTTCACAAACCAACTATCACAGCTGGTTTTATAAAAATTGTTTGTGAAAAGTCATCACAACCGGTTTATAAGAGAAACCGGTTTATAAGAGAAACCAGTTGTGATAAACTTAACCGATTGTGATAATATACTATCACAAACGGTTTCTATTACAAACCGGTTATGATTCCGGACCCGAAATTTTCCTCAACTGCAATTTTAGGAGCCCTAGCATCCGCCTGTCCCGAACCTTATCCCTTCCCCACTCCCTTCCCTCCTCCCTCGGCACAGCCCCGTCGCCCCTCAGTCTCCTGCTCCCTCCCTCCTTCCTTTCTCCTGCTCCCTCCATCCCGTCACCGAGCCACACAGCCCCGTCGCCCCCTCTCGCTCATCCCGGCCTCCCTTCCCTCCCAGCGCGCCGCCTCTCCCCTCCTCCCCTCCACAGTGCGCCGCCCCGGCCGCCTCCCCCTCTCCATCGCTCCTCTCCTCCCCCCTCCGCTTGCCCCACACCAGCTCGTGAGGAGCCACGGCGGGGCAAGAAGTGGCAACGGCGGGATCCGACGGCGGCATCGGGAGGCAGGGGCGGCGCGTGTAACACCCCGTCTTTTTAGAGCATTTAAAGAAATATATATTTCCTAAAATTTTCCTTAATTAAATATAAATTCTTTCTCTAAATATTCAAAATATATTCTATAAATAAATCCGTATATTTGCCATATGTGATGCATTTGAATATTTTAGAAATCCTTTTCTAATCTTTAAATTCCAAGTAATAGGAATTTCCTCCAAACCTCTCTCTTTTAAATCATTAGGATTAATATTCAAATCTAATTTTAATATTAATTTCTGATATCATACTCCTCCAAAATACCTCAAGTCTATGTCTATTTCAATCCCATCATCAAAATCCCGTTTAAATTCGAATGGGAATTCGAATTCCCATTCGAATTTAAACCCGAACTCATGTTTAAACAAAAGAAGAACCATTTAAATGTTAAACGGGCCGAACCCCACTTCCGGCCCAGCCATCCATGTTAGCCCAACCACGAAGTCTGGTTTTCACCCTCCAACTCTTCTCCTCACCCGCCTTTTCCCCTCACTCGGCAGGCCCACGACCCAGCTCCCCTCCTTCCCCTTTCCTCAGCCCGCACGCCCCCTCCTAACTCGGCCCGCGCACGCAGGCGCGACCCACACGCGGCCTGTGAACTCGCCTCCGCCTTCAACCCTAGCCGCCAGCGCCGCCACTTCGGCGACCAAAGCCCACCGCCGCTCGCCGCCGAGGCTCTCCCCTTCCTCCTCCACGCCACGCACCACCGCAACCACCACGTGTCCCGGCCGGCCGCAGGTGGCCGCCATGACGCCAAGCGCCATTAATGGCGTCATGGTAGCCCATGCCGTCCTCTGCCAGCTCCCATACTCCGCCGCAACGCCTCTGCGTCTACGGCTCGCCACCGCCACCCGATGCACCCCGCACGACCGCGATGAAGCTCCAAAGCGTGGAGCGCCGCGTGTCACCACCGCCGGCCGCCACCGCAAGATGAGTGCGGCACCGACCACCCCCAAGCGCCTCGTCGGCCTCTTGTTCCCGCGTGACGTGGCATGCCCTGCCGCCCGTCTCCCCGCCTATAAAAGGGAGAGCGCCCCTCCTTTCCCCTCGGCACAAACCTAGCAAGCCGAACCTTGCTCGCCTTCCATGGCCGCCCCCTCTATCCTCCCTCTCCGTTGAGGCTAGGGTGGCTGGAACCCCAAGATCCGGCCGAGCCTCGAGCTCCACCCCCTCCTCCTATGGCGGGCGGGCGCGAGGAGGAAGACGACCTCCTCTAGTCGCTCCTCCCTCTCTCACTTGAAGCCGATAGGCGGGCCCACCCCTTCCCCACCGTGCGTGAACCTGGCTCACATGGACCAAAGGTCCACGACCTCCCTCGGTCCATGGCCGGCCTACCGCTGTAAGCCACTCGTCCTGCCCCCCTCCTTTGGTGGACATGGTCCACTGGACCGGCGACCCATAGGCGCACGGTTCACCGGTCCACCGGGCTAGCCCACCAAACAGTAGCCACGGCTGACCCCACCCCATTGCTCAGCAACAGCAAAATTGCTACGCGCACCCGGTAAAGTGTACCCAAACTTTTATTTAGAGCCCTTCCTCTCTTTTAAAAATCCCCAAAAATATCAAAAAATACTAGATATATTTCTAAGCCTATTAGTTCCAGCCAATCCTTTTTAGCATGTCATTAGAGCCTAAACCTAATTACGCTAGTTTCTAACCAATAGAGAGTCTCCATTAGTGTACCCCGGAATTTTCCCTTTCCATGTCTTAGCTTAATTAATTCCTAGAAAATTCCCATAAATATTAGGGACTATTCTAAGCATTTCCATATGCTTGTTATAATGCCCGTCCAAAATCCAAAATATTAGAAACCCTGTCGTTACGCCGCCCGTATGAATCCCTAGCTTCACCAAAACCCTAGTCGTCGTACCGTACCTCCATAAACCCCGAGATATCGATGAAACCCTAGCCTTCATGCTGCCCAGAGATAAATAAGGATTTTCTAGAAATCCATATCAGGTGTCAGAAATTATTCCTTAGAAATCTATATAATTTTCGAGATACTGATAATCGCCATTCTATAATTTCCTAGAATTCCCTCCAAAACCTCCATCCTTTAATCCGTTAGTTATTTTATATAATTAATAGATTATTAATTCAATCCTTAGCCATTTTTCCTTAATCCCCAAAGGATCCCTTCAAATCCCCACCTTCCTTTCATTCTTTCTCTTTTTACGAAATGATTGGTGTACTGTTACATTGATTGTTATTTTTTATGTTTTAGCTTCCGATGGCTTGACCAGGCTCCGACGAAGATGCCAGGGCTTCCAGGTGCCAGAAGCCCTAGTGTGGTCAACATCGAATACCATACGCATAGGACCGACAATGAAGGCAAGTCTCACCAATAATATCACACCTCCATTAAAATTTACTTTATTTGCAGCATAAAGCTACATTGGGCATAACCTAGGTTTGTGCCTAGCATTGCTGTAGATGTAGGATGTTATCTTGCTTTAAGAATGGGAGTGGAAGGGTAGCCTCGTGAGGGGATCCTATCCTAAGAGCTACTCTGATCAAGCTAAGGACCGGTTCATGGGAGAATCTTTCTAGTGACCAGTACAACCTCGCATGCCAAAAAGGTATGGCCTTCGGGAATATCTATGTATGTGAGGCCTTGGCTCACACCCCCCTAGCCAGCTCTAGTAAACTGTCCTGAGAGGCCACGGTGGGCAACGGGAATACTGGAGACAGACTCCGACAGAGGGCTGAGTCTGGCCGGCACGGGTCGCATGTGACTGGGTCGGTAGGACCTGTTGGCATGTAATGCCATTTTATATATTTATGATGCATCCATACCCGGGTTGATGTCCTTTTGTGGACAAATATGCGATTCCTGCTTAGGCCCCAGTAGCATCCGTGGGCACAGCTAGTGATTGGCTGTCTAGAGATAGACGCCAGTGGGCACGGGTCTCGTAGGTCAGTACCGCCTTACCGGAAGGTATGGGCTGACCGAATGCGTGGTATATAAGTACAACCTCTTGCAGAGTGTAAAATATATCTAGATAGCTGTGACTCTCGGCATAGTGTCCATTTAGTCAAAGTCCCCACTGATTAGACTTTACTTTCTTGTATAGAGAACCTGGAACGATAGAGGTGCCGCTACATGGGTTCTGGATAGCATATCGGGACTAGCAGGGAGGAAATGCCCCTCCAGGACCGACTGTTACATTCACTTGCTTTCTCCCTTCATATTATTGAATTTGTGGATTTGCTGAGTACCCTATCGGCCCATCCAGAGTACTCATCCTTGCTTTCATTGTCATACAGATTTAGGACCCCCAGGGCTATAAGGTGCAATAACTCATTCCAATGGAGGAATGAGTGCCCGCCTGCTCCCCGCTAGCATAAACGGTATAAAACTATTTAATTATATGTCATTTATTGCTTTTGATATTAATATGTGATGGGATCCGTATCAGCGTACTAATCCAGGGACTGATACAGGTGGTCTCGAGACTTTCGGAAGAAGGTCGCCACAGCGGGTCCGGTGGGGGCTCAAGCGCTGCTGCCAGATCTCGGGCGACCGACTGCTAGAGGACCGACGGCGGGCGGCGTAGGGATCCACTGCGGCGCCGCAGGTGAGTCTCTCTCTCTCACCTCCCCTTTCTCTCTCTGTGACGGGGAGCAGCGGCGGCGGGGCGGTGGGCTGGGGAGCGACGGCAGGGTGGTGGGCCCAATTTTCTTTAATTGGCTTTCACAGCCGCTTCTCAAAGCGGTTGTGATGGACATGACTTTCACAGCCGCTTCTCAAACCGGTTGTGATGGACATGACTTTCATAGCCGCTATATCAGATCCGCCCTCAAAAACCGTTTGTGATGTAGTTTAAAACCGGCTGTGATGGCCTATTGTGTAGTAGTGCCTTTTGTGTTCAAACTTGAACCACATATCAATTGCTTCATCTACATCTACAATTTCAGATTGTTTTCTTTACTTTCTTGCTTGTGTGTTCTTCGATTTTCTTGCAGAAAAAACCTTTGTGGCGAGGTCAATTGTGTGCATGATTGATAACCAAAGGAACAGTGGTGTAGCAGTTGCAGGGGTTTGAATCTGATCGATTAGATGCCCAGATCGTTAACGTCAAGTTTTCACCAATCGGATTTATCAAACCTTTTAAAAGATCAGGCCACGTTCCCATCATTTAACATAATATAAATGAATTTCTGGGACTGCCTAGAAAATAATGGTCCAAGATAGAGATGTTTGGACAAAGCTAGAATGCCAAGTTTAGTATTTTTTTTAACTCATGGAGTAGTAGATTCTAAACGCTACTTCACTACCGGAAAAATCATCTTTGCCGTGTGCGGTATGCTTTGCCGTGTGCGGTATGCTTTGCCGTGTGCCACATATTGGGCACACGGCAAAGAAAAATCACATGGCAAAGAGGCACTTTGCCGTGTGCTTTTTTTGACACATGGCAAAGTAATGATTTTTAAATTCATAAAAAGATGAGAAGATTTCACACATGTTATCTGAATCAAAACATCTAATAAGAAGTATATGTGTGATTGTGTGTGAGAGACTTAGTAGATGTATTTTTTGAATAGAAACTTTTTTATATGATTTCATATGGAAAAAAAGTTTATACAAAAAAGTCATGCAGCTCGATGAAATTTAAAACTTTGTAGTTTACCACTTTTGTATTTGAGATTATTTCATATTTCAAAATATCATTATAGGTTATGTAATTTATAATCATAAATTTTAAAACTTTCAAATGACTTTGGGTGTAAATAAGTTCTATACCAAAGTTATACAACTCGATGATATGTAAAAGTTTATAGTTCACAACTTTTTTTCTAAGATCGTTTCCTACTTTTAAATATTATTATAAATTATCCAATTTTAAGTTTTAAATTTCTAAAATTCCCAAATGACGTCTGATGTAAATAAGTTTTATATAAAAGTTGTAGAGCTAGAAGAGATAAAAAACTTTATAGTTTACAACCTTTTCATTTGAGCTCATCTGGGTGTATTAAAATGCATCAGAAGACAGTTAAAGAAAAACACTTGTCCACATCATAGAGCCACACCTTCGAAACGAAGCTCTGCCATTGGTCCATACCCATTCACCCGGATCCATCCCCCCTCTCTCCCATCAAAGGGCCGGCTGACTCATCTGTCACACCCGGTTCTGAAAAACAAAACCGAATGCACACCGTATGTGTGCCAGGATCAAGTTTCACACATACGGCGAACGAAAAAGTGAATAATAAGACAGTATCACGTAAAAGAAAATGAATCAGAGTATTACACAGCTCAAATCCTGGAAACGGAGGCTCCAACTCCACAAGCAGACGACCGGGGGTTGCGTACGCCTAGCACTCAGCAACGTCTTCAGTGAACTCCACAACAGCTTCCTTCTTCTGAGCAACATTGTTTATAGCAAGGGTGAGCACATGTCGTACTCAGCAAGTGTGGGGAAAGTATGAATGCAAGGCTAAATCAAGAAAGGCTGAGGGTTTAAAGCGTTAAGCAATTTTAGTTGGTCAGACTTTTATTAGCATCTATTTACTATGATATAAATATATAGCAACCAACATTAATAAAAACAGAGCGCCATAAGCACATGGCACAACCAGAACCACGATTTAAGTCCATCTTCAAGTTCAATTATCATGTGAGGGTCCAGGCCGCTCTTGACCGTGAGCACGGCTGTTATAACAGTTTTACACTCTGCAGAGGTTGTACACTTTCACCATAAGTCGCGTAAAAGTTCAAGAGAACTTTAGACCCAACCATGCTGTGCTGATCAGGCACGCATCACACTACCGAGGTGTGACTGCATAGGGACGCTACGAGGCCTTTACAAAGATTCCCTAGTAAGGATAGCTCGCTAAGGATTCATGATCAGCGTGATGTATAAACCTCTCCAATGGGCACACCTTAGCAAAGGCTTCCTCCCAAATAGGGGCCGGGTTATACACCAACTACAGTCTCCCCCTCTTGCCTCTTGCGAGTAAAGCTACCACAAACTAGAGTCTCTAATTATTAGCCAAGACCAGAGCCCATTAGTCTTATGGTTGTACTGTTTTCCCGGGTGGTTCTCCATGTTCCAATTAAATCATATGATCTTGTATTAACTAGAGGTATAACATAAAGTAAAGCAGGTTTATCATTAATGTTCGTTAGAACCACCATAACCCAAGTATAGCAACTAGCATAGCTACCCAACATAAAGATAAATCCCGGTTGACAAGGAATAAGCATAAAAGACTAGTCACTCCTTAATAGGTCCCATCAATATTAAATGCAAGCACATGCAATGGTGATTAAGTAAGTTATTGGGACAAAAATATCAAGAACACACTTGCCTCAATTCCAGATAATAATTGCTCAGAATATTCTTCAACTCTTCAAGCTCTCGAACCGCGTTCCTTCTACTCGTAGCAATCATCCAAGCAAAGCAAACATCTAGAGCAAGCAAACAAAGACAACTAAGAACAATACACCAATCAAAATAAAAGCTTTAAAGAGCGTACTAAACGAAGGACTCCTTGCTACAAACGCAAGACGCAACGCTGAAAACGAACCGCGATTATAAATAAACTATCGAAAGATTTTAATTATCAAACAAAAGCTAGGTGCTTCATTTATTTTAATTAAGAAAAGATAATGTAAAAGATATTTCAGAGAAATACCCTAGGTTAAGATTAATCAAAATTACATTTATGTTTGAAAAACGCTATAAGACCTAGTCATATTTTATTTATAATATTCGAGTTTATATTAGTTCAATTAAACGGTTTACTTTAGAAAAGGAAGACATATGAAGCATCTAATCGAATAAATTTATCAATCGTGTTCCTCTAATCATATTATTATCATAAATAAATTATAATAGCATTAACCATATTAACTTTCTTATAAAAGCCGAGGTATAATCCTAATCATGTTTTATGTAGAAAAGGCATGTAAAGTAAGCATTAACCACATTAACCTTTAATTTGTAAAGCCGGGATATAGCCTAATTAAATTTTATTCAGAAAAGACTATTCCATAAACATTAATCAAATTAAACTTTATTATGAAACACGCATTGTAGAGCTATACAGATTTTAATTGCAAAATATGCCTATAAGCAATTAATCAAATTAATATTTAAAATTAATTTAGAAAAACACAACTATCATGAACAACATCACTAACACGTAATTTAAGTGATTACAAGTCTAACGAAACGAAAACGGATCGAAACGGATTTAAAACGTGGAAGTTATACCTAAAACAAGGCTGCAGGGACCTTGACGCAATTAACCAAAGATTCCAGGGGCTGGCTGAGAAGAATTCCCAGACTCAGTGAATAGTGCCCGCGAATATGCAAAACTTCAGGGTTAGATCTGGCTGAGAAGAATTTCCAGACTCAGTGAATAGTGCCCGCGAATATGCAAAACTTCAGAGTTAGATCTGCAAAAGGTGAGGGCTCGGATTAGATTGAAAGGATGGAATCTTCTCAGGGGTTTTCTGTAAAAAGCGCAAGACACAAAAGTGCTTGAGGAATTACAGATTTCTTCGGGGGCCAAACTGTAAAACGATCATCTTCTACCTCCGGTTGCAAGGGCCGGCGGCACTGGCTGTTCAAATCGCCGGCGCTCCGGCGAGCTCTGGTCGCTGGGGTGGCGGGGAATCGGTGGTGGAGTTCAGGGGCATCGCGATGACCGTCTCCCCGGCGGCGGAGACGGACGGGGACGGCCGGAATTCGGCGGCGAACAGCGAAGATGGCGACGGCTCGGGTCGGCACAGGACAGCAGCGCTCTGGCGGCGGATTGGAGACGAGGTCCGGCGGCAGGGCTTTGGCGTGACGTCGCGGAGCTCGGGGCGGCGGTGGCTCCGCCCGGCGGCACTCCCTCGCGACGAATCGGCGAAGGGCGCTCGGCTTGGCCGGTGCGGCGGCGCTCGGCTTAGCCGGCGGCGGCGCGCTCTGCGGAGGGCGAAGGCGGCGGCGCACGGCGGCAGCAGGGGACCACGGCGCGGGGACGGCGGCTTTAAAGGGCGCAAAGGCCGAGGCCTCGCGTGGAACGCACGCCGAGACGGCGGCGCCGGTGTGCCGGGCCGCGATGGGCCCTGGCGGGTCGGGCCGGGAAGGATCGGCCCGTTAGGGTTTTCTCTTTTTTTTTTATTTCGCGTTTAAAGAAAATTCTAGATAAGTCTAGATAATTCATTTAAATCACGAAAAATGTCCAGAAATTCCCAAAAATTTTAGGAAAAATCTCAGAGATAGATTGGGACACGAGGAGTCCAAATAAAATATTTAGAGCTCGTGAAAAGAATTTTAGAGCCTTCTAATAAATAGATTTAGCTCTAGGAAGAGGAGAATAATTTCCAGAAAAATCTAGAAAATTCTCAGAGGAACCTAAACGTTGGATAAAAGCGTTTTTCAAAACTTTGCACTCATGAAACACTGAGATGCGACTCGGCATGAATGCAGCACTCAAAGAGCAATTAATTTATTTTTAGAAACACACAATTAATTTCTTTCTAGCTAAATTCTCTGTAAAATAAATAAATGTTGAGAAAATTTTAAAATTGAGAGAAAATCGTTGTGTATTTATTCTCTAAGTTCACATCCTGAAATTGGAGAATTTCAGGGTGTGACATCGTCCCCTCCATCTCTCTCATTTTCTCTCTCCCTCCCTCCCTCGGGCTGCACGCTGTGGAGGGCTGGCCGGGGGAGCCGGCTTGCGCGGCAGAGCGCCGGCGGGGGACGCTGCGAGCGGCCGGTGGCGGACGGTGCGCGGCGCGCCCAACGGGGTCAAGATTTTTTCTTTTTTTTCAAAATCTTTGTTGCCGAGAGCCACTCTTAGCACACGGCAATGCTTTGTCATGTGCCCGACAAAAGGCACATGACAAAGACCCTCTTTGCCGGCTAAACGTTGTTGCTTGCTCGGCAAAAGTTTTGGCGTGTGCAATTGAGCTTTTCCATGTGTATCTGGCACACTGCAAATGTGACGATTCCGGTAGCGCTAGTCGCATAATAATTGCGTGGATATACTGTAATAACCCCGCTAGCTAACTAAGAAATTTTCCTGGTGCCAAATTATGATTTATCACCAGCTGATGATCTGCATGCCAACAAGCAAAGACAACTTACGCGGCTAAATGCCCATATGTGAACGGGAAGCAAGTAACTTTCAAGTGTCATATTCAGTTCATATGTGTGCTAAAATCGATCACGTCTAATCCAACGACTTGGCTCATATGCATGCTGTTATATCTTGACTTGAATTAGCTACGACAGTCTAGGATCCGTAAAGTGTTCAGAGAAAAAATAAAGTTGTTTTTCTTAACCTTTGAGGACCACCTTTTTAAAATAAAGTTTGAAACGCAAATGAGCTGGAAATGGCAAACGGGTCAACAAACGATTTCCCATCCCATGCATACGGATATAAGTAACTCTATAACGCCGGGAGGATTGGCGCCCTCCCGCCGAGTCAAGCACTGTAGCAAATTTTTTTTATATTTTTTTGTTTTTCTTTTTTTCTTTTCTTTTTTTTTGGTTTTTTCCTTTTCATATATGAGTACTACTTTAATTTTGTCTCCAGCAAAAATAAGTACATCTATGTCAAAAAAAGCATCGTCATCTATAGTTGGTACATCCTTGCCTGCCACGTGGTTTCAAACTTTCAACGTTGCGCTTTACGTATTGCTTCTTGGCATTGTCTTCAGAAGAAATAGGTACATCCATGTCGCCGAAAGAGTAAGTATATAAGTAACTCTACATCGCTGAGAGGTTTGGCGCCCTCCCAGCGATCGTGGCATTGTAGCAAATATTTTTTACTTTTTCTATTTTTTGTTTTTCTTTTATTTTTTCATTTTTTATTATTTTATTTTTTTCTTTTCATATATGAGTACAACTTTAATTTTGTCACTAGCAAAAATAAGTACATCTATGTCAAAAAAAGCATCGTCACATATAGTTGGCACATCCTTGCCTGCCACGTGGTTTCAAACTTTCAACGTTGCGCTTTACGTGTTGCTTCTTGGCATTGTCTCCAGAAGAAATAGGTACATCCATGTCGCCGAAAGAGTAAGTATCTCTATAGCGCGGGGAGGTTTGCGCACTCCCCAGCGCCTCTGGCTACTGTAGCGCACTATAGCGCTGCAGTCAGCTATAGTGCGCTACAAGTGCACTATTTTTTTGCCTTTTAAAACTTTTTACAACATATTTCTTTCGCTACAGTATGTCTATTTTTTCACACGAGTATCACGTCTGGTGGTATCCTCAGTATTATCTCTAGAAGAAATACATGCATCCATACCGGTAAAAAAATGCATCCAGCCAGAGTCGGTGCGTCCTCGCCACATGATTCCAAATGAAATTGTGGTGCCCTTCATGCATTAGAGCTGTCGTTGCCTCCTCACGAAGTTTAGAACGTGACACAAATATTGCGCTCCTCGGTTGCTCGCACAATCTCTCGCATCACAGTGTCAACTCGCCACCTTTTTCCCTGCTCTTGAGCCCCAGTTTGGATCAGAGGTGGTGCAGCTGCCTCGGAGGGACATACCGTCCACCACGGGCTTACCGACCTTACATGTGAAGCTCACGACCACCGTTATGCATCCATACCGGTAAAAAAATGCGTCCAACCAGAGTCGGTGCGTCCTCGCCACATGATTCCAAATGAAATTGTGGTGCCCTTCATGCATTAGAGCTGTCGTTGCCTCCTCACGAAGTTTAGAACGTGACACAAATATTGCGCTCCTCGGCTGCTCGCACAATCTCTCGCATCACGTGTCAACTCGCCACCTTTTTCCCTGCTCTTGAGCCCCAGTTTGGATCAGAGGTGGTGCAGCTGCCTCGGAGGGACATACCGTCCACCACGAGCTTACCGACCTTACATGTGAAGCTCACGACCACCGTTATGCATCCATACCGGTAAAAAAATGCGTCCAACCAGAGTCGGTGCGTCCTCGCCACATGATTCCAAATGAAATTGTGGTGCCCTTCATGCATTAGAGCTGTCGTTGCCTCCTCACGAAGTTTAGAACGTGACACAAATATTGCGCTCCTCGGCTGCTCGCACAATCTCTCGCATCACGTGTCAACTCGCCACCTTTTTCCCTGCTCTTGAGCCCCAGTTTGGATCAGAGGTGGTGCAGCTGCCTCGGAGGGACATACCGTCCACCACGGGCTTACCGACCTTACATGTGAAGCTCACGACCACCGTTTTTCGTGAGACGAGTTCGCCGAACCGTAGTTCCTGTCCTCAAGTTGTCCTCTCCCCTCTCTTTCTTATTCGTCGGCCAGCAGGCCAACAACGTCACATCGCGCCGCTTCAGTCCTCAGTTCCTACGAGCTCTAGCGCGGTAATGGCAAAAGGCCCTCCTAACTGCGCACTCTATGTCAAGACAACCATGCTCTCTATGGTCGATAACATATGCCTTACCGCCATCGAGTTTGTTGAGGAGTCATGCCAGCATGACACCATCACTGTTCATGATTGCTACTGTGTACGTACATTCCATGCATATTGTCTACTTCATTCAATATGTGTGTGTTTTGTTTCATCCATGTAAGCATTTTGTGCTCTTAGTGATTAGAAAAATTAAAAAATAGATGAAATAAAAAACCAACCACGACGATAACAAGTAATTCTAACAGGCGCGGCGGTAGCGCGCCGCCCTTCCTAGTATATATGCTTACGGACAAGTTCACGTACTACCCTTCCTTTTTCACGCCTACTTCTTGTCACTCACAATTAGCATATTAGCAATCCTGACCAGCGACCATGCATGATACTTGTGTTCGTCGTTCACTGGATTGTCACTTTTCAGCTGCTACGTCGTCTACACGTGCAACGTACTAAAAAATTAAATCAACACGTGGACTAGTGTTTTTTTTGAAACATACACGTGGACTAGTTTAAAACCAGTACGTACTACTACCGTACGACCTAGACGACGTTAGTGAGCACGGAAAATGATGGATGGACTCACGAAGGAAGTTCACCTGATAGCTTGGTGTTCTGCATGCTTTAAATTTCCTTTATCCAATAGCTTGGTGTTTTGGTTGTGATGTGCAGTTGCAGGTTAACTGCAAGGTGTCACAAAGAACTGTTGGTTACTACTTCCTTCTATTCAGTCAAGTTCTTGGTAGCAGATTGCTGGACTGGCAGAACATCATGCGATTTGGTATGGAGCTCTCTCACTACGGGAGGCCACGTCTTTGCCGTGTGCCTCCCGCACACGGCAAAGCCACAAATGCACACGGCAAAGACCTTTGCCGTGTGCTTTCGTCTTTGCCGTGTGCAAAAGGGCACACGGCAAAGAAAACTTTGCCGTGTGCCACATTGGTTTGTCGAGTGCCATGAATCCCACACGGCAAAGATTTTTGAAAAATATAAAAAAAAAAACATGCCCTGCCACGGGAGCCACCACGCCAGGCTGTCGGGTGCCGCTCCGGCCGCACCGCTCCACCGGCCGCCGGGCTCCGGGTGCCGCGCCTGCGCCGCACCGCTCTGGCCGCCGCGCTTGCGCCGCACCGCTTCGGCCGCCGCGCCGCTCCGGCCGCCGCCGCCTCGTGGGGGAGAGCCGTGGGGAGGGGAGAGGATAAGGAGAGAGAGAGAGGGGCTGGTGGGGAGGGGAGAGGATAAGGAGAGAGAGGGCCCGGTGGGGGCATGGATCCATGGGTGGAATCTCTAGCCAATGGGAGCTCTCTATTTTGATGACATGGATTGCTGACGTGGCACATTTGTGCTTCTTTAGTGGTCTTATAATACATTTTTAGATATCAAAATGAGTTCAAATAAAAAAGTTGTAAACTACAAACTTTTATATCTTTTCGAGATCTACAACTTTGTTATAGATCGTTTTCACATTCGAAGTCATTTGAAATTTTTAAATTTGAAATTGGATAGCTTATATTGCATTTTTGAAATACTAAATGATCTCAAATAAAAAAGTTGTAAACTAGAAAGTTGTATATTTTATTGAGCTTTACAATTTTGATATAAAACTTATTTACATCCGAAGTCATTTGAAATTTTTAAATTTTGAAAATTTGAAATCGGATAGCTCAACTACAAAGTTTTAAATTTCATCGAGCTATACGACTTTGGTATAAACTTTTTTCCATACGAGATCATGTATAAAAGTTTGTATTCAAAAAATACATCTAGTAACTCCCTCACATACACTAACTCATGAACTTCTTATGAGATGTTTAGATTTTGTAAACATCGTTATGATAAAATATGCGAAATCGTCTCAACTTTTTATCACAGCCTCCTTGTGCTATGTCATCACATCATGACAAATTTCATAATTTTCATACTTTATTTTCTTTTATTTGAATTTAATAATAATCGTTCGAGCACATGTTTGTGGTCATATTGTTTGAACAAGATGTTCAAAATTTATTTTCATTTCATGTGCATGGCCTCAAACTGGGTTAAATAACATGAATATTATTTTTCCACTCATTTTATTCTATTATTTCAATCACTTGCTGTTCAAATTTGACTAGATTCAAAAAATTGCTTGAAATGTAATTAATTAATTAAATATAGCAAACAAATACAAAAATGTACCTAATTTTAATATGGAGTAACACATGTTGTATGTGGAGAGTAGAAACAATTTTGGTATGAAAAGAGAAATTTTATTTATGAATTTGCCGTGTGCTAAAGAAGACACACGGCAAAGTCGCCTCTTTGCCCTCTTTGCCGTGTGTCAACAAGAAGACACACGGCAAAGCTCTTTGCCGTGTGTTTTTTTTGACACACGGCAAAAAGGGCTCTTTGCCGTGTGTCCGATATGCTGCACACGGCAAAGAATGCCACACACGGCAAACATAATTTTCCCGTAGTGTCTATTGCATATTATACGATACGTTCATTGCATCTATGAATTGCCTGCTGCTTTGCTGTATGACAACTCTTGGAACTGTGCCAGCAAATGCTAATTGAAATTGGGACAATGCAGCATCAAAAAATCTTGGTGCTTCCATGTTTGTAATTGAATTTAGAACTAGATAGGGGAGATACCTACCTTGACTACATTGTTCCTTTTCAGTTAGTTAGATGCTATCAGAGACAAGAGAAGCTTCACAGATAGATGCTAACAGTTAGCTGCTCAACTTGCATTCTGATTGAGTCAAATAATTAACATGCAAATTATATCCTCAACTAGGATTAGTTACTTTGATTCAGCATTGATCTTGTAACTTCTGACAGATGTATTCTGATTGAGTCAAACAGATGTATGTATATGTGATCAGCGGCGGACCCAGCGCCCGGCGGCTGCCCAGGCTCCGACGCATGAGCCGATCTGCATGGCCTTTGCCCAGGCTCTGTTCATTGGCTGGGTCCGCCATTGTATGTGATCAGAACTTCAGAAGAGGCACTATATATATATATATATATATATATATATATATATATATATATATATATATATATATATATATATATATATATATATATATATATATATATATATATATATATATGGCCTATTTCTTGTCAATTTTTTGACCTATCTCTTTTTTTTGTTTTTTCCATTTATCGTTGTGACGTGTATAAGGGTATATTGTCCTCCCGTTTATTTTTTTTTGTTTTTTAATTTATTATAGGAGACGTAGGTTGCCAATCCGCGTCTCCTATGGCAACCCGCGTCTCTCCAATGAGGGACTAGGAGACGCGTTTTGTCAATCCGCGTCTCCTATAAAGGGGGCCATAGGAGACGCGGGTTGACAAAAATGTGTCTCCTATGACCCCATTTATAGGAGACGCAGATTGACAAAAACGTGTCTCCTATGACTCTTAACCCGCGTCTCCTTAGGAAGCACCTTACATGGTGTAGCGTTTAATTTCTTGTGTCTCGTGAGCTAGAGATCAACGACGACGCAGTGTGTCGGTCCTGCCGGCGGAGGATTATTGCAGGCGTCGACCGCGACCATTAAGCAGTTTACAAAAAGAAAAATTAACAGAGTCCTGCTGGGGTGTATCTAGACGTTTAATTTGGCTGTACGTACGTGACCAAATATAGCACCGCTGCTAGTGCAGACTGCAGACGATGGGTCAATTCAGCAGCTTGCATTTGGGCGTGAGCGTGGCGTCAAGTAACACTCCTTGGCGGGACGTTCTGGTTGATGTTTAGGGCAGGTTGAATTATTGTTGACTTTGACGCTGTGCAACGTTCATGCATCCATTGTTCTAGCTAATTTTTATGATCAATTACGCATGCACGATATGCTACCGTACCGCTGCATATGATTGATTCAGGATGTCTAATTTTGACCTATCTGGTACCTAAATAGGAGTAGTACGTAATTATGTTATTTACTATCTACACTATATTTCTCCCACAATTCTAAAAATGCAATTGGGATAGAGGGGGTATATGCCATGGTACATGTTAAACACACACATCCGGCCTTGAAACCCATCCGGCCTTGAAACACGATCACGCGGCTTGACTTCCCATTGGAGGAGGCCCAATTAGCACGTCATGGGCAGCTTGGACACAAAGCCGGCCCTAGGATTTTGAAGGCCCTCTGACGAACTCGTCACGACGGCCTCTCTAAAGTGTAGACATCATATAAAATCTTATAATATGTGTATATATATACACGACATTTTTTCTTGCAAATTGAAAACGAATACTCCGTATATCGATATCTTTCTAATTTAACATGTTTGACAATTATCAGGGAACAGTGTAGACAAAAACAATAGTATATTTGTACTTCTAGAATTAATTTGATTACATTCTTTTCTAGCACCTAAATTATAAGAAAATCACGATCACATGATTACTACAAAATTACTCGACCTACGGGGGTAAGACAGCCCCCGGGCTTTTTGCTAAGAGAGAAGACCTCACGCAGGTCGAGAAAACCCCCGAACCTTTACCCCACCCTTACACAGGGGTCGTAGCCCTTGTGAGACAACCACTGGGTTGACGGCTTCTGCAACTACCCCTAGGTAGGAGAGCCCAAGCCAACCACAGATACGACCTAGGCCGGGCCTTGACCTGTGCTTTGGTTATAGTCAGACGAGGTGATTTTTTTAACCTCAGCCTGAAATTCGCTCCCACGAGGAGTCGAACTCAGGACCTGAGGAGTGCTACTGAGGCCATCTAACCAAGTCAGCTAGAGGCCCTTTCGCATTACTACAAAATTACAAATAAAATTAAATTAGTCACGGTATTAAATCTGAACGGCTGAACCGCCTAACTCTAATCTGAGTTTAAAGATTCGCTGGAGCCTGGTGTCCTAGAGAGTGGAGACTGATCGACGATGGTCGATGAGGCGAGCATGACGCTATCTGCTCTGCCTTCTGTGATCGTGTGATGCCGCGATGACCTAGACCGAACTGATTGCGAGTCAGCCGCGAGCGGTCTGCCTTTCGCCGTTCCGCGGCCTCCCTCCTGAGGATAAGTTCTATTTTTCTCTGTGACATAGGCCAGCGATGTCTCGCATTCTCTCCCCTAATGATACACATACACACATAGACATACATACATCATACATGGGCTTGGGCCCTTCCCCTGCTTGGGCCCTCGGCCGTCGCACCCCATGCCCTACCGCTAGGGCCGGCCCTGCTTCGGCGACGATGCCGGCTCATTCCAGCCTCTCAGCCCCGAGGACGCCCGGTCCTACCTCACAAGGCCGCCGACTTCATCTCTAACTACTAGAAGTCCGTCGAGTCCCTGCCGGTGTTGCCCGCCGTCAAGCCAGGTTACCTGCAGGCCAAGCTGCCGCCGAGCTCGACACCCTTCAACGTCACCATGGGGGCGATGAAACGTCAATTTTCAAGTACTACGAACCAATGCACCCTGATGTAATTTTACAATACTTGAAACAAATAAGGATCGTCCATCAGGCTGAAATCAACCGCTGAGACATAAGAGATACCAAGAGGTTCCTAGAAAAAGGTAACAATTGGTACCAAAATAAGTGGAATCCATACCAAAATAGAAAAGTTATCTCTTGATACCTCCTGGTACTTTTGCCAAATAGAAAAGTTATCTCTTGGTACATCCTGGTATTATTCAAACATTGTAAAACGGCTCTTGATTCTTTGTTTATAATTTTGATAAGAGATCAAATGATTAAGACCAATATCTTTGTTGAAGAAATATGCATGGTTGGTTGTCTATGGGAGGAGAATGTAATTCTTTGGTATTATTGAAAAAGGAATACATAGTTTTCATGTTTCGAACACGAGAATGTTTGCCCGATTCATAATGAAATGGAATGGTTTCCTATGAAATTGCTTCAAAAGTTATGTATTCCAAATGTCAAAGAACTAATGCAATGGCATTGGCCATGCAGATGCTTGCGTGAAATAATCGTTTAAATTATTATTAATCGGTCTTGAAACGACAACTTTCTAGTATTACCTCATGCATGTACTACAGTAGTCCTAACTCCTAAATTGATAGCATTGTTTGGAGGAGATGTTTGATTATTTCCTCCGGTTCTTATGAGATGAGGAAAACAAAGCCAATATCTTTGTTGAAATATAGGGTCCCCAGTTTTGTCCTTGAAACTAGAGTTTGTAATTCATTAGGCATTGTGGAAAAGGCATGCGCAATGCAGTTTACCTTCGGAATATAATGCGGATACAGTTGACTTATTCTTTTTTTTAGAAAAGGAATAGTCTCTTGCCTCTGTGATTGCATGCAGCCAAGTTTATAGAGTATTCTTAGCTCAAAAGCTGATGATAAATAAAAGGGACAAAAAAGTACTCTTGGCTTATTTTTTTCCTGCGCATGAATTAAACTATTTTCTATAAAATTTCTTTAAATTTTCCTACATTTATTACATCAAGCTAGGTACTGATTATACAAAGTAATGCTCATCCAACAATACTGTAAACGTGACCAGGAACCTATCCAGTTGCAGCACGTAGGCTTGACTTGGTAATCTGATTCTGACAAGTAAACATAACTAGCTTACGGTTCAAGTAATAACATAGCAAAGGACCAATCGATCGCGCAGGCATATGCATGCGTATGCGTAAAATTAAACTCCTTTTTGTACGTGAACAGAAGCTAGCACTACTTGACTTTCTCTCTGGTCTTACATATGACCGTCAAATTACCACGGTTAATATATCTTGACAACCTTCCGTATCAGGCATTTGCCAAGAACGGCCAGTGGAATTCTCCCACCTACCGAGCATCCTTCCATCTCTACCTACTAGAGAACGAGCAGCAGTAACAGTCAGGTAGATGCAAAAAGAAAAAAAAATCAGGTAGGAGATTTTTGTGGGTACCTAGCTAGTAGTCAGCGTTTGTATCTGATGAACCATTGCATCGGTAGCTTGAAATTACTGTACGCCTTTCACGCGTGCAGCTAATAACGCTGACGCGTGCAGCTAATAACGCTGACCAGCTGCCTAAATGTTGACCCTGATTAACGAAGTTAATCGGAGTAGTAATAAGAAAGAATGAAGCAGCTGGCCTTTTGAGGTTTTAGCTAGCTTGGACATACACTCTTGAACTCTATATCTCCATTCCCTCCTTTGGTAGAAAGTAACATTTTTCGTTGACGCCGGCTGCCTGGTGAAAAGTGAAGCCGTCCAGAGATCTTGGCCAACAAGCACAACTGGTCGGTAAGAAATTTTGCTGGCGACCGAGTAGTCAGCATTTTGCATATGATGAACCATCCGCGGTAGAAAGTACAAAAAGTGAAGTCGATGGCAATGGCAAAAGACGGTGTGAACGGGCAATTTTTCTTTTTTTTTGTCCAGATGAATATAGGTCCATGCTGGAGTGGGTCCAGTAGTGGGACGTGTTGTTTGCAACTGGCACTTGCAGCACTTGAACTATCACGTGTGCATGTATCGTGAAGTTTCCGGTGAGAAGAAAGTCTTCAGAGCATAACAACATCTGACAATGGCCAAAACTGCTTCGCCATTGCCTATCAACAAGACTATAGTGTCGTCAACGCATAATCTGATTGAGCAGCATGCAGTCGCTCTCATCGGATCAACGCACAATCTGACCAAAGCAAGCGCCGTTTCTTGAAG
The DNA here is from genome assembly GCA_015476505.1 of Urochloa ruziziensis. Classification (NCBI taxonomy): domain Eukaryota; kingdom Viridiplantae; phylum Streptophyta; class Magnoliopsida; order Poales; family Poaceae; genus Urochloa; species Urochloa ruziziensis. The sequence goes on along the minus strand of CM027124.1, from coordinate 6,699,831 downwards.
TCGGAGTCCTAGCTTGCACGGTTGCAGATGCCCAACGCAACCAATGTGCAGCTTGTTTTACTTGCCGAAAGCAGCCGGCACCTAGTTACGCATTACGCGTGACCTTCTAGCTAATCCCGGATGAGGAAGCCGCGGTGTCACTCTGGTTGACCGGATCAAATTCGTACAGGAAAAAAAAACGTGCGTGTGAACAAAAACATTGATGCATGTCCGCTCATCTTATATATACCGTGACGCAAAGTCCCGACCCAATCTCAGTGGAGTTTAATGGACATAATTATATAGAGTGACACGTCATCTAAAACATGTTTGAAACCATGATGAAATACTGTCCCTCAATGAGTAGGTTACATGCAAGACACAAGCTGTCTAGATAACTGTGTAGGAGGAGTTTTAGCACCATGAAACCCATTTCACATCTGACAGTCTATTTAATGCCAACGAAACTCCCATTGAAAATAGCCTAACTCAAATCAAAATTTTGCAGAAAAGCCGCATGATTTTTACAGCGCTCCGGACATCTTCAAAGAACTTACAAACTACAAAGACTTGGTTCATTTCAATTCTATGAATAAGATCCTAGACTATTTCGCGGAGAGACACGCATGCAGTAACATGATATGATGGTGCTCTGGAAATTTTTTACTGTGACCATAGGTAGTGTTCAGAGTGCAGATAATGGGTCAATTCAGCAGCTAACATCTGGCTTTATTATTTGTGGAAGGATTAAGCGAGATTGAAGAACAACAAAAAAAAGAGCCAGGAATTCAAGGTTGCCAACGTACATGGGGGTTGACGTGAAATGAAGATATAGTGACGAACGAACGAAGCTGCCTGAACTAGACATTGTGGTAGAGATTTTGATGGACTGACTTGTCGCATGTGACGTGGCAAAGGCACTCTTCGATCCCTATGGCATATGCACAGCTTCATGGTTTCTTTAACTTCGTTGGTGATCATCTCATGTATTAGCCGTATCACCTTCTAGCTAAAAAAATCGCAGACCAAAACTTTGCATATTTGCAATGGATGACAAAATTAACCATTTTCACATGCATATTTGCAATGGATGGCAAAGTGCAGATTAGATTTCCCAGAGAAGTGTTCAAGACGCCATTCACTACCGGATTCGCCGCCTTTGCCGTGTGCCAGAAGCACACGGCAAGGTCTATTTGCACACGGCAAAGCTCTTTGCCGTGTGCGGCTCACGGCAAAGAGCACACGGCAAAGTTTGGCCGGCAAAGGCCATCTTTGCCGTGAGCCCCAACTCGGGCACACGGCAAATCTTTGCCGTGTGCCAAAGCCTTTGCCGTGGGCCGTTGTGGGCTTAACGGCCGTAGCCGTTACGAATCTTTGCCGTGTGCCGTCACGGCGGGCTCACGGCAAAGATTTCCGCCAGGTGGGCCCAACCTGAGCTCTTTGCCGTGGGCCAAAGCCGGCGGCTCACGGCAAAGATTTCCGCCAGGTGGGCCCAACCTGAGCTCTTTGCCGTGGGCCAAAGCCGGCGGTCCACGGCAAAGATTGCCGCCAGGTGGGCCCAACCTGGGCTCTTTGCCGTGGGCCAAACCAGGCGGCTCACGGCAAAGATAGCCGCCATGTGGGCCCAAACTGGGCCTTTGCCGTGGGCTGAGGTAAAAGCACACGGCAAAGACCCGGCCTTTGCCGTGTGCTAAGGTAAAAGCTCACGGCAAAGGCCCGGTCTTTGCCGTGTGCTTTTACTTTAGCGCACGGCAAAGGCGGGGGCAGATCCCCTTTTTTTTCTTTATTTCAATCATGCCCCCAATACAAAACATCACAGGCAGTTTATATATCACAATACACATCACAGACAGTTTGTATACCACAATACACATCACAGGCAGTTTGTATAGTCCAATCATCCACATATGCAAATAAAAGTCCATATAAGTGCATAGAAGTGCATACAAGCTCATACAAGTCCATAAAAGTCCATGCAACTCGATCTTAAGCAACTACGAGTCCATGCACGTCCATACAATGCAATTTCATAAACCTCACGCAGATGGCGGCGGGTGTGGCGGGTCCTGCGAGAAGGGCGAGCCGTGATGGGGTGGCGGGTACGGCGAGCTCATCGGTGGCATGCCGGGTCTCATCTGCGGCCACTGCTGGTACGGTGCGCCAGGAGGGAGGGGCGTCCACGGGCCGTACTGCGTCCACGGAGGCGGGATAGGAGACACCTGAGGGGGCGACATGTCCACGGGCCCATCGTTCGACGCCGCTGACAGGTTCTGCACAAACGATACAAAATGCAACACAATCGCTAAGCTATGATCATTCTAGGTTTCTAAGTCACTATGTGGAATCCAACTAGATGATATATCCTAAGTCATAAGTTCTAAGTCAATATAAGGCCGGAATGAAACTTCATGGTTTTCAAGCGACTCACCGGAGTAAGCTCTCTAACATTTGGCGGAGCGACTAACATCGGTGGCGGTGGTGTATGACCTACCACCGTCCCAAGGCTGCTCAAGTACTGGTACATCTGAGCATACCGCATCCGCTCGGCTTCCCGCTCGGCCCGCTCGGCCTCCCGCTCGGCCCGCTCAGCTGCCTCCTTGCGCTCAATCTCGGCATAAATTGCCTGCTTCTCCGCTGCCCACTCCTCCCTTTGAGCTCTCATACGGTCCTCCATCTGAGCCTGCAATTTTTAATGGCAATGTGATAATACAAAGCAAGCACTAGCGATAATCAATTAGCAACAGGTAAAACAGAATTTACCTTAAATTGATCCATCTGGATCTGTGTAGTACTCTGCCGTGGCCGTATGGGTGGGGTCGAGTCAGTGGCCCTGGCTTTAAGCGAGGAGAGAGTCGGAGTACTAGCCGTGTCCACTAGGCTGTTGGCAACGCTGTACCGGCCATGCTTCTTGCCTCCTCCCGACCTCATGAGCACTTCTCCATCAATTTGCTCGGTGATCGGATCGAACTCTGGCCCGTGGACCTCCCTTGCCATCTCTGAGTAGTCACTGAGGCGGCTGTGGACGCTCGGATTTGAGTACGCCTCGGGCCCGTCCAGCGGGTTGTAGACGTTGTCGGGGGCAGTCGCCTTGTCCTTGTGAGACAAAGCGTATGCCATGAGCGGGGGGCAAGGCTGACCACCATGTGTTTGAGACTGCAAAAAAATATAAAGCCAGATTTCATGAATTATTCAATATTGAAAATTGAGTGTACTTAGTTTAAGACACATACCCATCTCTGGCTGTACGCCGCGAGGTCGCGGTTGCCTTGGTGGTGTGGTTTACCAGACATCATCAAACGCCTCCGCCTGGCTTCGTTGTGGGTCGCCTCCCAACCATCAGCGCACCACTTGTCCACTATCATCTCCCAGCACCTCCTGTAGGGGGCGCACCAATGCGGAACGGCCTGCACATCATCAAGTACACGTAAGTAGAGTAAACTGGTCGTAACTAATTTAAGAGATAGTATATATTTACCTGTATGTATTCTGCCCTCGTCAGCCTCATGTTTCTGGCGTCGGTCTTGGTCAGTTTGACTTTCAAGAATTTGCGGTAGTAATACACCACTGCCTGAATGCGAGCCTCGTAGTGCATGTCAGTGACCAGCTTGCGGCAGGCTGTGTTAGCCACAACCGTTGCTCGGTCCTTGAATTCATCGTCGACTCTGAAAAAATCCTGCAAATTGATGGGATGTCAATAATGTCAAATGAAAATGTGTTGTATTGACCCATGTAGTGTGAGGAAAACTTACCCACAATTCTTCAACAACCCGGTGCGCCATGTTGTTGAACACCGCACCATTCGGATCTGGATGGGGGTCGACTGTAGCGGCGACGTAGTGGTCCCACGTAGTCGCCGGCTCCTCTCTGCCGGCGACCGTCACCAAGCCGGGAAAGTGATGCTTGCACAAAAGGCCGAGGATGCCATTGGGCAGTCGGTTGTGACTGCCTGGCTCGACCTGCTCCCACGACCTGCATAAGTGATTTACATAAATTATTAGTTTCAATATTGATTATTAACATGTGACAGGAAAACAAAACGTACAAACATTTAAAATTACTTGCCTGGACCCGTGTGGCCGAATTTTCGGCCGCTGCAAGAAAGGTATCGGCCGATCCGGGAGCTGCGAGGGGCCTCGAAGGTACGGCTCCGGTACTCCTGCGTCTCCCTCCTCCCCCTCCTCTCCCTGCTCCTGCTCTTCCTCCCCGTCCTCTCCCTGCTCCTGCTCTTCCTCCCCGTTCTCTCCCTCCTCCTCTTCGTGCGCGGAAGGCACCTGCTCGTCCTCGTCCTCCTCGTCCTCGTCCTCCTCCACCTCCCTCCTCCTCCTCCTCCACCTCCTCCTCAGGTGTGGGTTCCCTCGCCGTCCTCCCCCTCTTTCCCCGTGTCATGCCAGAGCCCTCAGGTCCAGATGAGGAACTCGCTCCACCCTTGCCTCTCCCTCGACCCTTGCCTCCACCTTGAGCCAGCGTGGAGACAACCCTCTGGTAAAGCGAGCTGACCGACCGGCGTCCTCGTCCCACCATCTTTAATCAACACCTGCTTTTAAAAGAGTAAATAAATCAGTATATTAATTACAACAAGTAGTAATTGAATGCATAAAAGTAGTTAACTAATTAGTGCAACAAGTAAATTAAACATGAAATAAATTACTTACATATATTAGAAATAATCATCATAATCTGGATTAGCCGGATCATTATTCTCATCATCACTATCACCCATTTGCAGATAATCGGCGTTGGGGTCTACAAGAGGCTCCTCCACCTCAATGTCATCTCCTATACGTAATTTCTCGAGTAATTTTAAGTCATTTGCATTCTCAACGTCATCTGCGGCGTCCTCGTCAACAAGCATTTCATTGTCCTCGTCAACAATCATGTCTCCGGTTAATTCTACCTCAAACCTCCCTTCTAGCCCATCTTCTTGGAAGAACTCTCCTTCATATGTATTTGGGTCTAAGTTGTAATCTTCATTGTTTGGGATAGGTAGTTTACCATGTGGAGATACTTTGAACACAACATCCCAACCGATAAGACGTTCGTCAGTCTGGCACGGGTACTGAGAGATAATAAACTTGGGTCGCCTGTTGTGCAACAATATACACATCATCCCCTGGATACATGGATGATTGTCTAATTTCAACTAGCCCAAGTTTAGGGGTCCGTCTCACTTCTTCAGGATCAAACCAATGGCATTTGAATATGACAGGTTTGAGAGATTTCGAACCAGGAAATGTGAGTTCGTATATGTCTTCAATTCTTCCATAGTATTCGACCCCATCGTCTCCTGGAGTACACACTCCGGTATTTGTGGTTTTTCGATTGGGCCGACTCCTGATCGTGTCTTGTGGTGTGAAAGCGATATCCATTGACATCATAAGCGCCAAATGACTTGACCCTAATGGCACAGCCATCGGCAACTTGTCTCAATTCGGCACTCATAGAAGCATCTGTTTGGCCCTGCAAAGTCAAGCAGGTACGACATTCGTTACACATAGACGGGTTAATTTGTGTCATCGTGCATACTAATTTGCCGTGAGCCAGATCTGGGCACACGGCAAAGGCCCTTTGCCGTGAGCTTCTAGGGTTTGCTCACGGCAAAGGACCTTTGCCGTGTGCCTCCTCGTTTGACACACGGCAAAGTTCAAATTTTTTAAAATTTTTTACGCAGTTCAAACTTTGGTAATATTTGTTACCTTGCCTAAGGCCCTAAACAACTCATGTTAAAGGTTTTCACACCAAAAAATTAGTATTTCATGCGTTTGAAATTCAAATTCGATTTAGATCGTGTAAATCGTTGAATTCAGTTTGATCAATTATTTCATCTCTGCGTAACTTTGTCACGTTTTGAACATAGCTTGCTTTACTCAATTAACAACATGGTTGATGAATATATGATAAGAAGTACGTTACCTCATGTATATATGTACATATGAGTTCATATTATTCAATTCAAAAAAATTATAAAATTATGAAATGTGTATGAAAATTTACGAAAATTTGTCCTCGCTACGTCTATGTTGCCTTTTATCTATGGAAAAACTTTTGAAGTCAAAACCTAATTCGACTTCAGTTACGCCTCTCAATATGAACTACTCATTCTCAACTCTCAGAAACTTCTCCAGAGATTCTTCGATTTGTAAGCAGCGTACGTGACAACTTGTGCGAAACGTGTTGAAATTTTTACCACATCATATACACATGAAATCATGATGGTAGGAGAAATCTGATGATTTTCGGACTTGGATTTTTTTTCTAGAATTTAAAAACGATTTGGCCCAACGTGCATAATCATGTTTCTTGAACCACACGATAGAATTTTCATTACAGTTCATGGATAAGGTCTCAGAATGGACTGAGTAACGTGTATGGTCCCTTTGAATCAATTATATTCCATTATTTGACACTCTTGCAGCTCAAAAGTTATTTTCAACGATAAATCGAAGAAAAGAAATAAAATAACTAAATATAGCAAATAATTTGTGAAATGCATCAAATCTTAACATGGAACACCAAGCAAGTTACATTGACACCACAAAATTTTTGGGTGACAAAAGATTAAAAAAAATTTAACTTTGCCGTGGGCCACAGACTACGGCTCACGGCAAAGGGCTTACGTGGCCGTGTGCCAGCCCTTTGCCGTGAGCCAAACGGCTAGCTCACGGCAAAGGGTGACGGCCGTCACACGCCGTCACCTTTGCCGTGGGCCGAGTGATGAGGCTCACGGCAAAGGTTACAACTTTGCCGTGTGTTGTCCTTTGCCGTGGGCCCAGACACTGGGCCCATGGCAAAGGGCCCCTTAGCCGTGGGGTATTTCTTTGCCGTGTGCCAGGCCACAGGGCACACGACAAAGGGGCCCCTTAGCCGTGGGGTATTTCTTTGCCGTGCGCCAGGCCACAGGGCACACGGCAAAGACGCACGATGCCGTGTGCTCTGGCTTTGCCGTGAGCTTGCTTTCTGGCACACGGCAAAGGTCCGGCTTTGCCGTGCGCCCGTTGTAATGCTCACGGCAAAGACTACGGCACACGGCAAAGGAGCGGTTTCCGGTAGTGCCACTGAAAATTGCCGGTACTTTCGCTGTGGTTTATTCTGGCAAGAACAAACATGGTGTTGAATGTGGATGGCTTCATGCTTTTGCTGACACCAAGGATGCTGGGAGGAGGGTAAGTACGCAAAAATACACATTATCTGTCCCAAAAATCATTGGCGAACCATGCATATTGTCAGAAAACATCCCTTGTCAGGAAAGAAATTGTGCTATAAAGGAAAAGAAAAGTTTAAGGGACGGCCATAGGAATAGTATGAGAAACAACAGAAAAGAAACATACAATAATATGAGAAGCATGAGGTAATAAATTGATAAGGGACTATGCGGAAAAAATGACAATGATTTTAGATCCCGATGGATTGTCACTTTTTATTTCCAAACTAAAAATTATTTGTACAACCTCTATATATAGTACACATGGAAGCAGCATTTTCCCATTTTGTCAAGTTGATAATTAATAGTTTCGTTTGCTTTTGAATGGGGCAGATTTATGCAGAGTGTGGCTCTAAAGACAAATTCGCCAATATCGACTGGGCACAAGTTGAAAGGAACTTAAATCGTGCTGGGGCAGTTGCTAAGGCTAAGGACGAGGCTACTGGAACGTCGTTCTTTGCTACCATTGTCGGTTCCGGTGGCAAGTCTGCTGTTGCCGCGGTCTTCCTTGGTTAAACTACTTCGGTTGCTTAATAATAATATACTGCATTGGGTGAAGACGTGGTTCCATCCGCTCTACGTGTGTACTGTTGTGACGCTCGGGTTTGTCAAGTGATACGATGAAAGGGCAATCACTTGTTCTCCTGTAAGAACTTGCTAGCTACCAGATGTACCTTGCATGTTTCTTCTCTATGTAATGAACACCTACTAAATAAAGTTGCCCTACATATGCTTTATATACATTATCTACGCCGTTCTGTATCTTCAGGAAATGGAGCACTGTTCATCTACATTAATAAAGTTTCACTGCTGTCCCATTCACATGTTTTCATTGCTTTTTTACAACAGAGGTCTGCCTCAAACCGTGAGAGCCCGCAATTCCGACAACATGCATGCCCTCTGTGTTTCTGCTATAGCAGCTCAGAGCACCCGCAACGCAACATCCGACAAAGGTGCTGTTTGTTGGAAGGTGTGAGGCTAAACACAATCACTACTACACAACTCTATATCACAGCTGGTTCCGATTTAACGTCCACTGGCTGTGATGCACTTTCATAGACGGTATAGGAGCCAAAAGGGGAGCAACATAACCGTTCAGTCTTCAGTGGCGCTGCAACACTGCAGAGGCAGGTTAGTTAAGCAGTTAAGATATACGCAAGTCTCAGACCGGTTTTGTTAGAGATTGAGTGACTTCATGAGCAGCAGAATGTGATGACTTTTTGTTTGTGCCTCTAAAGCAAAAAAAATTATATTACAGTCTAATCCCTCCGTACTCTATACCACCATAGGATAGTATGGAGCACCGAAGAAGACCTCTTTTTTATTGGTAGTATAATTTTAGCATGGGAAAGAGATGTACAAGAAGCATGGGTGTGGTGTGTACATGATAGGTTCTTAGTTTATAGTTCAAGTGGCTACATGTGGCCTTAACTGAGACGGCAAGACAGCGCAATGCCATCGTGAACATACAGTTCATGTGATACTTTTCCAACTTTCTTAATGATACACCTTGTCTCCGTCAGTTCAGAGAAAGCATAAATAGAATACAGACCTCCAACGAGAAATACGACTTGTCTACTATTCTGTCAAAAAGAATAGTGTGTTGGGCAACTTAGTGGAAATAATAATTTGCAGTAGTAGTATTATCCCAAAATAAAAATGTAGGACGATGATACCAGCACTTGGATTATATTTTGGCACCAGACAGGTTGGCTACACCTTGTCATCTGCATTTATATTCGTGACATTGCCATAGATCTTTCGAAAACATATCGCTGACATTGCTTCTTGCCCACCCCCCCCCCCCCCCCCCCCCCCTGCCCCCCATAATGACGAGGAACGTTATTCCAAATTTCCTTGTATGCGGTCCCCACATGGAAGAATAAATATGAAAAATTTATAAAAGAGTTGTTTCAAAACAATTAGAAAAACTTTTCAGAGAAAATGGAAGAGAAAGACTTTTAAAAAATCACAAAATTTTGGTTAACATTGTGGACAATGTATTTGAAAAAAAAAGTAGGAGCGCCGCACTGCCTTAGCTCCAAACCCGATCGGGGATCCAGTGCCGCTGCCGAGCACCTCACGCGCTCCGCCACCGCGCCCCGCTCGAGCTGGGGCCAGGCTCCACTGCGTCTGACGCCCTCCCGATAGAGGTTGCCACTCTAGATCGGGAGAAGGCAAGGGAAGGGAATGAGTGGATGCCACGCTTGTGTGCTCAGACACAATGTCATGCCGTGATGTGTCGCTTGCAAAGCCGCAACACAATGTGATCGATCTAGGCGTGATGTATGGGACAGGATTGGTCGGGTTTTGCAAAATTTTTCCTATCATTTATGTATTAATACATATTCAAATAAACCATAAAATTTATATCTATACTAATCACAGACTCTCTAGAAATTCCCACGTTAATAGGAAAAAAAAAGAAAAACATCTAGCCATCCATTACCCGTGGGACCAAGTTATAACGGTTCAGATCAAATTCACAAAGAAACTAAAAAACCACGGGAATAATATGCAAAAGGCCACGGACTACTATCTATCTATATTTCTATATTCTATACTAATCACAGACTCTCTAAAAAATCCCACGTTAATCAGAGAAAAGAGAAAATAAGAAGCCGTATGATCAAGTTTCAATGGCTAGATCAAATAGTTATCCTGGTTAGGACTCCTAAAAGGAACATTATTTTACATATAGAAATCCTTCCGTGCCCAACATCACCTTCGCTTTCCATTGTTTTTACGAGGGTCCAAGTCATGACTCAACCCAAATTGACGCCTTACTCTGCCACCGGTGACGCGCAAACCCATCAGCACGTCGCCGTCCTTTCCCCTGCGCCTTTTCAATTGAGTTGCCGTAGTTCCCGTCGGTGGTTTCTCTGGTACCAGGGCATGCCCCCTAGAGTCGCTGCTGGTGCTGAGTTATTTACTTCCGTTGTCCCCATCTTCCAATCACCACGCTGCCGTCAACCTGTTTTGCGACCTAGCAAGGTGATGTCTCTTGGTCCTCAATTGATTTTTCCTTGTATCACACCACGCTCGCTTTGTTTGGTAATATTATCACAGCGGTGCATGCGTTTTTCTCTGACACCCTATTTTGAAGCTACTACCTCCGTTTCAAATTATTGGTCGTTTTGGCTTTTTTAGGTTCATCATCTTTGTTATGCATCTAGATAAGCGCTATGTCTAAATTCATAGCAAATTCTACGAACCTAGAAAACCCAAAACGACCTATAATTAAGAACGGAGGAAGTATATTGCAAGATTGTATTGGCCACAGAAAGTAAGGTTAGCGTCAATTTTACCTTCCCGTTGATTTGCAGCTTCTGAACTGCTTGTGGATAGCACTGATTTCCTTCAACATGAAGACTGAATACTGAAGCATTCGAATAATCTGTAAACATAGGTGATGTGTTCTGCTCCTTGGTACAAAAATATGTTCAAGTTTACATGCAGGTTGTTTCTATTATATTTACACGTGTTCCTTTGTAAGCAGCCAGAGATGTTATTTCTACAATTTTTCAGATCACGCATACAACACTAATAGATAGATTTTTCTTATGTGATTAATATTCTTACATATGGTGTTATTTATTGTCATACTACAAATAAATTGTACCAGACTATTAGTTGTAGTAAAGGAACGTCTATACATGAAATCGGAGTAGCTTTCATGTGAATGTCCCAAAACGATTGCCGGCCCATCGGGAATTTTGCAATTTCACTATTCAACTATTTAGTGGCGACTACAATAATAAGATAATAAAAGAAATTAGAAAATCCAAATTTAAATACGGTAATGGTCAGAAACTATATCATACAAAAACAATATACTGCAATTTGTTCCAATATCCATGGCTAATATGCACATTTAAATTTGTCTCATTGTTTAATTGAACATGGAGGTATAATGTTCGCCCCTTAATTTTTCTTCCAATTAACTGAATGCAGTGAGCAACCTAAAATCAGATGATATAAAGAAGTTTTGCATGCTAACTCAATTGGCCATGATTGCCAATGGACGGGTAGTAGTTCTACTTTTCTGATCCTTGAAGGTAATTTAATGTACCACAAGATATACATGGCTAATTATTTTTATGCTTACTTCATTTCCCACTGCATTTTTATGCCTTCTTCAATGTTTCATCGTTTAATAATTTTTTAATCATGTAATGTTATTTCAGGGTACCAATTTTATGATGTAATGGGAAATTGGCAAGGCCGACTGTGCCTTATGAGCTGGATCCATTTGGACTAAGGCAGTAATCAGGTTAAAGAAAGGAGGGAAGTAAGTGGTAAGCAACCATAGATGGCGCAGAAGAGATAATAATACAATGTGAAATTTCAGGAGCATTAATAGAGCAAAAATAAAAAGAGTTTGTTGTACCATTTTTAGGTATGCACACTTAGCTAAAAATGGTACAACAAACTCTTTTTATTTGTCCTCTCTTTGTAATACTTTGCTAAACTGGTGGTCTCTGGATGGTGTAAAAGCAAATTATAATTACTTTTTCTTCATTTTCTAAACATATAAAAGATTGAGAAGTACAAGTTGTATTCTCAGAAACAAATAAAACATGTCTCGGATTAGAAGAAAAACTTTATTGATCATATAATCTCTAAATTGATTTAAATACTATTTTAAAAAAATCAGTTATTAAAATGTACAAAATAATTTATTATGATGTACCTCTATTTATACTTGAAAAATATTTAAAGCATAAAGTCCATATATCTAAAAATATGAAACTAGCCCGTGCATTCGCGACTAGTTGAACCTATTGACAGACTCTCTAGAAATTCCCACGTTAGTCGGAGAAAAAGAAAAACATCTAGCCATCCATTACCCTTGGGACCAAGTTATAACGGTTCAGATCAATTCACAAAGAAACTAAAAAAAACCACGGGAACAATATGCAAAAGGTCACGGACTACTATTGAACCTATTGATAATGTTTTTTTCCCTAACCGAATTAGAGTCCGTCAGATTTCTATATAACTTTTCAGGCAAGGAGAAGGTAAGTAATCAATTCTATTTTTATGCTGGCATCAGAATTCTTCACGTAACGTATAAAGGTACCAGCAGACGGTGTCATCAATAGAGAATTAGTTCTCGAATGTTAAAAAAATTCATGAATTATTGCACTGCCGAAGCTATATGAAAAATATTGTTGCTACAGCTCCGCCCCTGAGTTTTAGCCACCAACCGGCTGTGATATTCCTTTTCACAGCCGGTTGGTGGCTAAAACTCAGGGGCGGAGCTGTACGGTGGTCCGGGTCGGCCACGGACCACCCTAGAATTTGGTGCAACGTTAATTAGTCCTCAATAAATTTTGGCTCGCTTCTCTTATGTTTGCATCGTATTTCGGTTCGTTGCGGTGTCCATTGGAAAAACTCCCTATCATTTGTTCCTTTCCTGTCCCCTGGTGCTGCGCATGGTCTGTGAGCAAAGCACTAGAGAAAAAGAATGCATTCACCATGACAACAGTGAATCAGTCGCCGATCCATCGGCTTCGCCACGAGGGAACCGATGAGCGGAACAAACGTCAAGGATGCCCATGAGAACTGTATGTCTGTGATTTTCTGATTGACCTAAAAACATCAGCTTAATCACGCATTCAGTTGACGTGTCCTATAGGGCCCTTCTATTAATAATTTCTTAGCTGATGATAGAAGTAAGGCTTCTTGACTTATTTAAAACAATCGGCTCCATTAAAGAAATAGTCATCAATTAAAGCCATCAAAGTAGCCAAGCTAATAATTTGAACGCAAGCCTCCCTCTCTCGTCAAGGATCAGCATGTTCAGTTCTCGCTCATTCGTTGCACGCTTCTGATAAAAATATCATAGATATTCAAATTTTGTGACTCTGGTGATGGCTACAGTCTTGAACATCAATCCCTGCTTGGACAATAAATAGGTAAACAAACTCGCCACTGGTGATCTCCTTTGGCCGATGCTTATCATCCTATCGGCTAGTCAGTATCTTAACAGTTCATAGCATCTCATCTCCATGATGGAAACAACGGAGAGGTACCTACTGTCCATGCAAGTCTTTTCTAAAATAAGCTTTCTGTCTTCATGTCCTTTAACTGGGCGTGCCAAGAGGCGTGTTGACGCAAAATTTGGGCCTGATATCAGGGGTGGACTCGGTGTCAGTTGGATACACGTGGACCTGGGAGTTCTGGTTAGCTCCAGTGAAACCTCCAAATGAGCTTGTGGTGATGTGAGCGTGCCAGTGAATTTGACCATTAAAAGTGATAAGGTGAAAACGGTCAAATACTTGTGCCTATCGGTTATAGGGCCGAATGCGCTCGTAGGGGTAGATTGAATGGCTATGAGGAATCTGATGGAATAAATCAAAAAAGATTATAATGTAAGGAATCAGATGAGTAAAGTAAAACTTGTCAGTCTTAACGACCGACTGGTGAATCGCGTATTTACTTTGTCGCGAGTGAACCCATGGATTAATAGCAATTATTCCACCTCACCGCCAGATGCACTGGGATACGTCAGTCGACACGGAGCTAACGGATCAAGAAGCATAAAAGCGTTGGCCACGTACATATGCCGATTGAGTTTTTATCTACTCCGAATTATCTAGATTTTCTGGCTAAAATCCGCTGTCAGCCGGAGCTTGATCGAGCTCATCAGCATTGTATGCCCACAGTGTAATATAGAGATGGAAGCACTGATATTTTTAGGAACGAATTGGGTAATTGTCTCAGTTTCAGCTTCATCATTCTCAATGTTGATGATAATCTTATCTATGTCTATGTAGTAGCAGGTCAGAAGCGGATTATCCCAAATAAAAATGCAGGACGATCGATGATACTGCACTTGGATTATTTTGGCACCAAACAGGTTGGCTACACCTTGTCATCCGCATTATTATTCCTGACTTCGCCATAGGTCTTTCGAAACATATCGCTGACATTGCTTGATGCCCCCCAATAATGACGAGCAATGTTCTTTCAAATTTCAGTCGTAAAAAGGATGTACAAAAACTGGGGTGCAGAGATTGAAGTTGAACAGGTCCATCCGTTGTGTTCTCTGAATAATTATTGAAGACCATTTCTTAAAAAAATCTTTAAATCTACGAAGAGGCATAAGCATGGCTGACGAAACGAGGCCAGTCTCAATGGGAGTTTTATGGGCATTAAATAGGTTGCCATGTCACCATTTTTGATGATGCGACAATGTATTAATGAAGAGAGAGATAAAATGGGTTCCATGATGATGAAATCCTCTCTACACAGTTACCTAGACAGCTTGTGTCTTGTATGTAACCTAAGAAACAACAAAAGATGAAGCTATCCATTGAGAGAGGGGTGTTTCATCATAGTTTCAAACATTATTAATTAGATGATGTGTCACTCTAGATAATTGTGTCCATGAGAGATACGTCAGATGTGTGTGTATTAATCTGGTAATAAGATGAAGAAGTGGTTAACGTGTGATGGCATGTTTGTTTCAGACTGGGATTGTGGGTCATAGCTTTTACAATAATAAGCTGAAATAAACAAGCAACATCAGAATATGGTTGCTCATTGTTTTGACTTCTTAATTACATAGATGTCTGGGTTCAGAATATGGTAGAATGCAGTATCTATTTGCTACCTTGGGAATAGTAGATAGACATACCGGTAAATTTAATTTTGTTTTTTAGACATAATTGTTTGGATTTCTGTTTAAAACTCTCCAATTTCAAAATATTCGGTCCAACTCTTACAGCAGGGTCTGTTGGTGAAATGGCTGGTAGCGAGCGGACTGTGATGTGCCCCATAGGTATGGCTACGGGGCTGCTAGTTTACGGTCGGCCAGTGGGGAGGCTCCCACACGTCAATTTCAGATAACCCATCTTCAGCAAGGTCTCGACTGGTCCCCAATCTCCCTCTTTCATTTTCTAGCACGTGATCCCCACATGTAAAAAAATACAAAACAATATAAAAAGTTGGTACAAAAAATAGAATAACTTTTTAGAGAAAATGGAAGAGAAAGATTTTTTTTTAAATAGCAATTTTTTTATCAACACTGTGGGTAATGTTTTGAAAAAAAAGAAAAAAATAAAAAGGCAGGAGCGCCGCATTGCCTCAGGTCCGAATACGACGGGGTTTGGCGCTGCCATCGAGTGCCTCGCGCGCTCCACCACCGTGCCCCCCTCTAGGTGGGCCAGGCGCCACCACATCTCGGGTCGTCCCGGCGGGGTCGCCGCTCTGGATTGGTAGAAGGGAAGGGATGGGGGAGAGAAGTGGAGTGTAAGATGCGCAGCGCAGGAGAGGAGACCATAGGAAGGGATACGTCTGGGGCCTGCCATGTGCACGCGGGGAATCAACTAGAGGGAGACAATTTTACGGTTGATGGTAGATTTATCCTTACGTATGGCTCCTAAGGCTTACAAAACTTTTTTATGAGGCCATCTTTTTCCAATGATAACAGATTAAATACAATTATCCAAGAGATGTGTAGAAATAACCAAACTATAATTGATCATTCAAGCTAGCCCCACAAGTCTGTACTATAAAGCACGACGAAATTTTCGTTTCGTCCGTCGTCATCTATATCCCACACCGTCAGATTTTATGATGATTCAACGCTCTAAATTAATCTAAAGGGTCCTTATTGACTACATCTCACCATTTAGTTTACACCGTCGGATTTTATGATGATCGAACGCTCTAGATTAATGTAAAGAGTTCATGTTAACTACATTACTTTTACACCGTCAGATTTTATGATGATCGAACGCTCTAGATCAGTCTATTCTATTTATGGATGGACCCCTACTATTTTTTCAAAAAAATTCCACACTTTTTATTCCAACACCGGTGAGCTTTAATTTCCGTGGTTAAACTCAAGAACGGACTGTATGTACCATCTTCACGTTAAGCAGCACTCTCGCGGATAGGATGACGTGCAATTGATGTGGCCTCCTGCCATTAACCTCCTGCTAGCTTGTCGTCCTCGACAAGCTCTTGTTGGAGTTTTTTTTTTCAGCCAGAACTCTCGCCAGACAGCACACTGTTTGCGGTCGAGGTGGCCTGCTCCTGCCGTGTGAATCGACAACGAGCCCCGCAGAGGACAAACATGTTTGCACGTCCTCGTACTCTCGCATTGGCTCGCCACCTGCTGCATCATCTCCATGGCTGTTGGCGGGGTCGAGATCGATCCGAGGCAACACTTCCACGTGACACGTGATGAGGTCGGCGAGGGAGTACACTGCGGCGCCATCGGCTAGCAACACTTTCAGCAGCTCGAGTTGTTGGAGCGTCACCCATCTTACCGTCATGTCGTCCATAACATGTGACGTCCCGGACGGCGAGGGAGGACGCTACAGCACTGCCGGCTAGCAACACTTCCAGCAACGTCGCCCATCGCACCGCCCATAACACGCGACAGCCTGGTCGGTGAGGGAGGACGCTGCGGCGGTGCCAGCTTGTGCCTCGACAGACGCAATCACCACCGTTAGTGAGGTCGTTTGTGATCAGGGTTGTTGGAGCTCATCATGACGAAAAGAATGCTAAAAAGGATGCGATCGGGGTTGTTACGTCAATATACCATTGACCTCAAGCGAAAAAGGATGCTATCAGTGTGCAAAAAGAAGGGAGGATTCCTATGGTCACCAGATTGAGAAGGAAAAGAAACGTGATACACTTCCCAATAATTAAGAAATATATGTAGGGAGAACATAGTCCAATTTAATACCCAAGCAAGGCAAAAACACCAAGTTAGGAGAACCATGACCAAAAGCATAGTTGATTATAATAAATTTAGCAAATATACACTACAAGTATTGCTTTAGATATTTAATGTTTCTATATCATCAAACTCTAAATTATTATAATTATAACAATATTGTTTTCCTTTAATACCCCTTTTAGTTAGGTTTACGCACCAAACTTGCAAAAAAAAATTATTCTGAATGATTGTTCGAGTTTTAAATAATTTTTGCATTAGAAAAATATCAAAAGTTCTTGGTGCAAAACGCAAGAGGGAAATAGTCCAATCAGGTCTAGAAGTGTTGGGCAAAGAAGATCACCTGCCTGATGGTGACCATGGATGGTATGCACGTGTTGCCAATATATTGTAAGAAGGTGATCTAATTACTCGTAGTGATAATATATATAATGGAATTGGAGGTGTTTTGACCAACATCGACTAATTTGAGACAATTGAAGCGGTAAAGGGCAAGGGATAGGTATGCAAACCTGCAAGCTGAGAAGAAAGCGGAGATGAATGCAAAGAAGAGGAAAAATTACCCTCATCAAAGGGTTAGGAAGCAAGCAACCTCACCTGCTCTGGATAAGTTTTTACTAATATTGATAGTTAATATGTAAATTTTATTTAATATTTTTTTAAAACACGTGCCTGTGGCACGTGCCTCCCTACTAGTATATATAAGATACTTGAGAGCGTGATCAAAGACAGTTGACCACTTCATGACAACATAATTGATTTTTCAGGTTAGCAGTTATTAGCACAACAAATATACAATAGCGTGAGCGCGATTATCCAAGAGAAATGTGGAATCAATATTGCTTGTACAAAATATTGAGTCAATATTTCTTATAAATCTGTTAAAGAATCATTGCTTATAAAACTGTTAAATCAACATCTCTTATATAGGAAAACTTGAAGGGCGCACTGCATCCAGTACTCTTCAACGCACTTGGCTGGGAAGGCCATCGTTCCGGCAATGGAGGGCAGCGCTGCGAACGCAACAAGGACCCCGCGACAGCACCCCCGACGAGGCCGGTGGTTCTGTACCCGACGCCGGGGATGGGCCACCTTTTTGCCATGGTCGAGCTCGGTCGTGTTCTCACCGCACATGGGCTCACCGTCACCATCATCATCGTCGATCCGCCCTACGACACTAACGCCCCGGCGCCGTTCCTCACCGCTATCTCCACCGTCAATCCTTCCATCTCCTTTCGCCGCCTACCGGTTCCGACAACCACCGACCTCCCAACCATAGCATCCAAGCACTACGAGGCGCTTATCATCTCCGCCGTCCGCGCTTACATCCGCACCTCTGAAATCTCCTTGCCAGCGCGACGGCGGCGCCAACAACCCCGGCTGCGCTCGTCGCTGACATGTTCTCTCGCGCCGAGCTTTGCTTACCTCCTAAGAGGTAAGACATCAAAACAATCTGCGCCGTCAAATTTTAGAGTGATAAGTCCACTAAAATAACAATAAAATAAAAATCCTAATAAATTGACTTTGAATAATAGTAAAATTAAAAACATCCGCGGGAAATCCACGCTCGTCCGCGTATCGCTCGCGACAGCACCCCCTATTCCTTGCCCGCTCGTCTTCATCACGCACGGGGAGGCACGCCAAGTCATCAATGGCGCCACTCATCCTCATGTGCAGAGGCGAAAATGAATCCATGTTCGACCGAGGGATTCCCAAGCTGCCTGCGTGGGGCGTTCTTCTTCCTCCAGCTGCAGTCCCACCTAACCACAGCCGCCTGGTCCCCAAACCGCAGAAGCATACTGCCTCGGATATTCTATTAATCTTCTCTTAGCTGATGATAGAAGTAAGGCTTCTTGACTTATTTAAAACAATCGGCTCCATTAAAGAAATAGTCATCAATTAAATCCATCAAAGTAGCCAAGCTAAAAGTTTGAACGCAAGCCTCCTCTCTCGTCAAGGATCAGCATGTTCAGTTCTCGCTTTGTTGCACGCTTCTGATAAAAATATCATAGAATATTCAAATTTTGTGACTCTGGTGATGGCTACAGTCTTGATCGTCAATCCCTGCTTGGACAATAAATAGGTAAACAAACTCGCCACTGGTCGTCTCCTTCCTTTAGAAAAATATTTGTTGAGAGCCATCTATCAGCCGATGCATTATCATCTCATGGAAAAAATAAAGAAGCTTTCTGTCTTGATGTCCCACTGGGCATGCTAAGAGGCCAGTTGACGCAAATTTTGGACCCGACATCAGGTGGCCGACTCGGCATTAGTTGGAGACACGTGCAGACCTAGAAGCTAGTTCTGGTTAGCCCCTGTGCAACCTCCAAATCGGCTTGCGGTGATGCGGGCATGCTGGTGAATTTGAACACGACAATTGATACGGTGAAAACGGTGAAATACTTGAGCCTCTCGGTTATAAAGCCGGACATGCTCACAGGGGTAGATTGATTGGCTACTGTGAAACCGATGGTTCGGATGGAATAAATCTGAGACATATTAAATGTAGATGAATAAAATATAACCTGATGGTCTTAACAACCTACTGGTGAATCGTGTATTTACACTGCCGCGAGTGAACCCATGGACTAATAGTGATTATCCCAGCTCACAGCCAGATGCACTGGGACACGTCACCCGAGGCAGAGCTCACGGATCAAGAAGCATAAAAGTGTTGGCCACTGTACGTGTCACTGCCGATAGAATTTTTCTCTACTCCAAATTATCTGGATTTTCTGGCTAAAATCCATTGTCAACGAGCTCACCAGCATTGCCGTGCCCACAATGTAATATAGGGATGTAAGCACTAAGATTTCATTATGAACAAATTGGGTATTTAGCTCAATTTAGGCTTCATCATTCTCAATGTTGATGATGCTCTTATCTTTCTCTATGTTAATGAGGAACTGCATGATTTGCTTTATCTAGAGCTTAAGTATGTTTATTTTTGTCTACCTTTGTATATATGATGAAGTACCGCATGAACATGTCAAATGAATGTCCAAATAAAAATGATAAAGCTATAATCTATCTAGTGCAGAGGAGTTGTGAACGCTATATATAATCTATCTATCTATCCATATATGTCACAAACTCTAAAAAATTCTGACGTCCTAACCACCCATTAGTTCTTGAACACTGTTTTTTCCATCCATATATCTCTCCTTATCCTCATTGTGCAACCCAGGGAATATCCTTCGAGATCCTTCTCCTTGGCACTTTTCTATTTCCATCTTTCCAACATAAACCCCCTCCGTCTCTACAGTTGAAACTAAAACTCCACTGATGCCTTTGAAGGTCAAGAAGAGAAGCTAGCGATATGAGCGGCAATGAAACAAGACCATCTTCCCCATAGTCCTCTGCTAGGATCCTTGCCGATCTGGTCACTCTTCCCTAGTTCAGGGATGTAAAAATGGGGTCATGACATAGTCCATTGTTCAGACGTGGGCAAGTGTAGCTTAAACTCTAGGTCGATGTTCAACCTTAATAGGACTCCATCGAAACACCGGTATATCCAAAAGCAATGAAACTAAATTTCCAAATGAGCATAGGAATTTGGCGGGGATTGTTTGACTAAATGATCTAATTGTCCATTCGCTAATTAGTTAATTAAATCAAAGGTCTATTACTGGTGGAAGTTACAAAAAATGATAAAAGAAACTTCAAAGTTGAGAGGGTACCTAACTTATTTGTATGGTGGAGTTGTGCTCGACCTAGCAAAAAGATGAGAAAGGGATGAGGAGATGCCACACATGTGCGCTCAGTCGTCATGTCATGCCGTGATGTGTCATTGGCAGAGCCACGGCATGACGTGATCCATCTAGACGGCATGACGTGATCCATCTTGACGTGGTGTGTGGGACGGGCTTGGTTGGGTTTTGCAAATTTTTGGTATCATTTATGTCATAATTTATGTTTTAATTAAGATTTAAATTAACCCTAAAATGGCTCTAATTTCAATTGATGCAATGCTATGGGCCTCAGTCTTCATAATTGAAGCCCTGTTTGCAACATAGGAATCCTCAACAGAGGAAAGGAAAAAAAGTAGGAATAGGAATGGAGTGTAGGTCCAAAACAAAGGATTAGAAAAAAACACAGGAATTTTATAGGAACGAGTGTTTGCAATGGAGAAATACAAATGGCACTTGTCTCTTCAATTAGTATGTTAGCATCATATCATAAGCTGGATTGTCAAGCAAAATATTTTTTAATTAAATAAAAGAAAAATATGCATGATTTATTTTGCCATCTCTTTGTCAATGAATGTCGGGCCCGCTGGGTCCATGGACCCGCCTAAACTATGCACAGGAGTAACAGAAGGCAAAAAAAAAAAATGTCCCTATCCTTATCGTCTTCTTCACGGCCGCAAGTCATTTCTACCCCCAGGTCGCCACCTTCTTCACAACGACACGAGACCTCGAGCACATGGACTCAAGCCACATGGTGATTCGGCTGAGAATGGCGACTCTACACACCACCGCTTACGAGGCGCTCCGCAACGTATGGAGGCACTGGAGGAGTCCGTACCCATGAGGCCACAACCTTCCTTGGCTTTCCATAGCTGTAAACTTCTTTGTTTTTAATCGGTTTGCTTCTCTCTTACATGCTTCTAATTCGATTTCATGGCACCACCACTTCTCTTCCTTCTCTTTGCCTCAGGCTTACGAGAAAATGGAGCTCAGACCAGATGCTTTTCTTCCTGTGTTTTATGGAGGAAACGGCTCCTTAGCCTCTAGAAAGGATTCAAGCATTCCTCCTTTCCAAACGCTGGCTGACGTAAGCAAAACAGAGGAAACGAGTTCCTCAGAAATTCCTGTAAAAAAACTCCATTCCAAACAGGGGGTGAATATAGAAGGACAATACCCGGACTAAATGGTAGTACTGACAAAAGGAAATAAACAACGGCAATACAAGGAAACTTAATGGTGCAACTAGGCTAGCCGCACGTCATGATTTGGGAGACTGATGATCTCACTATCGTGATGTCAATAAAAAGACTATCAATAATTAGTTAAGTTATATAAAGAAATATAAATAAAGCTGTATTAATAAACCTACGATTCACTTTCGTCAAATACAAAATATAATTTTGTAGCAATAGAGAATGTATTGTGCGAGAAATCCATGATTAAATTATATTCCGAAATTAGTATATTTACGACTAGGTCTCTTGTGTTCACAACTAGGTCTCTCATCTTATAGTTGATCTTTTGTCGCTCTCGTGTTTAAATAACATTTAATTATTTGTCTCCTGGGTTCACATAGCTCTTAATTAGTATATTTACGTGGGCATGGTATCGCCATTGAGCACTAGTGGGTCACACCATCAGCTCTATAAGTAGCCGTGCATCCTCGCTCACAAACCAGGCCAAGACGACAGAGGTAGATAGTACCCTCATCGCATCAGTTCAAGCATCCACGGTATGTTCTTTAGAGCTAAATTTTGAGACACATTAGAAATTATTCTTTTATTTATACTTTCCAAGAAATAACTTGTTGGATCTAAAAACCCATCTTAATTTTTTTATTTTTATGTTTGGCAAGTGAAGCAGGAATGGCATCAATGGAAATCCCTGTGGAAAATATTTTAGATGAGAGCATCGAGCAAGCTAATTGCTTTTTGGAGTCTCAGGAGCTTCTGAATCAGGCCCAGAACATGGTTATCGAAAATGAACAAGTTGACAAGGCCGCTGCTCCCATAATGAAAATTACCGTGCTTGGAGGTGTTTTGACAAATAAAACTAAGGCGCCCAGCCTTAGTGTCATTGCTGAGCACAAATATGCAGGACATATTCTCACTAGCTATCCCAACCCACTGAAAATTGCCGGTACTTTTGCTATGTCGGCCTTATCTAATAAAGGTGTTAAGGCTGCTGTGGTTTATTCTGGCAAGAACAAACATGGCGTTGAATGTGGATGGCTTCTTGCTTTTGCCGACACCAAGGATACTGGGAGGAGGGTAAGTATGCAACCATACACAACTATCTGTCCCAAAAATCATTGGCGAACCATGCATATTGTCAGAAAACACCCCTTGTCAGGATAGAAATTGTGCTATAAAGGAAAAGAAAAGTTGAAGGGACGACCCATAGGAATAGTGTAAAAAAACACAGAAAAGAAACATACAATAATATGAGAAGCACGAGGTAATAAATTGATAACAGACCATGCGGAAAAAATGACAACGATTTTAGGTCCCGATGGATTGTCACTTTTTTATTTCCAAACTAAAAAATATTTGTACAACCTCTATATATAGTACACATGGATGCAGCATTTTCCCATTTTGTCAAGTTGATAATAAATAGTTTCTTTTGCTTTTGAATGGGGCAGATTTATGCAGAGTGTGGCTCTAAAGACAAATTCGCCAATATCGATTGGGCACAAGTTGAAAGGAGCTTAAATCATGCTGGGGCAGTTGCTAAGGCTAAGGACGAGGCCACTGGAACATCGCTCTTTGCTACCATTGTCGGTTCCGGTGGCAAGTCTGCTGTTGCCGCGGTCTTCCTTGGTTAAATTACTTCGGTTACTTAATAATAATGTACTGCATCTGGTGGAGACGTTCCATCCGCTCTACGTGTGTACTGTTGTGACGCTCGGGTTTGCCAAGTTATATGATGAAAGGGCAATCACTTGTTCTCCTGTAAGAACTTGCAAGCTACCATATGTACCTTGCAAGTTTCTTCTCTATGTAATGAACACCTACTAAATAAAGTTGCCCTGAATGCTTGATATAAATTATCTATGTCGTTCTATATCTTCGTGAAATGGAGCACTGTTCATCTACATTAATAAAGTTGCACTGCTGTCCCATTCACACGTTTTCATTGCTTTTTACAACAGAGGCCTACCTCAAACCATGAGAGCCCGCAATTACGACAACATGCATGCCCTCTGTGTTTCTGCTATGGCAGCTCAGAGCACCCCAACACAACATTCGACTAAGATGCTGTTTGTTGGAAGGTGGGAGCCTAAACACGATCACTACTACACAACGCAACATCACAGGCGATTCTGATTTAACGTACACTGGCTGCGATGCATTTTTACATACGGTATAGGAGCAAAAAGGGGAGCAACGTTACCGTTCAGTCTTCAATGGCACTGCAACAACAGTTATTTTTCTGCAGAGGTAGCTTAGTTAAGCAGGTAAGATATGCAAGTCTCAGCCCCATGTTTGTTAGAGATTGAGTGACTTGATGAGCAGCAGCACGTGATGACATTTTGTTTGTGCCTCTAAAAAAAAGATACACTTCTGTAGTTCTATTGTACATCTTGCCATTGTAAGTTAGCTACCAAATACTGCTCGTTGCATTGCTTATGTTGTCACTCATGAATCCCATTTTTTTGCTTGCAATGCTAGACTCAAAGGGAAGCAAGTTCTCTCAAGCTGCAAAAAATGGTCAGCAACCCAAGTATGTGACTACCTTTCTAGCCGGCAAAGAAAACCAAGCTAGCTTGTCTGCATGGTAAGACATCAGTGCTTTTTAATTACCTTGAGATGGCTTTGCTGCTAGTCTAATCTGTGTTGGTTGCAGTAACTAATTTCTTAGGGAATGCAAAGTCGACTGGTGCCACATGAGCTGGATGCCTGCATAGTTTACATGTCATGAGTGATGTGCAGGTTTTTTTAAAACTGTATGTGTGGACTGTGATGACCACCTACCATTCCATGAACTATCGTGTGACGTGAGGCAGAATTACAACAAGCTTGTACAATTGATTTCTATATAGTATTGGACATTGACTTTAGACTCTGGGCGAGTTATCGGTGGCTCTGGTTGAGTAACCGGGCTAAGAGCCCGCCCAGGCCGAACGTAGCTAACTAGTATGATTTCATAATACTAATTATACTGCCACGCTAGAAAATTACTAGTGACGTGGCATGATATATAAGGAGGAAAAAAGAGCAAAATATTACTGTTTGAGAAATTGTAGTGTCAACAAATATTCCAAGGGCGAGGAATTGAACTATTTCGTGTTAATTAGGGCAAGCATCTTGTTCAATCAGTGTGGGCTGACCCTACCAAGCTCGAGCTTTGCTTATCACCTCCCGCCGCTCTGTTACCGACGCCAAGCGCAAGATTGCTGCCGCTGACCATCTTCTTGGATGACTTATATTTTTAGAGGTCTTCTTCGGTGTTCCATACCACCCTATACTGGTGTTCGAAAAGGACCAGTACAATAAGATTCGATGGTCCAAATTAGTTGTATGCCACTAGAACTTCACAGGTGGTATAGGTGGAGTAGTATAGGGTTATTATAAGAAAAAATATTTTTAACATATGGTATAAGGTGGTAGAGGTCGAGTAGTATAGTAGTATAGGGGTATTATGGGAAAATTATTTCCATTCTCATACTCATTTGGTCTCATATATTCATTTCCTTCTACACCTATGTTCATTTAGGTTAGGGGCTTCCAGTAAAAAAATATATTACAGTCTAATCCCTTCGTACTCTATACCACCATTGGATGGTATGGAGTACTGAAGAAGACCTCTTTTTTATTGGTAGCATAATTTTAGCATGGGAAAGAGATGTACAAGAAGCATGGGTGTGGTGTGTACATGTTAGATTCTTAGTTTATAGTTCAAGTGGCTACATGTGGCCTAACTGAGACGGTAAGACAGCGCAATGCCATCGTGAACATACAGTTCATGTGATACTTTTCCCACTTTTAATGATACACCTTGTCTCCATCAGTTCAGAGAAAGCACAAATAGAATACAGACCTCCAACGAGAAATACGACTTGTCTACTATTCTGTCAAAAAGAATAGTGTGTTGGTCAACTTACTGGAAATAATAATTTGCAGTAGTAGGATTATCCCAAAATAAAAATGCAGGACGATTATACCGCACTTGGATTATATTTTGGCACCAGACAGGTTGGCTACACCTTGTCATCCGCATTAATATTCATGACTTCGCCATAAGTCTTTCGAAAACATATCGCTGACATTGCTTGATGCCCCAATAATGACAAGGAAATGTTCTTTCGAATTTCAGTCGTGAAGAGGTTGTACAAAAACTGGGAAGCAGAGGTTGAAGTTGAACAGGTCCGTCCGCTGTGTGCCCCCTCAATAATTGTTGGATACATTATTTATTTATTTTTTAAAAAATAGACCTCAACAAGTTATGCCATATAAGCATGGCTGACGAAATGAGAGACACGTCAGATGCGTGTGTATTGATCAGGTAATAAGATGAAGTGAAGTGGTTAACGTGTAATGGCATGTTTGTTTCGGTGAGATTGTGGATCATAGCTTTTACAATAATAAGCTGAAATGAACAAGCAACTTCAGAATACGGTTGCTCTTATCTTTCTCTATGTTAATGAGGAACTGCATGATTTGCTTTATCTAGAGCTTAAGTATGTTTATTTTGTCTACCTTTGTATATATGATGAAGTACCGCATGAACATGTCAAATGAATGTCCAAATAAAAATGATAAAGCTATAATCTATCTAGTGCAGAGGAGTTGTGAACGCTATATATAATCTATCTATCTATCCATATATGTCACAAACTCTAAAAAATTCTGACGTCCTAACCACCCATTAGTTCTTGAACACTGTTTTTTCCATCCATATATCTCTCCTTATCCTCATTGTGCAACCCAGGGAATATCCTTCGAGATCCTTCTCCTTGGCACTTTTCTATTTCCATCTTTCCAACATAAACCCCCTCCGTCTCTACAGTTGAAACTAAAACTCCACTGATGCCTTTGAAGGCCAAGAAGAGAAGCTAGCGATATGAGCGGCAATGAAACAAGACCATCTTCGCCATAGTCCTCTGCTAGGATCCTCGCCGATCTGGTCACTCTTCCCTAGTTCAGGGATGTAAAAATGGGGTCATGACATAGTCCATTGTTCAGACGTGGGCAAGTGTAGCTTAAACTCTAGGTCGATGTTCAACCTTAATAGGACTCCATCGAAATACCGGTATATCCAAAAGCAATGAAACTAAATTTCCAAATGAGCATAGGAATTTGGCGGGGATTGTTTGACTAAATGATCTAATTGTCCATTCGCTAATTAGTTAATTAAATCAAAGGTCTATTACTGGTGGAAGTTACAAAAAATGATAAAAGAAACTTCAAAGTTGAGAGGGTACCTAACTTATTTGTATGGTGGAGTTGTGCTCGACCTAGCAAAAAGTTGAGAAAGGGATGAGGAGATGCCACGCATGTGCGCTCAGTCGTCATGTCATGCCGTGATGTGTCATTGGCAGAGCCACGGCATGACGTGATGCATCTAGACGGCATGACGTGATCCATCTTGACGTGGTGTGTGGGACGGGCTTGGTTGGGTTTTGCAAATTTTTGGTATCATTTATGTCATAATTTATGTTTTAATTAAGATTTAAATTAACCCTAAAATGGCTCTAATTTCAATTGATGCTATGCTATGGGCCTCAGTCTTCATAATTGAAGCCCTGTTTGCAACATAGGAATCCTCAACAGAGGAAAGGAAAAAAAGTAGGAATAGGAATGGAGTGTAGTGTCCAAAACAAAGGATTAGAAAAAAACACAGGAATTTTATAGGAACGAGTGTTTGCAATGGAGAAATACAAATGGCACTTGTCTCTTCAATTAGTATGTTAGCATCATATCATAAGCTGGATTGTCAAGCAAAATATTTTTTAATTAAATAAAAGAAAAATATGCATGATTTATTTTGCCATCTCTTTGTCAATGAATGTCGGGCCCGCTGGGTCCATGGACCCGCCTAAACTATGCACAGGAGTAACAGAAGGCAAAAAAAAAAAAAATGTCTCTATCCTTATCGTCTTCTTCACGGCCGCAAGTCATTTCTACCCCCAGGTCGCCACCTTCTTCACAACGACACGAGACCTCGAGCACATGGACTCAAGCCACATGGTGATTCGGCTGAGAATGGCGACTCTACACACCACCGCTTACGAGGCGCTCCGCAACGTATGGAGGCACTGGAGGAGTCCGTACCCATGAGGCCACAACCTTCCTTGGCTTTCCATAGCTGTAAACTTCTTTGTTTTTAATCGGTTTGCTTCTCTCTTACATGCTTCTAATTCGATTTCATGGCACCACCACTTATCTTCCTTCTCTTTGCCTCAGGCTTACGAGAAAATGGAGCTCAGACCAGATG
The DNA here is from genome assembly GCA_015476505.1 of Urochloa ruziziensis. Taxonomy (NCBI): domain Eukaryota; kingdom Viridiplantae; phylum Streptophyta; class Magnoliopsida; order Poales; family Poaceae; genus Urochloa; species Urochloa ruziziensis. The sequence goes on along the minus strand of CM027124.1, from coordinate 6,671,828 downwards.
CTTTTCTTCCTGTGTTTTATGGAGGAAACGGCTCCTTAGCCTCTAGAAAGGATTCAAGCATTCCTCCTTTCCAAACGCTGGCTGACGTAAGCAAAACAGAGGAAACGAGTTCCTCAGAAATTCCTGTAAAAAAACTCCATTCCAAACAGGGGTGAATATAGAAGGACAATACCCGGACTAAATGGTAGTACTGACAAAAGGAAATAAACAACGGCAATACAAGGAAACTTAATGGTGCAACTAGGCTAGCCGCACGTCATGATTTGGGAGACTGATGATCTCACTATCGTGATGTCAATAAAAAGACTATCAATAATTAGTTAAGTTATATAAAGAAATATAAATAAAGCTGTATTAATAAACCTACGATTCACTATCGTCAGATACAAAATATAATTTTGTAGCAATAGAGAATGTATTGTGCGAGAAATCCATGATTAAATTATATTCCGAAATTAGTATATTTACGACTAGGTCTCTTGTGTTCACAACTAGGTCTCTCATCTTATAGTTGATCTTTTGTCGCTCTCGTGTTTAAATAACATTTAATTATTTGTCTCCTGGGTTCACATAGCTCTTAATAAGTATATTTACGTGGGCATGGTATCGCCATTGAGTACTAGTGGGTCACACCATCAGCTCTATAAGTAGCCGTGCATCCTCGCTCACAAACCAGGCCAAGACGACAGAGGTAGATAGTACCCTCATCGCATCAGTTCAAGCATCCACGGTATGTTCTTTAGAGCTAAATTTTGAGACACATTAGAAATTGTTCTTTTATTTATACTTTCCAAGAAATAACTTGTTGGATCTAAAACCCATCTTAATTTTTTTATTTTTATGTTTGGCAAGTGAAGCAGGAATGGCATCAATGGAAATCCCTGTGGAAAATATTTTAGATGAGAGCATCGAGCAAGCTAATTGCTTTTTGGAGTCTCAGGAGCTTCTGAATCAGGCCCAGAACATGGTTATCGAAAATGAACAAGTTGACAAGGCCGCTGCTCCCATAATGAAAATTACCGTGCTTGGAGGTGTTTTGACAAATAAAACTAAGGCGCCCAGCCTTAGTGTCATTGCTGAGCACAAATATGCAGGACATATTCTCACTAGCTATCCCAACCCACTGAAATTGCGGGTACTTTTGCTATGTCGGCCTTATCTAATAAAGGTGTTAAGGCTGCTGTGGTTTATTCTGGCAAGAACAAACATGGCGTTGAATGTGGATGGCTTCTTGCTTTTGCCGACACCAAGGATACTGGGAGGAGGGTAAGTATGCAACCATACACAACTATCTGTCCCAAAATCATTGGCGAACCATGCATATTGTCAGAAAACACCCCTTGTCAGGATAGAAATTGTGCTATAAAGGAAAAGAAAAGTTGAAGGGACGACCCATAGGAACAGTGTGAAAAAACACAGAAAAGAAACATACAATAATATGAGAAGCACGAGGTAATAAATTGATAACAGACCATGCGGAAAAATGACAACGATTTTAGGTCCCGATGGATTGTCACTTTTTTATTCCAAACTAAAAAATATTTGTACAACCTCTATATATAGTACACATGGATGCAGCATTTTCCCATTTTGTCAAGTTGATAATAAATAGTTTCTTTTGCTTTTGAATGGGGCAGATTTATGCAGAGTGTGGCTCTAAAGACAAATTCGCCAATATCGATTGGGCACAAGTTGAAAGGAGCTTAAATCATGCTGGGGCAGTTGCTAAGGCTAAGGACGAGGCCACTGGAACATCGCTCTTTGCTACCATTGTCGGTTCCGGTGGCAAGTCTGCTGTTGCCGCGGTCTTCCTTGGTTAAATTACTTCGGTTACTTAATAATAATGTACTGCATCTGGTGGAGACGTTCCATCCGCTCTACGTGTGTACTGTTGTGACGCTCGGGTTTGCCAAGTTATATGATGAAAGGGCAATCACTTGTTCTCCTGTAAGAACTTGCAAGCTACCATATGTACCTTGCAAGTTTCTTCTCTATGTAATGAACACCTACTAAATAAAGTTGCCCTGAATGCTTGATATAAATTATCTATGTCGTTCTATATCTTTGTGAAATGGAGCACTGTTCATCTACATTAATAAAGTTGCACTGCTGTCCCATTCACACGTTTTCATTGCTTTTTACAACAGAGGCCTACCTCAAACCATGAGAGCCCGCAATTACGACAACATGCATGCCCTCTGTGTTTCTGCTATGGCAGCTCAGAGCACCCCAACACAACATTCGACTAAGATGCTGTTTGTTGGAAGGTGGGAGCCTAAACACGATCACTACTACACAACGCAACATCACAGGCGATTCTGATTTAACGTACACTGGCTGCGATGCATTTTTACATACGGTATAGGAGCAAAAAGGGGAGCAACGTTACCGTTCAGTCTTCAATGGCACTGCAACAACAGTTATTTTTCTGCAGAGGTAGCTTAGTTAAGCAGGTAAGATATGCAAGTCTCAGCCCCATGTTTGTTAGAGATTGAGTGACTTGATGAGCAGCAGCACGTGATGACATTTTGTTTGTGCCTCTAAAAAAAGATACACTTCTGTAGTTCTATTGTACATCTTGCCATTGTAAGTTAGCTACCAAATACTGCTCGTTGCATTGCTTATGTTGTCACTCATGAATCCCATTTTTTTGCTTGCAATGCTAGACTCAAAGGGAAGCAAGTTCTCTCAAGCTGCAAAAAATGGTCAGCAACCCAAGTATGTGACTACCTTTCTAGCCGGCAAAGAAAACCAAGCTAGCTTGTCTGCATGGTAAGACATCAGTGCTTTTTAATTACCTTGAGATGGCTTTGCTGCTAGTCTAATCTGTGTTGGTTGCAGTAACTAATTTCTTAGGGAATGCAAAGTCGACTGGTGCCACCTGAGCTGGATGCCTGCATAGTTTACATGTCATGAGTGATGTGCAGGTTTTTTTAAAACTGTATGTGTGGACTGTGATGACCACCTACCATTCCATGAACTATCGTGTGACGTGAGGCAGAATTACAACAAGCTTGTACAATTGATTTCTATATAGTATTGGACATTGACTTTAGACTCTGGGCGAGTTATCGGTGGCTCTGGTTGAGTAACCGGGCTAAGAGCCCGCCCAGGCCGAACGTAGCTAACTAGTATGATTTCATAATACTAATTATACTGCCACGCTAGAAAATTACTAGTGACGTGGCATGATATATAAGGAGGAAAAAAGAGCAAAATATTACTGTTTGAGAAATTGTAGTGTCAACAAATATTCCAAGGGCGAGGAATTGAACTATTTCGTGTTAATTAGGGCAAGCATCTTGTTCAATCAGTGTGGGCTGACCCTACCAAGCTCGAGCTTTGCTTATCACCTCCCGCCGCTCTGTTACCGACGCCAAGCGCAAGATTGCTGCCGCTGACCATCTTCTTGGATGACTTATATTTTTAGAGGTCTTCTTCGGTGTTCCATACCACCCTATACTGGTGTTCGAAAAGGACCAGTACAATAAGATTCGATGGTCCAAATTAGTTGTATGCCACTAGAACTTCACAGGTGGTATAGGTGGAGTAGTATAGGGTTATTATAAGAAAAAATATTTTTAACATATGGTATAAGGTGGTAGAGGTCGAGTAGTATAGTAGTATAGGGGTATTATGGGAAAATTATTTCCATTCTCATACTCATTTGGTCTCATATATTCATTTCCTTCTACACCTATGTTCATTTAGGTTAGGGGCTTCCAGTAAAAAAAATATATTACAGTCTAATCCCTTCGTACTCTATACCACCATTGGATGGTATGGAGTACTGAAGAAGACCTCTTTTTTATTGGTAGCATAATTTTAGCATGGGAAAGAGATGTACAAGAAGCATGGGTGTGGTGTGTACATGTTAGATTCTTAGTTTATAGTTCAAGTGGCTACATGTGGCCTTAACTGAGACGGTAAGACAGCGCAATGCCATCGTGAACATACAGTTCATGTGATACTTTTCCCACTTTTAATGATACACCTTGTCTCCATCAGTTCAGAGAAAGCACAAATAGAATACAGACCTCCAACGAGAAATACGACTTGTCTACTATTCTGTCAAAAAGAATAGTGTGTTGGTCAACTTACTGGAAATAATAATTTGCAGTAGTAGGATTATCCCAAAATAAAAATGCAGGACGATTATACCGCACTTGGATTATATTTTGGCACCAGACAGGTTGGCTACACCTTGTCATCCGCATTAATATTCATGACTTCGCCATAAGTCTTTCGAAAACATATCGCTGACATTGCTTGATGCCCCAATAATGACAAGGAAATGTTCTTTCGAATTTCAGTCGTGAAGAGGTTGTACAAAAACTGGGAAGCAGAGGTTGAAGTTGAACAGGTCCGTCCGCTGTGTGCCCCCCTCAATAATTGTTGGATACATTATTTATTTATTTTTTAAAAAATAGACCTCAACAAGTTATGCCATATAAGCATGGCTGACGAAATGAGAGACACGTCAGATGCGTGTGTATTGATCAGGTAATAAGATGAAGTGAAGTGGTTAACGTGTAATGGCATGTTTGTTTCGGTGAGATTGTGGATCATAGCTTTTAAATAATAAGCTGAAATGAACAAGCAACTTCAGAATACGGTTGCTCTTATCTTTCTCTATGTTAATGAGGAACTGCATGATTTGCTTTATCTAGAGCTTAAGTATGTTTATTTTTGTCTACCTTTGTATATATGATGAAGTACCGCATGAACATGTCAAATGAATGTCCAAATAAAAATGATAAAGCTATAATCTATCTAGTGCAGAGGAGTTGTGAACGCTATATATAATCTATCTATCTATCCATATATGTCACAAACTCTAAAAAATTCTGACGTCCTAACCACCCATTAGTTCTTGAACACTGTTTTTTCCATCCATATATCTCTCCTTATCCTCATTGTGCAACCCAGGGAATATCCTTCGAGATCCTTCTCCTTGGCACTTTTCTATTTCCATCTTTCCAACATAAACCCCCTCCGTCTCTACAGTTGAAACTAAAACTCCACTGATGCCTTTGAAGGCCAAGAAGAGAAGCTAGCGATATGAGCGGCAATGAAACAAGACCATCTTCGCCATAGTCCTCTGCTAGGATCCTCGCCGATCTGGTCACTCTTCCCTAGTTCAGGGATGTAAAAATGGGGTCATGACATAGTCCATTGTTCAGACGTGGGCAAGTGTAGCTTAAACTCTAGGTCGATGTTCAACCTTAATAGGACTCCATCGAAATACCGGTATATCCAAAAGCAATGAAACTAAATTTCCAAATGAGCATAGGAATTTGGCGGGGATTGTTTGACTAAATGATCTAATTGTCCATTCGCTAATTAGTTAATTAAATCAAAGGTCTATTACTGGTGGAAGTTACAAAAAATGATAAAAGAAACTTCAAAGTTGAGAGGGTACCTAACTTATTTGTATGGTGGAGTTGTGCTCGACCTAGCAAAAAGTTGAGAAAGGGATGAGGAGATGCCACGCATGTGCGCTCAGTCGTCATGTCATGCCGTGATGTGTCATTGGCAGAGCCACGGCATGACGTGATGCATCTAGACGGCATGACGTGATCCATCTTGACGTGGTGTGTGGGACGGGCTTGGTTGGGTTTTGCAAATTTTTGGTATCATTTATGTCATAATTTATGTTTTAATTAAGATTTAAATTAACCCTAAAATGGCTCTAATTTCAATTGATGCTATGCTATGGGCCTCAGTCTTCATAATTGAAGCCCTGTTTGCAACATAGGAATCCTCAACAGAGGAAAGGAAAAAAAGTAGGAATAGGAATGGAGTGTAGTGTCCAAAACAAAGGATTAGAAAAAAACACAGGAATTTTATAGGAACGAGTGTTTGCAATGGAGAAATACAAATGGCACTTGTCTCTTCAATTAGTATGTTAGCATCATATCATAAGCTGGATTGTCAAGCAAAATATTTTTTAATTAAATAAAAGAAAAATATGCATGATTTATTTTGCCATCTCTTTGTCAATGAATGTCGGGCCCGCTGGGTCCATGGACCCGCCTAAACTATGCACAGGAGTAACAGAAGGCAAAAAAAAAAAAATGTCTCTATCCTTATCGTCTTCTTCACGGCCGCAAGTCATTTCTACCCCCAGGTCGCCACCTTCTTCACAACGACACGAGACCTCGAGCACATGGACTCAAGCCACATGGTGATTCGGCTGAGAATGGCGACTCTACACACCACCGCTTACGAGGCGCTCCGCAACGTATGGAGGCACTGGAGGAGTCCGTACCCATGAGGCCACAACCTTCCTTGGCTTTCCATAGCTGTAAACTTCTTTGTTTTTAATCGGTTTGCTTCTCTCTTACATGCTTCTAATTCGATTTCATGGCACCACCACTTATCTTCCTTCTCTTTGCCTCAGGCTTACGAGAAAATGGAGCTCAGACCAGATGCTTTTCTTCCTGTGTTTTATGGAGGAAACGGCTCCTTAGCCTCTAGAAAGGATTCAAGCATTCCTCCTTTCCAAACGCTGGCTGACGTAAGCAAAACAGAGGAAACGAGTTCCTCAGAAATTCCTGTAAAAAAACTCCATTCCAAACAGGGGGTGAATATAGAAGGACAATACCCGGACTAAATGGTAGTACTGACAAAAGGAAATAAACAACGGCAATACAAGGAAACTTAATGGTGCAACTAGGCTAGCCGCACGTCATGATTTGGGAGACTGATGATCTCACTATCGTGATGTCAATAAAAAGACTATCAATAATTAGTTAAGTTATATAAAGAAATATAAATAAAGCTGTATTAATAAACCTACGATTCACTATCGTCAGATACAAAATATAATTTTGTAGCAATAGAGAATGTATTGTGCGAGAAATCCATGATTAAATTATATTCCGAAATTAGTATATTTACGACTAGGTCTCTTGTGTTCACAACTAGGTCTCTCATCTTATAGTTGATCTTTTGTCGCTCTCGTGTTTAAATAACATTTAATTATTTGTCTCCTGGGTTCACATAGCTCTTAATAAGTATATTTACGTGGGCATGGTATCGCCATTGAGTACTAGTGGGTCACACCATCAGCTCTATAAGTAGCCGTGCATCCTCGCTCACAAACCAGGCCAAGACGACAGAGGTAGATAGTACCCTCATCGCATCAGTTCAAGCATCCACGGTATGTTCTTTAGAGCTAAATTTTGAGACACATTAGAAATTATTCTTTTATTTATACTTTCCAAGAAATAACTTGTTGGATCTAAAAACCCATCTTAATTTTTTTATTTTTATGTTTGGCAAGTGAAGCAGGAATGGCATCAATGGAAATCCCTGTGGAAAATATTTTAGATGAGAGCATCGAGCAAGCTAATTGCTTTTTGGAGTCTCAGGAGCTTCTGAATCAGGCCCAGAACATGGTTATCGAAAATGAACAAGTTGACAAGGCCGCTGCTCCCATAATGAAAATTACCGTGCTTGGAGGTGTTTTGACAAATAAAACTAAGGCGCCCAGCCTTAGTGTCATTGCTGAGCACAAATATGCAGGACATATTCTCACTAGCTATCCCAACCCACTGAAAATTGCGGGTACTTTTGCTATGTCGGCCTTATCTAATAAAGGTGTTAAGGCTGCTGTGGTTTATTCTGGCAAGAACAAACATGGCGTTGAATGTGGATGGCTTCTTGCTTTTGCCGACACCAAGGATACTGGGAGGAGGGTAAGTATGCAACCATACACAACTATCTGTCCCAAAAATCATTGGCGAACCATGCATATTGTCAGAAAACACCCCTTGTCAGGATAGAAATTGTGCTATAAAGGAAAAGAAAAGTTGAAGGGACGACCCATAGGAATAGTGTAAAAAACACAGAAAAGAAACATACAATAATATGAGAAGCACGAGGTAATAAATTGATAACAGACCATGCGGAAAAAATGACAACGATTTTAGGTCCCGATGGATTGTCACTTTTTTATTTCCAAACTAAAAAATATTTGTACAACCTCTATATATAGTACACATGGATGCAGCATTTTCCCATTTTGTCAAGTTGATAATAAATAGTTTCTTTTGCTTTTGAATGGGGCAGATTTATGCAGAGTGTGGCTCTAAAGACAAATTCGCCAATATCGATTGGGCACAAGTTGAAAGGAGCTTAAATCATGCTGGGGCAGTTGCTAAGGCTAAGGACGAGGCCACTGGAACATCGCTCTTTGCTACCATTGTCGGTTCCGGTGGCAAGTCTGCTGTTGCCGCGGTCTTCCTTGGTTAAATTACTTCGGTTACTTAATAATAATGTACTGCATCTGGTGGAGACGTTCCATCCGCTCTACGTGTGTACTGTTGTGACGCTCGGGTTTGCCAAGTTATATGATGAAAGGGCAATCACTTGTTCTCCTGTAAGAACTTGCAAGCTACCATATGTACCTTGCAAGTTTCTTCTCTATGTAATGAACACCTACTAAATAAAGTTGCCCTGAATGCTTGATATAAATTATCTATGTCGTTCTATATCTTCGTGAAATGGAGCACTGTTCATCTACATTAATAAAGTTGCACTGCTGTCCCATTCACACGTTTTCATTGCTTTTTACAACAGAGGCCTACCTCAAACCATGAGAGCCCGCAATTACGACAACATGCATGCCCTCTGTGTTTCTGCTATGGCAGCTCAGAGCACCCCAACACAACATTCGACTAAGATGCTGTTTGTTGGAAGGTGGGAGCCTAAACACGATCACTACTACACAACGCAACATCACAGGCGATTCTGATTTAACGTACACTGGCTGCGATGCATTTTTACATACGGTATAGGAGCAAAAAGGGGAGCAACGTTACCGTTCAGTCTTCAATGGCACTGCAACAACAGTTATTTTTCTGCAGAGGTAGCTTAGTTAAGCAGGTAAGATATGCAAGTCTCAGCCCCATGTTTGTTAGAGATTGAGTGACTTGATGAGCAGCAGCACGTGATGACATTTTGTTTGTGCCTCTAAAAAAAAGATACACTTCTGTAGTTCTATTGTACATCTTGCCATTGTAAGTTAGCTACCAAATACTGCTCGTTGCATTGCTTATGTTGTCACTCATGAATCCCATTTTTTTGCTTGCAATGCTAGACTCAAAGGGAAGCAAGTTCTCTCAAGCTGCAAAAAATGGTCAGCAACCCAAGTATGTGACTACCTTTCTAGCCGGCAAAGAAAACCAAGCTAGCTTGTCTGCATGGTAAGACATCAGTGCTTTTTAATTACCTTGAGATGGCTTTGCTGCTAGTCTAATCTGTGTTGGTTGCAGTAACTAATTTCTTAGGGAATGCAAAGTCGACTGGTGCCACCTGAGCTGGATGCCTGCATAGTTTACATGTCATGAGTGATGTGCAGGTTTTTTTAAAACTGTATGTGTGGACTGTGATGACCACCTACCATTCCATGAACTATCGTGTGACGTGAGGCAGAATTACAACAAGCTTGTACAATTGATTTCTATATAGTATTGGACATTGACTTTAGACTCTGGGCGAGTTATCGGTGGCTCTGGTTGAGTAACCGGGCTAAGAGCCCGCCCAGGCCGAACGTAGCTAACTAGTATGATTTCATAATACTAATTATACTGCCACGCTAGAAAATTACTAGTGACGTGGCATGATATATAAGGAGGAAAAAAGAGCAAAATATTACTGTTTGAGAAATTGTAGTGTCAACAAATATTCCAAGGGCGAGGAATTGAACTATTTCGTGTTAATTAGGGCAAGCATCTTGTTCAATCAGTGTGGGCTGACCCTACCAAGCTCGAGCTTTGCTTATCACCTCCCGCCGCTCTGTTACCGACGCCAAGCGCAAGATTGCTGCCGCTGACCATCTTCTTGGATGACTTATATTTTTAGAGGTCTTCTTCGGTGTTCCATACCACCCTATACTGGTGTTCGAAAAGGACCAGTACAATAAGATTCGATGGTCCAAATTAGTTGTATGCCACTAGAACTTCACAGGTGGTATAGGTGGAGTAGTATAGGGTTATTATAAGAAAAAATATTTTTAACATATGGTATAAGGTGGTAGAGGTCGAGTAGTATAGTAGTATAGGGGTATTATGGGAAAATTATTTCCATTCTCATACTCATTTGGTCTCATATATTCATTTCCTTCTACACCTATGTTCATTTAGGTTAGGGGCTTCCAGTAAAAAAATATATATTACAGTCTAATCCCTTCGTACTCTATACCACCATTGGATGGTATGGAGTACTGAAGAAGACCTCTTTTTTATTGGTAGCATAATTTTAGCATGGGAAAGGGATGTACAAGAAGCATGGGTGTGGTGTGTACATGTTAGATTCTTAGTTTATAGTTCAAGTGGCTACATGTGGCCTTAACTGAGACGGTAAGACAGCGCAATGCCATCGTGAACATACAGTTCATGTGATACTTTTCCCAGTTTTAATGATACACCTTGTCTCCATCAGTTCAGAGAAAGCACAAATAGAATACAGACCTCCAACGAGAAATACGACTTGTCTACTATTCTGTCAAAAAGAATAGTGTGTTGGTCAACTTACTGGAAATAATAATTTGCAGTAGTAGGATTATCCCAAAATAAAAATGCAGGACGATTATACCGCACTTGGATTATATTTTGGCACCAGACAGGTTGGCTACACCTTGTCATCCGCATTAATATTCATGACTTCGCCATAAGTCTTTCGAAAACATATCGCTGACATTGCTTGATGCCCCAATAATGACAAGGAAATGTTCTTTCGAATTTCAGTCGTGAAGAGGTTGTACAAAAACTGGGAAGCAGAGGTTGAAGTTGAACAGGTCCGTCCGCTGTGTGCCCCCTCAATAATTGTTGGATACATTATTTATTTATTTTTTAAAAAATAGACCTCAACAAGTTATGCCATATAAGCATGGCTGACGAAATGAGAGACACGTCAGATGCGTGTGTATTGATCAGGTAATAAGATGAAGTGAAGTGGTTAACGTGTAATGGCATGTTTGTTTCGGTGAGATTGTGGATCATAGCTTTTACAATAATAAGCTGAAATGAACAAGCAACTTCAGAATACGGTTGCTCATTGCTTTGGCTTCTTACAATAGATGTCTGGGTTCAGAATATGACAAAATGCAGTGTCTATTTGCTAGCCTTCGGAATAGTAGATACACATATATCGGTAATTTTGTTTTTTAGACAGAATTTGTTTGGATTTCTGTTTAAAATTCTCCAAATTTCAAAATAGTCGGCCTAACTCTTACAACGGGGTATGTTGTGAAATGACTGGTAGGGAGAGGACTGTGATGTGCCCCATAGGTATGGCTATGGGGCTGCTATTTTACGTTGGCCGGTGGGGAGAGGCTCCCACTGGTCGATCTCAAACAATCCATTTTCAGCAAGGTTTCCATTGGTCCCCACCCTTGCTCTTTCCTTTTCTAGTATTGGTCCCCACATGGAAGAATAAATATAAAAAATTTATAAAAGAGTTGTTGCAAAATACTTAGAAAAACTTTTGAGAGAGAATGGAAGAGAAAGATTTAAAAAAAACACAATTTTTTGGTCAACATTGTGGATAATGTATTTGAAAAAAAATGAAAAGAAAGGTAGGAGCGACGCGCTGCCTTAGGTCCAAATCTGGCAGGGGCCGGTGTGCCGCCGCCGAGCGCCTCGCGTGCGCTCCCCCCCCCCCCACCCACCCCCACCCCCCCTCAAGCTGGGCCAGGCTCCACTACTGTAGAAATCATCAACCTAAGCGGCACGAAAATCTCATCTGATGCGGTTATTTCACTGCTTCCTTTTTTCCAATTAGAATAAGGGGTGATCAAAAGCGATTATTTCTGGACCGCTTCGTTTGACAAGTTATTCTAACCGGCTCAATGCGCGCCAATTAGAGTGACTAGAAATAGGTATTCACAAATAAAAATGGCAAAAATATTTTTTTGTTGCCAAGGAGGCCACCCCCAGCTACGGTCGCAAGTCACAAGTCGCGCATATTTCACGCGAAATACGCGCGCATGCGGTGCCCAGCCTTTGAACTCACAACCTCCTGCCTCGCGCGAGCCTACTTTACCATCTCACCTAGACGCCCTGCATGCATGAGAGGGTTATATTCTTTTTGACCCTTGTTACCTTAAGCTTAATTCTATTACTTTAGTATCTAAACCGCTTCAAATAAAAAAACTTTCAACTACAAAGTTGTAGATCTCGTCGAAACGTATAAATTTCATATATAGCTTATCACTATCAGAGACCGGGCACATAATAGCGGATTCTACCATGCCAACATGATTTGGTGTGCTAGTAGTTTTTCCACATATTGAATTGTGTTGCCCCTTCTCCGTAGTATCCCCCAATTGTGGGCGGCGGTGGGGGGAGGGGGGCGGTGGCGGTGTAGGACCTTAGTTCTGGTGACAAGGACAGCTGCAATACGGATCAATGCGTACAACCTGCTGAGAATCAACTTCATTGTTGTTGGCATCTTCTTCCTTGTAGTGGTCCACCTTCATTTGTAGATCGAAGATTTTATCGTGCAGGTGTTCGATGTACTCTTGTATGGGATCAATAGCGGGAGGATTGACCCACCTAACAAACCCGCAGTTTCCTGGTCGGACTCACCCGTTCCTTTTAGATCGAAACCAAGCAGCACTCTCGCAGACAGGATGACGTGCAATTAATATGGCCTCCCGCCGTTAACCTCCTGCTAGCCTGTCGTCCTCGACTAGCTCTTGTCGGAGTTTTTTTTTCAGCCAGAACTCTCACCAGACAGCACACTGTTTGCGTTCGAGGTGGCCTGCTCCTGCCGTGTGAATCGACAACGAGCCCCGCAGAGGACAAACATGTTTGCACGTCCTTGTGCTCTCGCATTGGCTCGCCACCTGCTGCATCATCTCCATGGCTGTTGGCGGGGTCGAGATCGATCCGAGGCAACAATTCCACGCGGCACGTGATGAGGTCGACGAGGGAGTACACTGCGGCGCCGTCGGCTAGCAACACTTTCAGCAGCTCGAGTTATTGGAGCGTCACCCATCTTACCGCCATGTCGTCCATAACATGTGACGTCCCGGACGGCGAGGGAGGACGCTACGGCACTGCCAGGCTAGCAACACTTCCAGCAACGTCGCCCATCGCACCGCCCATAACACGCGACAGCCTGGTCGGTGAGGGAGGACGCTGCGGCGGTGCCAGCTTGTGCCTCGACAGACGCAATCACCACCGTTAGTGAGGTCGTTTGCGATCGGGGTTGTTGGAGCTCATCATGACGAAAAGGATGCTAAAAAGGATGCAATCGGGGTTGTTACGTCAATATACCTCAAGCGAAAAAGGATGCTATCAGTGTGCAAAAAGAAGGGAGGATTCCCATGGTCACCAGATTGAGAAGGAAAAGAAACGTGATACACTTCCCAATAATTAAGAAATATATGTAGGGAGAACATAGTCCAATTTAATGCCCAAGCAAGGCAAAAACACCAAGTTAGGAGAACCGTGACCAAAAGGATAGTTGATTATAATTAATTTAGCAAATATACACTACAAGTATTGCTTTAGATATTTAATGTTTCTATATCATCAAACTCTAAATTATTATAATTATAACAATATTGTTTTCCTTTAATACCCCTTTTAGTTAGGTTTACGCACCAAACTTGCAAAAAAAAATTATTCTGAATGATTGTTCGAGTTTTAAATAATTTTTGCATTAGAAAAATATCAAAAGTTCTTGGTGCAAAACGCAAGAGGGAAATAGTCCAATCAGGTCTAGAAGTGTTGGGCAAAGAAGATCACCTGCCTGATGGTGACCATGGATGGTATGCACGTGTTGCCAATATATTGTAAGAAGGTGATCTAATTACTCGTAGTGATAATATATATAATGGAATTGGAGGTGTTTTGACCAACATCGACTAATTTGAGACAATTGAAGCGGTAAAGGGCAAGGGATAGGTATGCAAACCTGCAAGCTGAGAAGAAAGCGGAGATGAATGCAAAGAAGAGGAAAAATTACCCTCATCAAAGGGTTAGGAAGCAAGCAACCTCACCTGCTCTGGATAAGTTTTTACTAATATTGATAGTTAATATGTAAATTTTATTTAATATTTTTTTAAAACACGTGCCTGTGGCACGTGCCTCCCTACTAGTATATATAAGATACTTGAGAGCGTGATCAAAGACAGTTGACCACTTCATGACAACATAATTGATTTTTCAGGTTAGCAGTTATTAGCACAACAAATATACAATAGCGTGAGCGCGATTATCCAAGAGAAATGTGGAATCAATATTGCTTGTACAAAATATTGAGTCAATATTTCTTATAAATCTGTTAAAGAATCATTGCTTATAAAACTGTTAAATCAACATCTCTTATATAGGAAAACTTGAAGGGCGCACTGCATCCAGTACTCTTCAACGCACTTGGCTGGGAAGGCCATCGTTCTGGCAATGGAGGGCAGCGCTGCGAATGCAACAAGGACCCCGCGACAGCACCCCCGACGAGGCCGGTGGTTCTGTACCTGACGCCGGGGATGGGCCACCTTTTTGCCATGGTCGAGCTCGGTCATGTTCTCACTGCACATGGGCTCACCGTCACCATCATCATCGTCGATCCGCCCTACGACACGGACGCCCCGGCGCCGTTCCTCTCCGCTATCTCCACCGTCAATCCTTCCATCTCCTTTCGCCGCCTACCGGTTCCGACAACCACCGACCTCCCAACCATAGCGTCCAAGCACTACGAGGCGCTTATCATCTCCGCCGTCCGCGCTTACATCCGCACCTCTGAAATCTCCTTGCCAGCGCGACGGCCGCGCCAACAACCCCGGCTGCGCTCGTCGCTGACATGTTCTCTCGCGCCGAGCTTTGCTTACCTCCTAAGAGGTAAGACATCAAAACAATCTGCGCCATCAAATTTTAGAGTGATAAGTCCACTAAAATAACAATAAAATAAAAATCCTAATAAATTGACTTTGAATAATAGTAAAATTAAAAACATCCGCGGGAAATCCACGCTCGTCCGCGTATCGCTCGCGACAGCACCCCCTATTCCTTGCCCTCTCGTCCTCATCACGCACAGGGAGGCACGCCAAGTCGTCAATGGCGCCACTCATCCTCATGTGCAGAGGCGAACATGAATCCATGTTCGACCGAGGGATTCCCAAGCTGCCTGCGTGGGGCGTTCTTCTTCCTCCAGCTACAGTCCCACCTAACCACAGCCGCCTGGTCCCCAAACCGCAGAAGCATACTGCCTCGGATATTCTATTAATCTTCTCTTAGCTGATGATAGAAGTAAGGCTTCTTGACTTATTTAAAACAATCGGCTCCATTAAAGAAATAGTCATCAATTAAATCCATCAAAGTAGCCAAGCTAAAAGTTTGAACGCAAGCCTCCTCTCTCGTCAAGGATCAGCATGTTCAGTTCTCGCTCATTTGTTGCACGCTTCTGATAAAAATATCATAGAATATTCAAATTTTGTGACTCTGGTGATGGCTACAGTCTTGATCGTCAATCCCTGCTTGGACAATAAATAGGTAAACAAACTCGCCACTGGTCGTCTCCTTCCTTTAGAAAAATATTTGTTGAGAGCCATCTATCAGCCGATGCATTATCATCTCATGGAAAAAATAAAGAAGCTTTCTGTCTTGATGTCCCACTGGGCATGCTAAGAGGCCAGTTGACGCAAATTTTGGACCCGACATCAGGTGGCCGACTCGGCATTAGTTGGAGACACGTGCAGACCTAGAAGCTAGTTCTGGTTAGCCCCTGTGCAACCTCCAAATCGGCTTGCGGTGATGCGGGCATGCTGGTGAATTTGAACACGACAATTGATACGGTGAAAACGGTGAAATACTTAGAGCCTCTCGGTTATAAAGCCGGACATGCTCACAGGGGTAGATTGATTGGCTACTGTGAAACCGATGGTTCGGATGGAATAAATCTGAGACATATTAAATGTAGATGAATAAAATATAACCTGATGGTCTTAACAACCTACTGGTGAATCGTGTATTTACACTGCCGCGAGTGAACCCATGGACTAATAGTGATTATCCCAGCTCACAGCCAGATGCACTGGGACACGTCACCCGAGGCAGAGCTCACGGATCAAGAAGCATAAAAGCGTTGGCCACTGTACGTGTCACTGCCGACAGAATTTTTCTCTACTCCAAATTATCTGGATTTTCTGGCTAAAATCCATTGTCAACGAGCTCACCAGCATTGCCGTGCCCACAATGTAATATAGGGATGTAAGCACTAAGATTTCATTATGAACAAATTGGGTATTTAGCTCAATATAGGCTTCATCATTCTCAATGTTGATGATGAATTACTTAGTTGATGATGCTCTTATCTTTCTCTATGTTAATGAGGAACTGCATGATTTGCTTTATCTAGAGCTTAAGTATGTTTATTTTTGTCTACCTTTGTATATATGATGAAGTACCGCATGAACATGTCAAATGAATGTCCAAATAAAAATGATGAAGCTATAATCTATCTAGTGAACGCTATATATAATCTATCTATCTATCCATGTATGTCGCAAACTCTAAAAAATTCTGACGTCCTAACCACCCATTAGTTCTTGAACACTGTTTTGTCCATCCATATATCTCTCCTTATCCTCATTGTGCAACCCAGGGAATATCCTTCGAGATCCTTCTCCTTGGCACTTTTCTATTTCCATCTTTCCAACATAAACCCCCTCCGTCTCTATAGTTGAAACTAAAACTCCACTGATGCCTTTGAAGGTCAAGAAGAGAAGCTAGCGATATGAGCGGCAATGAAACAAGACCATCTTCCCCATAGTCCTCTGCTGGGATCCTCGCCGATCTGGTCACTCTTCCCTAGTTCAGGGATGTAAAAATGGGGTCATGACATAGTCCATTGTTCAGACGTGGGCAAGTGTAGCTTAAACTCTAGGTGGATGCTCAACCTTAATAGGACTCCATCGAAACACCGGTATATCCAAAAGCAATGAAACTAAATTTCCAAATGAGCATAGGAATTTGGCGGGGATTGTTTGACTAAATGATCTAATTGTCCATTCGCTAATTAGTTAATTAAATCAAAGGTCTATTACTGGTGGAAGTTACAAAAAATGATAAAACAAACTTCAAAGTTGAGAGGGTACCTAACTTATTTGTATGGTGGAGTTGTGCTCGACCTAGTAAAAAGTTGAGAAAGGGATGAGGAGATGCCACGCATGTGCGCTCAGTCGTCATGTCATGCCGTGATGTGTCATTTGCAGAGCCACGGCATGACGTGATCCATCTAGACGGCATGACGTGATCCATCTTGACGTGGTGTGTGGGACGGGCTTGGTCGGGTTTTGCAAATTTTTGGTATCATTTATGTCATAATTTATGTTTTAACTAGATTTAAATTAACGCTAAAATGGCTCTAATTTCAATTGATGCAATGCTATGGGCCTCAGTCTTCATAATTGAAGCCCTGTTTGCAACATAGGAATCCTCAACAGAGGAAAGGAAAAAAAGTAGGAATAGGAATGGAGTGTAGGTCCAAAACAAAGGATTAGAAAAAACACAGGAATTTTATAGGAACGAGTGTTTGCAATGGAGAAATACAAATGGCACTTGTCTCTTTAATTAGTATGTTAGCATCATATCATAAGCTAGATTGTCAAGCAAAATATTTTTGAATTAAATAAAAGAAAAATATGCATGATTTATTTTGCCATTTCTCTGTCAATGAATGTCGGGCCCGCTGGGTCCATGGACCCGCCTAAACTTTGCACAGGAGTAACAGAAGGCAAAAAAAAAAATGTCCCTATCCTTATCGTCTTCTTCACGGCCGCAAGTCATTTCTACCCCCAGGTCGCCACCTTCTTCACAACGGCACGAGACCTCGAGCACATGGACTCAAGCCTCATGGTGATTCGGCTGAGAATGGCGACTCTACACACCACCGCTTATGAGGCGCTCCGCAACGTATGGAGGCACTGGAGGAGTCCGTACCCATGAGGCCACAACCTTCCTTGGCTTTCCATAGCTGTAAACTTCTTTGTTTTTAATCGGTTTGCTTCTCTCTTACATGCTTCTAATTCGATTTCATGGCACCACCACTTCTCTTCCTTCTCTTTGCCTCAGGCTTACGAGAAAATGGAGCTCAGACCAGATGCTTTTCTTCCTGTGTTTTATGGAGGAAACGGCTCCTTAGCCTCTAGAAAGGATTCAAGCATTCCTCCTTTCCAAACGCTGGCTGACGTAAGCAAAACAGAGGAAACGAGTTAATATAGAAGGACAATACCCGGACTAAATGGTAGTACTGACAAAAGGAAATAAACAACGGCAATACAAGGAAACTTAATGGTGCAACTAGGCTAGCCGCACGTCATGATTTGGGAGACTGATGATCTCACTATCGTGATGTCAATAAAAAGACTATCAATAATTAGTTAAGTTATATAAAGAAATATAAATAAAGCTGTATTAATAACCTACGATTCACTTTCGTCAAATACAAAATATAATTTTGTAGCAATAGAGAATGTATTGTGCGAGAAATCCATGATTAAATTATATTCCGAAATTAGTATATTTACGACTAGGTCTCTTGTGTTCACAACTAGGTGTCTCATCTTATAGTTGATCTTTTGTCGCTCTCGTGTTTAAGTAACATTTAATTATTTGTCTCCTGGGTTCACATAGCTCTTAATTAGTATATTTACGTGGGCATGGTATCGCCATTGAGCACTAGTGGGTCACACCATCAGCTCTATAAGTAGCCGTGCATCCTCGCTCACAAACCAGGCCAAGACGACAGAGGTAGATAGTACCCTCATCGCATCAGTTCAAGCATCCACGGTATGTTCTTTAGAGCTAAATTTTGAGACACATTAGAAATTATTCTTTTATTTATACTTTCCAAGAAATAACTTGTTGGATCTAAAAACCCATCTTAATTTTTTTATTTTTATGTTTGGCAAGTGAAGCAGGAATGGCATCAATGGAAATCCCTGTGGAAAATATTTTAGATGAGAGCATCGAGCAAGCTAATTGCTTTTTGGAGTCTCAGGAGCTTCTGAATCAGGCCCAGAACATGGTTATCGAAAATGAACAAGTTGACAAGGCCGCTGCTCCCATAATGAAAATTACCGTGCTTGGAGGTGTTTTGACAAATAAAACTAAGGCGCCCAGCCTTAGTGTCATTGCTGAGCACAAATATGCAGGACATATTCTCACTAGCTATCCCAACCCACTGAAAATTGCGGGTACTTTTGCTATGTCGGCCTTATCTAATAAAGGTGTTAAGGCTGCTGTGGTTTATTCTGGCAAGAACAAACATGGCGTTGAATGTGGATGGCTTCTTGCTTTTGCCGACACCAAGGATACTGGGAGGAGGGTAAGTATGCAACCATACACAACTATCTGTCCCAAAAATCATTGGCGAACCATGCATATTGACAGAAAACACCCCTTGTCAGGATAGAAACTGTGCTATAAAGGAAAAGAAAAGTTGAAGGGACGACCCATAGGAATAGTGTAAAAAAATACAGAAAAGAAACATACAATAATATGAGAAGCATGAGGTAATAAATGACAACGATTTTAGGTCCCGATGGATTGTCACTTTTTTATTTCCAAACTAAAAAATATTTGTACAACCTCTATATATAGTACACATGGATGCAGCATTTTCCCATTTTGTCAAGTTGATAATAAATAGTTTCTTTTGCTTTTGAATGGGGCAGATTTATGCAGAGTGTGGCTCTAAAGACAAATTCGCCAATATCGATTGGGCACAAGTTGAAAGGAGCTTAAATCATGCTGGGGCAGTTGCTAAGGCTAAGGACGAGGCCACTGGAACATCGCTCTTTGCTACCATTGTCGGTTCCGGTGGCAAGTCTGCTGTTGCCGCGGTCTTCCTTGGTTAAATTACTTCGGTTACTTAATAATAATGTACTGCATCTGGTGGAGACGTTCCATCCGCTCTACGTGTGTACTGTTGTGACGCTCGGGTTTGCCAAGTTATATGATGAAAGGGCAATCACTTGTTCTCCTGTAAGAACTTGCAAGCTACCATATGTACCTTGCAAGTTTCTTCTCTATGTAATGAACACCTACTAAATAAAGTTGCCCTGAATGCTTGATATAAATTATCTATGTCGTTCTATATCTTCGTGAAATGGAGCACTGTTCATCTACATTAATAAAGTTGCACTGCTGTCCCATTCACACGTTTTCATTGCTTTTTACAACAGAGGCCTACCTCCACTAGAAGAGAATGAGGCATCCGCACCGGTTGGGAAACCCCCTTCCGCAGCGGTTTCCCAACCGGTGCTAATCTTTCAGTGCTAAAGGGGTACACCTTTAGCACCGGGTCATTTACCCGGTGCTGAAGGGGACCTTTAGCACCGGGTCTCGAAACCAACCGGTGCTAAATGGGCCGCGCACATGGCCCCTGCGCGAGCCCCTTTAGCACCGGTTTGTGGATAGAACCGGTGCTAAAGGGGGACCATATAATTTTCCCTTTTCCAGCCTTCATATTTATTTGTTTGTATACGTATTTTGCCAACGTTTTTCGCCTATGTATTTGTTCTAATACGGATGTCGTACTACACTGCACTAGTATTTGTATAAAGCTCGTATAAACATAAAAAAGACATATATTACATATCTTAGTGCCAAAAGAGTTACATCATCTCATAGTGCTAAAAGAGTTAAGTTTTCTAACTTAGTATCCATAAATTACAATCCTGCACTTGGACGAGCTGATGATGAACAAGGACGAGCAGAGGATCTAGGACCAGCGATGGAGGAACGAAGACTTGAGGTGTCCGTATTGTCCCATGCATCATCATAATGAAATTCTCCATTCACATTGATAATCTCGTCCCAAATAAATCCAACGAGTTGTTCTGCAACTGCGTCGATCTTATGCTGCTCTAGGCTTTTACTAGAGATGGACATCATCTACGAATTGCAAACAATTAAAATTAAAGTATAATAATGGTGAAGTTGAATTAGAAACTTGTAAATAGATATTGCGTACCATAATATCATGGTTAGTATATATTTTTTTAATCCAGCTATGCATGTACTCGCAAACGTAGTATCCGCATAAATTATTGCCCGGCCCCTGTTGATGACACTGTTGGCGAAAACAAAGTTAAAGATAATTTTTTAAGTTGATTAGCAAAGACGTATATGTACAAATTGCATGCGTACCGGGAATTCAGTATTCCATACGAGCTTTTCATATCCAATACCGGGGTGCTTTTCACGAATCTCGTTCCACATCCTACAATTACATAATCATGTTGTTAGTCTCAAATTTGAGTTCAAATAAAATAAGTCAATAATGTAATTAGGTATATAGAAAAATTTGAATTGTTGAAATTTACTTATATATACGACCTTGTAAACATGTCAATGATTTCCTGATACTCTTCTTGTGGTTTCCTCAACGAATCGAAGACGTTCACCACACCTCTATCAGGATTCAGTACTATGAGCACCCAGTGGTAACTACATACATATGTATAAGTGTTTTAGCATAATGAGATAATTTAAAGAAATTAAGAAATTAAGAAAATAAAATGAGATAATATAAGTGTTAGCACTCACCCGTAGTGGTATGGCAATAGTATGGAGTCCATAAAATTTTGCTTATCCACATACTTGAATAAGTTCTGATATGTCCCCTCTGGATCTTTATAAATCATGTCTTGGTTTACCTTTGACGGGTCCATGAAACCAACGTCAAAAATACGCTCCCTCCGACATCTTTGAATCTCCATTCTACATAATAAGCAATAAAGTAGCACCGTCACTCATAGAGTTTTTTAAATGACAATAAAGAAATTGTTAGAAGAAATCACTTACAAAACCCAGGTTTGAATCAAAGACATGTCCAGGGCGTCTCGTTGGTAGATTTCGTAGATATCTTTGAAGTCCAACCAAATCGTTTCTTCTCCATTGAAAAAATCCTCATCCTTCACGCGACACCCGAACATGTCTCGTCCTTTCGACGCTTGAACCATGTACCATCCATGGAATAAATACATCTTTGTTTGTAGCTTTTTCACATCATCTGGCGGGACGAAAGACTTGCCAATCTCAAAATGCCACTTAGTCACTTTAGCTTTGGGCGGGGATTCTTGGCCAGTGAGGACCGCTCTACTGAGACCTGTCTCTTCCATTTGACGTTGGATCATCAGTTCGTGCGCATCTGGCAACTGAGTCAATCCTTGCTGAGGTTGTTCGCCGAGCTGAGGAATAGTAGAACGTTTCGACTTATGCGTTACTGGCTTCACTTTAGACTTAGGCGATGCCGGCTTCACTTTTGACTTAGGCGATCCCGGCTTCACTTTTGACTTAGGCGATGCCGGCTTCACTTTAGACTTAGGCGATGCTAACCGCTCAGCCTGCTCAGCTCTCTTCCTTTTCTGAAAAGATTTTATTAATGAGCGGTCGTAGTCAGATATTTCGGCTTTTTTCTGTTCTGCCCTGGTCAAATTTTGTAAGAACCTCGCCGCCTTGACCGGGTCAACCACGAACTCTTTCTCAGGCTCTTTCTTCTTGTGAAAATGCGCATGTACTTCTGCGGCGACTACCTCGTCAAGTTCCTCTTGCGTCAGCTCGTAAGCTAATTTCTTCTTTGCCGGCACTTTCTTTTGCTTAGTTGGCCGCTTTGTTGGTGGTGGAGGACTTGTTGGCGCAGTTTTCTTTCTGGGCGGATTCCTTTTTGGCCTCGCCGGTGGAGACCAATCTTCTTCTGCCGGAGGATCATCAGCCGGAGGATCATCTGCCGGAGGATCATCTGCCGGAGGATCATTTGCCGGAGGATCTTGGTCATGCGGAGACGGTGGACCTGGCGGACCTGTCGAGGTTATTGCTTCCACACCAGGTATAATGATGTCACGCTTGCTCCATAGAATGATGTCCGTGACAACACTCTCCAAGAAGTGTTTCTCCATCACCTCCGGGGATGTCAAGCTGCAAGCCGTTGTAATCTGAGACAACTTGTTCAATCTCGACTGGTGCGTAGCCATATGGAATCTCCTTGGAGTGTACTGTTTGTCCTTCTTCCAATGGTCTAGCCGTACCGTATGCAACCTAATATATGTAAACTAACTTTAAGTCATTATTATTATAGGTACCACCACTGATATGTTCTTTAATGTTGAATGAAGCTCGCAAGCGGTGCGTTGAGATATTTCATCCACAGGGTAACGGGCCGGTTCTGATTGAGCTGGCGGAAGCTCTGTGGAAGCGTGACTGCTACGTTGTTGTGGAGGGGTAACCAAAGCAGCAGGATCTTCTGTTCCTCTAGATTGTGTCATCTGAATAAGTGCTAGCTTCATTCGCTGTTCCATCTCTCCCTCCATATCCTGTATCTGTGCGCCCTAGGCGGCTACGATTTCCTCTAGCTCCCTCATCCTGTTCTCTGTTTCGGTCTTCTTCCGCTTACGGCTCCTGTAGGAGGAGCTGTCCTCCTTGAAAGCATACTTCCAAGGCATGCTCCTTGTTTCCTAAGGCATAGGTTAGCTCATCTCTTTCTCTGTCAGGGATGAATTCTCCGGCCTCAGCTTTCCTTATGATTTCAAGGAGGCGGTGAGCTAGGTCTTGCAAGTCCTCGCCAAAAATCAAAGATTCGTCTATTGGACTGAGAGTGCCTCCATGACCATAATACCAATGCTTGGATCGTAAGGGCCAGTCATGTGTCGCTGGACGAATGCCTTTAGCATAGAGATCTTCTTCCATCTCGTCCCATTTGTCGACGCTACCTTTATAACCGCCTGAACCCATTCGATGGGTGTACTTCTTTTTTTCCGCATTGCCGATGTTCCTTGCGGATATCTCAGATCCTTCTGTGGACTGTTTGTACTCCACGAACGCGTCCCAATGATGAGGTCTTATGGTAGGTTGATTGTCAAAATCCGAAATTTCTTCTGTTTTGAGATATTTCTTCCACAATTTTGTCTTATAATTTTGAAATTGAGTTGCCATCTTTTTCAGCGTCCAATCCTTCAATTTCTCTTCACGATCTGAAGGAAATCCGAATATTTCTTTCACATCAGTCCATATCATTTCTTTCTCCGTATTAGTCAGAACATACGGTTCATTGGGGTCCGTAGATCTCCATTTCCTGATGCTAATGGCAACGCGTTCACGAACAATAACACCACATTGAGAGACATATTTTCTGGCAATTTCTTTGGGCTCAGTTGGCTCCCCATCATCCTCCACTTTGGTGATGTGCAATTTGACCTCCTTCAGCCTCTTAGTGATACTTCTTTTTCCAGGGTGTTTCGTAGCGCCAGTTGTCGCCGTAGATGGCTAGAATAATTAGACGGTATAAATTAGTCACAACATTAGGTTAAGATAATGTATATAATGTTTATGAGAAATATTAGCACCTGACTAGACGTGGGCTCATCGCTATTACGTTGACCCACATTAGGCTACATCTGGTCCAAATTATCGCCACCAGAAATACCTTGCATTATTTCTTCCATGCTCGGTGGCCGATCAGTGTTTCCACCCAAATGAAACTGAGCTGCTAAGAATTCATCATTATCCTCCTCGTGGATCATCATCTTCAAAAATAAATATTCTACGTTAAATAAATAATTATTGTACGTTAAAGAATTATTCTAGTCAAATAAATACTTATAAGTATTGTACGCTATAGAAATATATTTACGTCAAATAAATAAGTATTATACGCAAAAGAAATATTCTTCGTCAAATAAATAATTATTGTATGTTAAATAAATATTCTACGTCAAATAAATAATTATTCTATGTTAAATAAATATTCTACATCAAATAAATAATTATTGTTTGTTAAATAAATATTCTACATCAAATAAATAAGTATTGTATGCAAAAGAAATATTCTATGTCAAATAAATAATTATTGTATGTTAAATAAATATTCTACGTCAAATAAATAATTATTGTATGTTAAATAAATATTCTACGTCAAATAAATAATTATTGTATGTTAAATAAATATTCTACGTCAAATAAATAATTAGGATAATTAGGATAAATATTTGGGTGTGCAGAGTGTCTGTCTGCTGAACGCAACGAGCAGGGATAGATGTGCAGCCGTGCAGGTGACTTGCAGGCATCTGCGAACAAGTTTTAAATTGTAGTAATTGTTGGGATTCTACAAGTAAATGGATTAATTCTTCTGCCAAGCAAACTGGAACTGCGTTGTGTCACTGAATATTGTTACACACGCGCCGGAGGGCCTTAAATTAAAAAAACATTTTTAAGTGCTACAATTGGTTGCCATAGTAGACCCATGTCAGGTAATTAAAATGTTACGGAAATTAAATCAACTCTTCTATGCAATGTTATTCCAGGCACATTCAGATCAGTAATGAAAATTATATGAAACTTGCAATGCTTGGAACTGGAATGGTTGATCATTATTAAATTCCATGGTAGTCACAACCGCAGGTTTGGGAAAACCAGTGTTTCAAACAAATACAGCACAAGTGTAGCACAACATGTTCATAAGAAGGGTACATTATGTTTGACAACAGCAAACCATTGATCTGATCATCTGAAGAAAAGGAAAAAAAATGAAATAAAGTAAGGCACATGAACGAGAGCTGGAGATTTTACGTAGTTATTTTTGCTGGAGAAATTGAAGTGCACAAGGCAATCTCAGTTTATCTTCTAACCAACTATACTTCTTTCTTCTCAAGATCAGATATTTTCTTCTCAAGTTGAGAGAGGAGAGGCCTGACAGTCTTCTTTAGCCCAAAATCTCTCCCAGCAAAAATCATGCAGCTTTCAAGGTTAGACATGATTTCTAAAGCCTTAGTGAGTGACTGGGCAAATTTCTTGTTTCTGAAGCGATCAGCATATGGTTGGGACTGCATCATTGATGCTGCAATCCGACCACACAGCTTCACTATTCTCAGACTGTCGGCACTTGGCTTACAGTTGTCATCTATTATGGTCTTGAGCTTCACCACAAATGCGTCACCTCCTAGTGCTTTCTCTTGGATAACATCATCTGCACTGATCAGTTTGTCACATATCACCAGAGCAAGGGATAATAATGCTTCTTGCAGTTCCTTTTTAGCGGTTTGCTCCTTTTTTTGTTCATCAGGTGACTTCTCTTGGTTCCCAGATGAAGAAATTTCCTGGATCATGCTTTTATCTCCTGGTGTAATATTTTGCTGGTTTTCTTCATCTTTTCCTGGCGGCACAAAGTTTTTCTGATTTCCTCGATTGTTCTTTTGAGAACGTGTCGACGTCCTGGACTGTGGCTTGTTCTCCTTTTCATCAGAAATTTCGCCTTCAGATTGGTCACTTTTAATGGACATTATTTCTGTGACCATCTGCAACAATAATATGGCTTAGTTTTCAGGAATAAGCACTTGTATGGGAAAAAAAATCAGAACATGTTTGAATAAGATAGATATATAGATTGGTACACTCACCTTTGGCAGCAATAATTCCTTAATGATTTGTTTGTGTTTGTCCCAATCACAGTGTGTACAAATGTTCTCCAAGATCTCAGCAGCTATTGTTCTGTAAGTGATGTTGTTTGTAGCATCAAGCAGTTCAGTGAGATGAGCAACAGTGTTCTTCTTATCCTCAACAATTAGCTCAATTGGAAGTGCAACAGTGTTGTCATCATCAGGTAATCCAGTGAGAGGAGCAAGGCTGTCACTGTCACATGCTTTCAGGATGAAATCAGAGCTAGTCTTACTGTTGCTTGTCAGCGATACTAGGGTTCTCCCAGCCGTGACTATGAGTGGGTTTGTCCTCGAATCAGGCTCTTGTGTCCCATGGTCAGCAGGGAAGAAGATCTGCAGCTGCTTATTGATAAGGTTCTCTTTGGTTTCGCTGGTGAGGTTGACAGACAAATCCAAGGCCAGCTCTGTGAGGATCTCCATGGCTCGCATCAGCAGCTCCTCCTGGATTCCAGTGCCCTGATCAAGAATGCCCTTGAGGTTGCTCATTGCTTGCTCGTTTGAGGAGATGTCCAGGCGCAGCCTTGTGCTGATCTCCCGGGGAGCATGGGTGATGAGCTGGTATATAACCTTGAAGGCCGCGTTTACCACGTGGGCCCAATCACTGATGTTGATGTCTCCGGAGAAGGTGCCGGAGTAGAGGGGCGCCATGATCTTGGGCAGGAGGCCAGGAGCGCTGCATATGTCGCTGCAGTTGTGGTGGTCGGACGTGAGCCTCTCCAGGATCGCCAGGCCTTGAAGGATGAGCTTGTTGCAGCTGCTTCCGTTCTTGCTGCTGACATCACCCACTTGTTGGTCGCTGTCCCAGTCCCAATACGTCAAGGTGGTCACCTCTAGGGCTTTCAGGATGCCGTTCACACAGCCTATGGCGGTGTCCATCAGGATTCTGTACCAGTTCCGGGCGCTGCCGCTGCGTTTCTTGCCGCCGTCATCACCCACTTGTTGGTCGCTGTCCCAGTACGTCGAGGTGGTCTCGTCTTGGAGCAGGGAGGATATGCACCGGAGAGCCCCCGGGAACTGGGGCAAATGGATGTCCCCGGCGAGATGTGCCACGATGCCTGCAGCACACTCTCATCTCCCTGTCACCTCGGCCTCTCCATCCCACTATGTCAAGGAGCTTCTGAATCTTGGGCCTCCAGGGGAGCAGCAGCGGCCTGACGTCCGCCCCATTCCTGATGAACGTGGCCAGCATCCTGGCTCCAAAGAGGTTGTCTTCCCATGATTCGGTGTCCAGCAAGTCGGCGGCGTACCGGCAGGCGATGGATGCAGGGTCCCACTCCCGCCAGCATTTTTCTCCAGTGTCAGAGAGGTACTTCTTCACCGATTTGGCCCCCCACTCTTGGGTTAGCTTGGAATGTCGACGGACGGCAGGGACAAAATTAATCTGAACGAAAATATTAGCAGTGATCACCACCATGTAGAGCACAAATTGGCAGATGATCAGCCAATAGAACATGATCAGTGCCGGCTTCAGGTTACCCTTGCTCACGTCTCCGTCCATGTCACCGTAATCGTGCTGCATTATCCGCCACCATGAGAGAGCAACACAGACGATGGGCCCAAGGAAGCCGTAGAGGGACATTACAAAGCAGAACGCCGAGACTACCGGACCAATCAGTGCAATGTAGAGAACGTAAATGAAACAAAAGAGGACAAAAAGAACAATCACGGGGCCAGCAAGAACAAATACGAGGCAACGATGGGATGATAGTAACGACTTGAGCCACTGATCATCCCACTTCGTCTCATAATACAAGGAAATCCCAGACGTCTCCGACACCAATGGAGCAGAAGGCCTAAGTATTAGGTTGAGTAATTTGTGGAGCAGTATGTTCCCGCAAGTCGTTGGAGATGCTGCAGGTGCCATATTAAATGCAAATGTCAGCACTGGGAATACAATATGTTAGAGTATATTTGGTAGGCTAGGATATAATCCCGGACTGTCATGTGTTGGAGTATATTTGGTAGGTTAGGATAGCAATCCCGGACTGCCATATGTATCGGGGAGGTGCCTTGCCCCTCAAGTCTGTGTAGGGGCTCAATGCAATCGAACTTTTACAAAACTAGCAGAAGGGCACGTGCCTAGAAATAGATAATAAAAAAATGTGTAATATAAACAGAAATTGTTTTTGATCTTGCATTTGCCAAGCATGGTACGCATTTATCCTTTGAAATTGTTTTCATCTAATTGTTAGGCAATCAATCCATTAAATAAAATGGAATCAAATTCATAAAATACTGGGACATATACATGAAAAAATTTTAATTGTCAAATACAAAAGAACCTAAAGGTCTAAACCGAAATAAATATCATGACCAAAAGAATTATCCATGAAAATACATTGATGCATTATTGAATACAAAAGTCTAATCCATCTTGCACGTTATATATCTTGACTTGCACTTGACCTTCTGCGGACAAACCTAAAGTTTATTATGATCAGAGTAATTAGGAGAACTGAATCATAATATTTTTTCAAAAATACACTGTAAGTAAACAATTTCTTTTTAATTAATTTGTTACTCGACTTATATCTGATAGGCAGAAGAAGTAGCTACATTTTGACAAAATTTAATATGCAGAAGCAAGTAGCTACATTTTGACAACGCAACACTTGCATCTCCCTCAGCGTACCCTCTCTGAACCAGCAAATCCCATTCGTTCTTCTCAGCCAAAGTTTTTCCAGTAATAATCGTTTGGCTCCCAAACTACAGCGGCTAGTACAGTAATCACCAAAACAGGCTCTGGGTTGTTATACAAAAACAGTTGCATCAATAGATGATGTACTGGAATCTTGATCTTGACAGTTTCTACTCCTAAACCTTGTGAGCCCATGACCATCCATTCATCTCTCTTCCACCATTATGTTAGCAAAATTTACAGGAGGATCACAACAGTAGAAGGCCTCGAATAAACTTTCTAATCCAAATTACTTAACACTTGCAAACATCAAGCATAAAAAAATATGTATCTTGTCTTTTTTAGAACTAACCCAAGTGAATTTTCATAGCTTATTTTATCTTAGAGCAATTTTCGGTACAGCTCTCCCAGTATGTTAAACTCCATGACCACTCTCCCAGCATGTGAAAATTTCTCATTATTGCTCTCCCATATCAGGTTCTCTTTGAAACGTTAAAAAACTGAAATTCAATTACAAGAAGAAAAATTGTCCAATACATATTAAACGTTTCACAAAATAAGTTATTTATTCACATGTATAAATAGAATCTCCTTCAAGTGGAAACTCTGTGCACCACAAAACCCCAACAAGGTTTAGTTCTCCCCAAAAAAAGGAAAAGCAAAACAAAAAGAAGAATCACTGCTAGTGGCAACAGTTTACTATACTTTTCTATTATTTGTCCATGCCTAAGTCATAATCACTTCATCAGTGGTGATGGTAAACCGTACCTGACAATTAATTAGCAGTAGGGAGGAATACGACGCCCAGACATCTCAAGAGACTACATAATCATCAACTTCACGAGCCAAACATGCAAAATAGACAACCATCCCAATTTATTATTAAAGAGCCCTGCATGTGTAAATAAAGAATTGACACCAATACTATTTTTGTCAGTAGAATAAATGAATTGGTCATCCCTGTTTGGCCGATACTATTTTTGTCAGTACATCATCTATTGATGCAACTGTTTTTGTATAACAACCCAGAGCCTGTTTTGGTGATTACTATTTTTGTCAGTAGAATAAATTAGTTGGTCATCCCCGTTTGATCATGAAAATCTGAACTTATCCATTACCAGTCGGCAATATGTGCTTCATTTGTTTTGGATACCAGAAGACTACCTAACTCTGTTCAAATCGAAAGGCATAGACCCAAACCATAAGCCTAAGTAATATAATGGCAGAGGTCTTAAAAAGAAGTAATATAATGGCAGCTTACAGATTGTTCATAGAATTAACATTTAACAGGTTGCCGAGAATATGAAGCACATATTGCCGACTGGTAATAGCTAAATCTTAGGGAAAAGATTCTTTATTGACTTATGGATTAAAATTGCCATTGAAACTGCAGCTATTCAATTCTTTATAAAAGAATCATTTTCAGATCACCCCTACGAAGTAAGACTCAAAGATATAGTTCAAGAAAGAGCCTCACCGCCACAACCTGGAGAGGATGGAGTTGGACCATCATGCAGCCAACAAGGAAAAAAAAAAACAAATTGCCTCAGACCACACTAATCCCTGCTATAAGGCATTTGGTTTTCACAAGATAGTTATTGAGCTCTGAAGTTATTTAGGACGATCCAAATATGAACGTTTGGAATTTTCTAATTTCCCAAGAAAGAAATATGTATGGGATTTCTTTCACTAATGCAAGCTAATTTTGCTGGTACTAAATGAACAGATTTTTTCCTACACCCTCCCTGTTGTAATCAAATGACATTCTATGTGAGCTCATATGTTTTAAAAAAGAAGAATTCAGGTTGTTATGCAATCTTCCATGCTGTGAAACTAAAAAAGCATATATTATAAGCTCTCAGAATTCACATTTACATAAAGCACATCCGTCCATCTACATGATCTTTTCATGCACAGGAACCAGAACAAAATGCAGGTCAGGCTCAGACAGACTGATAATGCATCAATAAGAACAATGCCATGTTCATAAAAAAATGATAAGTAGTTGTACATTACTTCAGTGCAGGATTCACAAAAAAAAAATTCAGATTTACCTTTATAATGGTGCACTGAAATCACCAAACCCAATGCCTAGTGTTACATAAATCTGGTGCTTACACATATGATTAGAACTCTAATGTGAAGTCATTTAGCTGTATTAGCACCTTGTTCCTGTTTGGATAATAAAGAGTAGACTTTCAGTAAAATAAAATACAATTGTTAAAAGATCATAGTGGCTTTTTGGAAAGTGTGGGCAGAGATGGGTGAGGTGACATTCTTCATTCAATATCCTGGACCATGAACTATCTAGTTTCCTGACAGAAATTCCTGTTGTTTTCCTAGAACTATGAGGGAAATTCAATTACCTTGAATTAAGAGGAAATATAGAAGGATGGAATCAAGTGCCATAAGTTTATATGACCAGTGCAGTGTAAAAACAGCTTCTAAACCCTGCCAAGTTGACATTACCATGGACCTTAAAATTAGAAATTAGAAACTGAGTCAATCATGCCAAAGCACCGCACAACATCTATGTACAACGGCTGTATGTAGAATTACCTTGACCTCGCCCAATGTTTTCCCTTCTCAACATCTGGCCTTGAAAACATCGAATGATCAATTTATTCAAAAGCATAACAGAGTAATTGATTAGTTAATTACCAAATGTTGCCTCAGCCACTGCTCCTCTAAGGCTCCAACTTGCTCCAGCGGCTCACACGCATTCAAGTTTAGAAAGTATCAGATTCAATGAAGCGGCTCTGAAAGAAATACAGGAGCATTAACTTCCAACTAACTTCTAAGAAAACCCAATCTACAGTCACATAAAGGGATTACATGTTGTAAGAAATAACATTGAGAAACTATCAACATTCACCACTGTAACTAATTAACCCCATAGTTTTAGGAAATTAGAAATATTTTTGATACTAACAAAATGATAGGGCCTGCTGCCATAAGTCAAAATTACAAGCAATGCTTGTTTTCCACTCCATCATGGCAATATGCAAGACAGACACTAAAAGCTCCTTGGGGATTACATTATGTATTTATACATGCTACGTATCATCTGAAATTATAATGGCATATTCCAAACAGTGTATTCTGTGTAGTGGAGTACCAGTTAATTACCTTGTGCTTCTGGATATTAAAATTGTTTAAATGCTAATTAGGTTCTTGACAAATTAAATATTCAGAATGATCCACGAGATATCCAGTCTCAATGGAAGTACCATTCACTCTCTGCAATTTATAAAACTCAACATAAGAGAATACATTGTTCAAAAATGAAAATCCTTTTTACTCTGATACTAAATGCATAATACCTTGCAGTTTGCATTTTCCAAGGAACGAAAAAGTAGCCTCATGAAAAGCCCATTGCATCAGAAGCACAAATATCACCATAGATATAATGCAAGATGACAAAAAATCAAACTTATTGATTATTAAGGGATGGCAAAGCTGCTAGGTACCTTCAGAAAAATTAAGTTACTCTGCAAATCACTCCTGCTGGCTCAATGTAGAAACTCTCATGAGGTCTGCTAAACCGATATCACAGTTCACAAATCAGAAAGCAATAAGAGAATGGAATATATGATCTTTTAAGAAAAACCACCGCTGCCTCGATCAAGCAATAAAACCAGCACTCACTACAAGTTCCTCACTATTTTCTGCAGGTGGTAGGGGACATTTCAACAGATAAGTGATGGGTAAAACATTGGACATGGAAAGAAAAGAAAGAATACATGGCGTGTCATTTATCCTTATCAGTAGTAATCACAAAGTACGTTGGGGCAGAAAAATAAAATGTAATCAGAAATTGTTGTAACTTAAATATTTTGGTTATGCCAGTACTTGCAGTTTGACATGCTTAGAAGCAGAGCAGCAGGATTTGTGTGTGTGTGAGAGAGAGATAGCACTGACCTCCCTGATTTGTTAATGGTTCATTCACAGATACAAGCAACAATTGGATATGCATGAACTGGGAAGAAAGCCTTGCCATGAATGGCCCAGCATTGTCACCGGGCACAGCAAAAGCCTTGCCATGAATGGCCTCCTCATCATCAAGAAGTTGGCTGCGATGTGCTCACGGATATCTTATATTGTGAAAATTTATTTCTGTATATGTTACTCATTGTTTAAGATTTGATCCTACAAATTTCCCTTCTTTTTTCACTGGAGGCCCAAGGCTTTTGATGTATTAATATATAATTTTTAATTTGTGATGCTACTACTAATTTTAATGTGTGATGTTATTTGTGAGAATTTGAATCGAATATAATGGTTTCAAATTTATTTCTTTTTAAATTCAAATTTTTATTTTATTTTCTTTTTTATCAGGCACGTGCCACCCTACTAGTCTGTTAAATAATTATATTGAACTGGTGACCTTGCATTATATTTCGCTAATAAATATGGGCTTATAGAAATGATATGAAACCCTATTAGCCGTGCCTTTGGCTGCCTCGTCACAGTCCTCCCCTACGATTCAGAGTACTCCCTCTGTCAAAAAGAAAGCCTGTTTAGGTCGCGTGCTACGAATATAAAATTTGGTATTTGTGCAAGGGATTCTTGGAAACTAGACTTACCGTATTGATGTCGGGCTCAAAGAAAATGCTCAATAAATACAAGTATATAAATAAAATAATAATAAAAAATAAGAAATACACAAGTATATAAATAAAATAAGAATAAAAAAAATAAGAAATACACAAGAGGGGAAATTGAATGGGATCACACTTGTGACGGGTCATGCCGTATAGATCTGATTATTTCCCTGGTTTTGCTGGCTTCTCTTTCTCTTGCTGATGAAGGACAGCACGAGATGGATCGCATTGTAGGCCAGCACGGCTATGACCAGTGCGAAGACATACACAGATGTCTTCCACCCCCTGCTTGATCCGGCTGCGTAGGCACCCAGGAGCCCAAGCAAATCCAGCACGATCGTCGTGTTCATAACCACGAGCCAGCGGCTCCTGAGCCTTGTCTCCTTTTCATATAGCTGCTGCGGCACCAGTAGGAGCAGGATGACCACAATGGACGCCATGAAGGAAGTCGAGTTGCTGTAGAAGAAGCCGAGGTACCGGGGCCTCCTGTTGTCGTGCAGCACCGGGTCGCCGGCCTCGCGCCCTCCGCCGCTGCTCTGCCATGTTCCCCCCGGAGGTCCCAGGCCGGCTTGGTAGGTGACGCTCGCCACAAGGATTCCTAGCAACATGAGGTATTTGCGGTTGGCGTGTATCCTCTTTTTCCTCTTCTTGGTGAGCTCCTCGTCCTCTCTCTTCTTCTCCATCTCTGCTGCTCCTTGTGTTGTGTTGCCATTGCCGTTGCTGTTGGGCTTTGGCGTTATTACCACACCTTGTGCAGTGCTTCCGGCCGTGAGCAAGAACACCACGAACAACAGTGCTATGAAGAAAAGCACCACTGCTACCAGCACGAAGATGTAGATGGATGTCTTGAGGTACTGCGTGCTACCGGCGGC
Organism: Urochloa ruziziensis; assembly: GCA_015476505.1. Taxonomy (NCBI): domain Eukaryota; kingdom Viridiplantae; phylum Streptophyta; class Magnoliopsida; order Poales; family Poaceae; genus Urochloa; species Urochloa ruziziensis. The sequence goes on along the minus strand of CM027124.1, from coordinate 6,637,265 downwards.
GTAGGCGCCCATGAGGCCGAACAAGCCGGCCGCCGTGCAGACCGACAGCGCGTGGCTCCGTATCGCCGGCCTGTAGAGGTTCGGGTTGACGAGGAGGATGATGAGCGCCATGGACAGCATGAAGCTCACCGAGTTGCAGTAGAAGAAGGCCTTGTATCGCCGGGGAAAATTGTACAAGAGCACCGGGTCACCGGCGTGATGCCTCGACGACCCGCCGTCTCCGTGCAGGAAGCCTCCCGGAGGAGTGAGGCCGGCTTGGTAGGTGATGGTGGCCGCCAAGATGGCGAATAGGAGCAGCCGCTTGCGCGTCCTCTCCACATGGTCGTCCTCCTCCTCCTTGTCCCTCCTGGTCGTGTGGTCCTCCAGCGTGATGAAAACCACGTGGATCACCACGTAGACGAGGACCGCGCCGGCGAGGGCGATCGCGTAGATCGAGGTGCTGACGTCACGGCAGCTACCGGCGGCGTAGGCGCCGATGAGGCCGAAGAGGTCGAGGATCATGGCCGCCTCCAGCACGTGGTGCCGGAGCAGGATCCGGAACTTCTTCTGGACCAGGACGATGGCGACCAGGGACGCCACGAAGGCGACCGAGTTGCAGTAGAAGAATGCCTTGTAGCGCCGGGGGTTCGTCGTCAGGAGGATCGGGTCGCCGGCCTTGTGCCCGGCGAGGTCGTCGTTGGCCTGCCAGACGCCGCCAGGTGGGTCCAGCCCCGCTTGGTAGGTGATTGTTGCTGCGAGAGTGGCGAGCAGTAGGACAAGAGACCGGGCTTGGTCCGCTGCTTTCTCCTTCTCTGTTGGCTCATGCTTATGATCGGCCGGTTGCTCCTCCCTGATTCAATTTCGATAGAAACCAAAAGAGCTGAGAATTTGCTGTGTGCAGTTGCAGAGGCCGGAAACAGTACAATTCATTTTTCTAAAAAAAACTATAGTATCTGCATAAGATCGAAGTCAGGTAGTACCTGCCATTACTCATGATGTGCTGACCATGACTTATCATTTCTTCTTTTGCCACCACTTGCTTTGTTGGCTTCCACATGGCGTTGATGGCCCAAACAACCAGTAGGAGGAACAAGATGTACACCAGAACGGCAGGGACGAGGCTGACCACGTACACGGTCGTGTCGGTCTGCCTGCAGCTGCCGGCGGTGTAGGCGCCGATGAGGCTGACCAGCGCGACGACGATGAACCCGTAGGCGTTGATCTCCCGGAGCTTCCTGTCCATGATCACCACGACGATGAGCAGCGACGCGACGAACGACGTGGTGTTGAAGGCGAAGAACACCGCCAGGCGCTTGCCGTGCCGGTCCTTGAGGATGGCGTCGCCCGGGCGGTGGTGGCCGGGCTCCGTGCTGTCCCAGAACCCTCCCGGCGTGCTCAGCCCGGCCACGTAGGTGATGCTCACGGCGAACGTCGCAAGAAGCATCAGCACCTTGCGCTGCCGGAGCCGTTCTTCTTTTCTTCTTCTTCTTCAACTTTGGACACGCCGCCGGAACCGGAACCGGAGTCAGTGGAACGGGAGGCCATTGCCATCTGAACAATGAGATAGGCGACGACAATGGCGACCAGCAGCGAGGAGTAGATGGTGGTGAACGTGTCGCGGCAGGTGCCTGCGGCGTAGGCTCCCATGAGGCTGAGGAGGTCCAGCACCATGGCCGTCTGCAGCGGCCGGAAGGCGGCCCGTGGATTGTTCGTGTATTGGCTGACGATTTCGGAGTCGTGGTGGCGGCCTCCCTCCTCCTTGTCGTCGAGGGAGGCGAGGATGAGGATGAGGACGATGACGACGAGCGACGCGGCGAAGGCGGTGGCGTTGCAGTAGAAGAACACCAGGTAGCGGTGCCGGTGGGTGTCACGGATGATGGGGTCGCCTGCGAGGTGCCCGTCGGCCGTGTCCTGCCACACGTCACCCGGAGGGCTGAACGCGGCGGCGTAGGTCACCGTGGCCACCAGCGAGGCCAGCAGCAGGATGTACTTGCGGAGCTCCAGCATGAGGCGGTCGCTCCAGGATTTCTTGGTTTCTTGCTTCGGCTGCGCATTATTGGTACCATTTTGGGTGTTGTTGTGTGTAGGCTGCTGATCGGTGGTGGTCTCGTTTTGACTCATTTCTTGTGTTTGCACGGTGATAGTTTCTTGTGGTTGTCCGGTAATGGAAAGGTTTGTTTGTGGCAAGGAGGCAGGAGACGTCATTGCATTGGCGCCTCAGCCTAGTAGGACGGACAAGCATATGGTCTGAAGGTGTCTGTCTGATGATCAGATATATAAGGGGATGTTCGTCAGCAGGGAAAAATATATGATGAGCTGAGTTAGTTGGCATCAGCACGATGACGACAGATAATAGCTAATTGTGGCATGGGAATATTACTAATTTCATAGGGAATTAATGCAAAGTCGACTTGCGCCGCCTGAGCTGGATGCCTGCGTAGTTTACATGTCATGAGCGGCGTGCAATATTTTTTTTTTAATTCTGCATGTATGCATTGTGATGGCCACCTACCATTCCATGAACCATGATGTGATGTGACTTAGGCCGTGCTGCCAGGCCCTCTCGTGCCGCGTCGTGTCAGGACTTCTAGACATGCTAGGCGCGTCGTGCCATGCTGCTGGCACGGCAATTCTGTTACTCGGCCCAAGCACGGTCCATGGCGCGGCGGCACATTTTCGTGCCGTGCTAGCCCAAGCACGGCCCTCGGGATACTTATTTTTGTTTTCTATTTGTGCTCATTTTTCACACATAGTTTTACATCTATAGATGGAAAATAATTTTTTAAATTAATAGAGGAGATGAATCTTATTATGAAGATATTGTAGGTGGTTGTTAGGATTCCCAGTAGTCATACAAATGAACATTATTCATTTTACGAATATCCACTGCCATGACTCCATACTCAAAAGGTAGATTTTCTTATTTTCTCCGATCATACTAGTTATATTTACACTCTATTAAAGACAGAATGAATGATATAACGACGATATACTATATAGATGTGTTGACGTGCCATTTTCGTGCCGTGCCGGCCCAAGCACGGCTCAAGATACGTGTCGTGCCGTGCTACCCATCGTGCTAAGAACCTAGGCACGGCACGGCCCTCGCGTTTGTGCCGTGCAGGCACGGCCCAAAATTTATCATGTCATGCACGTGTTTTGAGTCCTGCCAAAATGTCGTGCTTCGGCTAGCCCACGAATGGCACGGCCCAAGTCCCAGCTCTGGATGTGACACAGAATGACAACAAACATGTACTCCATCCTACCCTAAAATAGTGTCTTTCTCGCTTTCTGAGAAATAACTTTGATTAATTTTATATTAAAAATATTAATGCATGGAACTACAGTTTAGCTTTCACACATTGTCTTTCTCTGTTTCCTCAATTATATCACTTGCGTCAACCTTTGTCAGTTAAGTTTGTAATGCTCTGCAAATAAAGAGCAGTGAGAGAAACTACGATGCAAGCAGAACGATAGATCATCCTAACTAAATTTCAGAATTGGGAAGAATATCATCATCACACAGCTGGCATGCAGCAGCCAAGTCAAACGGCAAGGTAAACGTGGCATCAATTCTAATTGCAATTTGGGATGATATGCAGCCTGGCATTCACAAAGCATCTCGATCCGAGATGTGAATGGAGTCAGGTCGCCGGAGAAGGCAGGTATACTACTAAGTCTTTTATTTCTCCCGTCCCCTAAAATAAGCAGTTTCAAGTAGTTCCGTCCCAGTGTCCACTATGCTCATCTGGGCCATGTGGTATTCTGACTTGTTGTGCCTCTTGTGTTTTAGTCATGTGGTATTCCATCCAAATGCAATGTTTCAAATACTGTAATGGGCTACAAATGGAAGTGACTGATATTTTTCCCACTTTCTTAATGGTACCATGTCTCCGTCAGTTCAGAGAAAGCATCAATAGAATACACACCTCCAACGAGAAATACGATTTGTCTACTATTGTGTCAAAAAGAGTAGTGTGTTGGTCGACTTACTGGAAATAATAATTTGAAGTAGTAGGATTATCCCAAAATTAAAATGCAGGACGCACTTGGATTATTTTGGCACCAGACAGGTTGGCTACACCTTGTCATCCGCATTAATGTTCGTGACTTCTCCATAGGTCTTTCGAAAACATATCGCTGACATTGCTTGATGCCCCAATGATGACAAGGAAATGTTCTTCCGAATTTCAGTCGTGAAGAGGTGGTACAAAAACTGGGATGCAAAGGTTGAAGTTGAACAGGTGTCCGTCCGCGCTGTGGGTACTCAATAATTGTGGGGGATATAGTACCTGGGTACCTCACGAGCAAGCCTGGCAGCCCACCAAAAGGGGGCGGCCCACCTCATCGTTCTGGACCTGAAGACGTGCGGGACAAGTCGGCGCACGGGGGAAGGATCTGGAAGGAGAAGTTCTAGTTGAAATAGGAATTATTGTAAAGAAGGAAAAGATTCTTAAAGATAGGATCGGATACAAACCGACTTGTAACCCTGCCCCCCTAATATATAAGGCGGGCAGGGACCCCCTCAAAAAACAACGGAACACACCACATCTCAACTTATAGCGAAATCTAAGCAATACAACACCCCAAACAGGACGTAGGGTATTACGTCGAGTCGACGGCCCGAACCTGTATAAACCCTTGTGTCTGTCCATCCTAACCATCTTGCTTCCGATCTTTGCGATCTTCCCTACATTACAAATCACTTCCGTGGGCTACCCCGTGGAAGACTGACGGAGATAATATCACCGACAGTGGCGCGCCAGGTAGGGGATATCGCCGAGATCAATCTGGTAAGCTCGATGGATCGCGTCAAGATCTTGGACAGCTGCAACCTCCCGGACGTCGACGAAGTCGAGATCCAGTTCGGGGACGTCATCACCACCACTGCCTTGGATACCCAGGCGGCGGATGCGACGGACGCCACGGAGGTCTCCTCTCTGGCGCCGACATCGGCCATCACGGCCCAATCCGGTCCAATCGCCTCTGATTGTGCCGGATCTACCCCGCTGAGTCCTTCGCAGAACGCAAAGACAAACCAGTCGGGAACAGATCTACCATCACTCGGTTCCGATCCGACTCCTGAGAGTCGCGTCGCCGAATCGTCGCGGAGCGTAAACGCTCAACCCACACGCGTCCAGAACCCTGAGGTCATTGCTGTTCAGACCCCTGGCTTTTGCGCGCTTGCTCGGAAGCAAAAGATGAAGGACATCGTCCAGTCGGATGATTACTTCTCCGGGAGCGACTCCTACGGCCTAGATCTACTGGGACCCTCAATCCTGGACGATCTGCCGGAAGGATACACAGTGTCCGATGCCTCTACAGAGCCGGAACTACTAGGATCACTCGGAGAATTGACTCCGAGTAGTTTGGAGCGTTACACGCCCACATCCGACTTCTCCGAGTCCGAGGAAGACTACCTCGCGCAAGAAGGAGTCGGATCATATTGTTACATGGTGGCGCCAGCAACGCCAACCAATCCTGTCTCAGAAGATGAGGTCACTCCTGCTGAGGAGACGACCGAAGCCAGGAACCAGCGTCGAGGACGCAATGCCAGTCGGGCGACTCGCAGAGCCGCACGACCTCACGGAGCCGCCGCGTCAGGATCTGGTACTGCTCGACTCCTGGAGCCTCGCTCTGAAGATCATCGTCGCCAACGGGATCAACACGAGCGGAGGAGCGCCCGGAACTTGATGCGCGACGGCACGTTCGAGTTCAACGGACACGAAGTCTACGAGACACCGGTCCAGAACCTCGTTACTATTAACGAGGAAATCAATCGGCTACCGCCTAACACTCCGGGCTTGGAAAAGGTAAGGGCTCTCGTGCAGGCCGCCTCCGTCCAGGTTCACCAGATGCAAGGCAGAACGGCCACCGACGCTCCTGAACCCGGTTCATCTCGACACCGGGCCGGCGGCGGATCGGGTCGTGATGAAGACCTCCGCACCACGATCAACAGAGATCGAGATGCAAGGGACATCATCACCAATAGCACTGAAGAGCGCCATCGCGAAGAACTCCGACGGCGCCAAGTGTATGATCGGGATCATGGAAATCCCCGTCATAACCCCAACAGAAGCGGTTACTCGACAGAGTCAGACTACTCTGACCTCTCCGGTAGCCCAAGGCGCGGCAACAATGGTGGTCGACAACGAATGCTTCCGCCACCCAGGCGGCCGACTCCACCAAGAAATCGGACTCCACCGCGCAGCAGAACCTACCGACAAGACCGAACTCCACCCAGGGCTCGGAACTATCGGAGGACCCGTTCCCCACCTAGGGACCGGGATCGCAGGAGGGACAGCACACCCCCAAGAGCGGTTGACGGATCGGGTCC